>JAHUZM010000015.1:154316-612412 GCA_019925275.1 Mytilus edulis | reverse complement strand
ATTTTTTAATAGGTCAACTGATCAATGTGTCTCTCCGTCTATGTGTCAATGTATTAATATGCCAAAAAACTACTTATTCTGTATAATCCAGTTAAGCCGATGGCTGGTTTTCAGCAATTCAACTTCCCCTTATTTGCATTAGAATTAACATAAAGACAAACACAAATCCATTAAAAAAATTAAACATAACATTGCAGATAGAGCACAAATCTCACCAAACGTCCATGAGAACAATTATTGATCCACTAGTGGCAACCATCAGTTTGTACTTGCAAAGAAACCCTTCAATACATAATTGTGTGATATCCTGCCTTTTTACTTAATTTTATTTTATTATTCCACACTTTGTGAATACTGATAGTTTATTTTAGTGAGACATCGATTTCCACTGAACTTGTATACATTAAAGTTTAGGGGTCAGCTGAAGCAGCCTGTGGGTGTGGGATTTTTTCGCTGTGTTTGAGACGAATGGGTGGTCTTGGGCTGTTTAATGCTTTTTGATCTGGTTGAAGTCTCTTTGACGCATTCCCCGTTTCCATTCTAAATTTTAATCAAATATTCAATTGCTTGAGTTATATATATTAACTAAGTTTCAAGTTGATGTGATCACAAACTACATGTTTATTTCAAAACGTTAACTTGATACTGGGACAGACGCACAAACCAGAAAACATCATGACCCTCTACTATTGTAGGCAGAACATAAAACATCCATTTACTTGTCTTAGGCAGATCAGCTATATCCCACTGTGGCAATACTCTCAGAAAAGTATGGATGTACTTGGGACAACAAATATCCGTATATTAGAAACAAGTAATTATAAATCACTTTAGCCGGTATCTGAATAATTAACATTGGATGATTACCTTCAACTACTGGTGCTGCAGGTTCCTGTAAATGGGTGTCAGGAGTTACTTCTGGGGATGTCTTTGACATGACAGTCTACAAAAGAAAAATATGCTATAGACTATCATGTCCCATGTGAAAACTTGTCAAATAGTTTAATACCCCTACAGAAAAATAAAGTTGAGGGCCAGTTGAGGGCTATGTGGAGGACATTTGAGGGCTAGCTGTTTTAAGCAAAATAGTTAAGGGCTAGGTGTTGAGCAGCTTTCTTTGGTTACATCTTCTGACATCAGACTCGAACTTCTCTTGAACTGAATTTTAATGAGTATTGTTATGCGTTTACCTTTCTGCATTGGCTAGAGGTATAGGGGGAGAGTTGAGATCTCACAAACATGTTTAACCCTGCCGCATTTTTGCGCCTGTCCCAAGTCAGGAGCCTCTGGCCTTTGTTAGTCTTGTATTATTTTAACTTTTAGTTTCTTGTGTACAATTTGGGGTTTAGTATGGTGTTCATTATCACTGAACTAGTATATATTTGTTTAGGGGCCAGCTGAAGGACGCCTCCGGGTGCGAGAATTTCTCGTTGCATTGAAGACCTGTTGGTGACCTTCTGCTGTTGTCTGCTCTATGGTTGGGTTGCTGTCTCTTTGACACATTCTCCATTTCCATTCTCAATTTTATAGCTCAACTCAAACCTTGCCAAGCAATGTATGTTTGATAGATGTTGCTCAACTGGCCCTCAACTGAACCTGGCCATTAAGTTGAGCAATTGATCTTTGGTTTTCATATAGTTGAGCAAAAGTTGAGCATTCAGACTTTGATTTTTTTTTGTAGTTGAAGAAAAGTTGAGCAATTAATCTTTGATTTAACTTTTCATGTAGTTGAGCAAAAGTTGAGCAAAAGTTGAGCAATTAGAAATATGAGCTAGTGATATAAATGTTATGTGCCCCATCTGTTTTCAATTTATCTATGTGTACATGTGTAAAGTACAAGAAGACAGGAAATTGTATTGTAAATGTACACAGAGTTTGAGGCAAAATTAAGGGAAGCACATGTTTTTATACATTTTTCTTCATGTATTTACTTAACTATAACTCATAACATAAAAAAAAAACCCAAACAAACAGTATTGTTTTATTATACGATCAAATATTCAAGATTTTGGTAATTAATAGTTATTATTAGGGGCAACTGTTAAAGGGATCACACTGTCACAATACCCTAAAAAAACTCAATCAAAGCTAAAATTTGAACTGGGTTTGAGCATGCACATGGCAAGCAAAGATATCATTTATGACAAAACGCAAAAAAAAAGGTGAAAATCGTCTTTTAAGGGCAAAAACTCCAAAAAGGAGTCGTCTGATCATTTCCTCCATATTGTCTTCATTGTAGATTTTGTTTTGCTGATTGTTTTTGTCTAGCTAATTTTCTATCTGTCTAATATAGTTTTAAGATAGAAGGCAAACAAGAATGTGTCCAAAGTACACGGATGCCCCACTTGCAATATCATTATGTTCCATGGACTGTAAAAATTGGGTAATAATCTAATTTGGCATTAAAATTAGAAAGATTATACTATAGGGAACATATGTACTAAGTGTCAAGTTGATTGGACTTCAATTTCATCAAAAACTACCTTGACCAAAAACTCTAACCTGAAACTTCCTCTTTCATTTTCCATGTTCAGTGGACCGTGAAATTGGGTCAAAAGTCTAACTTGGCTTTAAAATTAGAATGATCATATCATAAGCAACAAGTGTCCTAAGTTTCAAGTTGATTGGACAACAGCTTCATCAAAAACTACGTTGACAAAAAACCTTAACCTGAAACTCCCCCATTCATTTTCTATGTTCAGTTTACCTTGAAATTGGGGTCAAAGTCTAATTTGGCCTTAAAAAAGAAAGATCATATCATAAGCAACAAGTGTACTAAGTTTCAAGTTGATTGGACTTCAGCTTCATCAAAAACTACCTTGACCAAAAAACTTCAACCTGAAACTCCCCCTTTCATTTTCTATGTTCAATGGACCGTGAAATTGGGGTCAAAAGTCTTATTTGGCTTTAAAATTAGAAAGATCATATCATAAGCAACAAGTGTACTAAGTTTCAAGTTGAGTGGACTTCAGCTTCATCAAAAACTACCTTGACCAAAAACTTTAACCTGAACGGACGCACAGACGAACGGACGCACAGACGAACAGACGAACGGAGCCACAGACCAGAAAACATAATGCCCCTCTACTATCGTAGGTTGGGCATAAAAACGGAAAGATTGGTCAGCGAAGGGCAATAACTCTAATAAGGAGTCTATAGACAATTTTGACCATGTTGACCTATCTGTAGAACTTGTCTTGTTCATCATCTTCACCGCTGTATCTATTATAGTTTTCAAGATAGTAGGCAAAAATAAAAAAAATGGTAAAATTTGTCATTTGAGGGCAATAAATCCTACAAGAAGTCATCTGACGGTTTTGACAAGTATAAAAAATTGGCAGAGCTCAACATCCTGAACATTTTAGCTCTTGTCAGATTTTCTCTTTATAATGGTTTTCAAAATTATAGACAAAAGGTCTCTTGACCCCGACTAACTTGACTAGTCTGGGGGCATTCACCCAATATAAGTATATATGGTTTTTCGAAAAGTAAAACGGAATAATTCTGACAAGAGTGCACCCGCTGAAATGTCTCGCCTGCTTTACTAACCATGATTGGTTTTATGTTGATAGTCCTAAAGATAAAGTTTCACTACAAGTATCACATAAACTTAAAATTATTAATGATCCATGAAAATGAGGTCAAGGTTATATAAACCAAGTCAAACAGACATGTACACCTTACAATCATTCCATGCACCAAATAAAGTTGACCTTATTGCTTATAGTATCTAAGCAGCAGACTTAAACAGGAAAACTAAACACTGACCAACGAACCATGAAAATGAGGTCAAGGTCAGATGAACCCTGCCAGACAGACATATACACCTTACAATCATTCCATACACCAAACATAGTTGACCTATTGCTTATAGTATTAGAAAAACAGACCAAAACACTAAAATTTAACATTGACCAATGAACCATGAAAATGAGGTCAAGGACAAATGACACCTGCCAGTCAGACATGTACACCTTACAATCATTAATCCATACACCAAATATTGTTGACCTATTGCTTATAGTATTATAAAAACAGACCAAACACAAAAACTTAACATTGACCAATGAACCGTGAAAATGAGGTCAAGGTCAGATGAAACCTGCCAGACTGATGTGTACCCCTTACAATCATTCTATACACCATACATAGCTGACCTACTGCTTATAGTATCCGAGAAATGGACCTAATCACATAACTTTAACCTTGATCACAATGATCCATGAAATGAGGTAGAGGTCAGGTGAACCCTATCTGACGGACATGTAGACGTTGTAAGGAACCCATATACCAAATATAGTTATCCTTTTACTCATAAGTGAGAAATTCACATAACAAAAAATCCAATTTTTTTTCAAGCAGTCGCTGAACCATGAAAATGAGGTCAAGGACAATGGACATATAACAGACGGAAACTTCCTAACATAAGGTATCTGCATACAAAGTATGAAGCATCCAAGTCTTCTACCTTCTGAAATATAAAGTTTTATACAAATAGTTTACGCCGCCACAGGATAGTAATACCCATGTCTCACTCTACGACTTCCGTTACAGGCGAGACAAAAATGGAACATATATCCGGAGTCAAGAGTCAGTAATATGAAAATAGTCTATTTAAAACAGATCCTTTTTACAAAATACTCAATAACTCCAAAAAGTATACAGATCTTTAGATTAATATAACAAAGAGGTGTGTAAAGTTTTAAGCAATAATTAAGAATCGTTTTTGAGATATGGTGCGACATGTGAAAAAGAATCATACCACTGTTTTAGTTACAAAGTGCCGTAACTCATAAAGTTTAAATCTTATTTTCATTTGACCATCATAAGAAACAACTATATTAAGTTTCATGAAATTTAAATAAGGTGTTCTCAAGTTATGGTGCGACATGTTTACGCCGGACAGACGGATGGACACTGGACATTTGTATACCCATAATATGTCCCGTCAAAATTTTGACTTGCTTATAAAACTAGAGGCTCTCAAGAGCCAGTGTCGCTCACCTTGGTCTATGTGCATATTACACAATGGACACAGATAAATTCATGACAAAATTGTGTTTTGGTGATCATGATGTGTTTGTAGATCTAACTTTACTGGACATTCTTCTTGCTACAATTATCTCTATCTATAATGAACTTTGCCCCGTAATTACAGTGGAAAATGTATTCTAAAAATTTACAAATATTTATGAAAATTGTTAAACAAGAGTGCACACACTGAAATGTCTCTCCTTCTTTACTAATCATTGATATTATGTTGATACTCCTAAATATAAAGCTTTATTACGACTGTCACATAAACTTAATATGAACCATGAAATTGAGGTCAGGGTCAGTTGAACCATATGCCAGGCAGACATATACAGCTAACAATGCTTCCATACAACAAATATAGTTGACCTGTTGCTTATAGTTTGAGAAAATAGACCAAAACACAAAAACTTAACACTGAGCAATAAACCATGAAAACCAGGTCAAGGTCAAATAAAACCTGCACGACTGACATATAGATCATAAAATATTTCCATACATCAAATATAGTTGACCTATGGCATATAGCATTAGATAAAAAGACCAAAAGTTCACCTATGACATATAGTACATGTATTAAATAAAAAGACCAAAACTCAAAAACTTAACTTTGACCACTGAACCATGAAAATGAGGTCAAGGTCAGATGACATCTGCCCGCTAGACATGTACACCTTACAATCATTCCATACAACAAATATAGTAAACCTATTGCATAAAGTATGAGAAAAACAGACCAAAACACAAAAACTTAACTATAACCACTGAACCATGAAAATGAGGTCAAGGTCAGATGACACCTGCCAGTTGTACATGTACACCTTACAGTCCTTCCATACACAGAATATACTAGACCTATTGCTTATAGTATCTGAGATATGGACTTGACCACCAAAACTTAACCTTGTTCACTGATCCATGAAATGAGGTCGAGGTCAAGTGAAAACTGTCTGATGGGCATGAGGACCTTGCAAGGTACGCACATACAAAATATAGTTATCAATTTATGGGCAGCAACCCAACAACGGGTTGTCTGATTTATTTGAAAATTTCAGGGCAGATAATCTTAACCTAATAAACAATTTTACCGATGTCAGATTTGCTCTAAATGCTTTGGTTTTTGAGTTATAAGCCAAAAACTGCATTTTGCCCCTATGTTCTATTTTTAGCCATGACGGCCATCTTTGTTGGTTTGGTGGGTCACTGGACACTATTTTTAAACTAAATACCCCAATGATGATTGTGGCCAAGTTTGGTGAAATTTAGCCCATTCATTTCAGAGGAGAAGATTTTTGTAAAAGATTACTAAGATTTACGAAAAATGGTTAAAAATATACTATAAAGGGCAATAACTCCTAAAGGGGTCAACTGATCATTTCGGTCATGTTGACTTATTTGTAAATCTTACTCTGCTGAACATTATTGCTGTTTACAGTTTATCTCTATCTATAATAATATTCAAGATAACAACCAAAAACAGTAAAATTTCCTTAAATTTAGCAATTTAGGGGCCGCAACCCAACAACGGGTTGTCCGATTCATCTGAAAATTTCAGGGCAGATAGATCTTAACCTGATAAACAATTTTACTGACGTCAGATTGCTCTAAATGCTTTGGTTTTTGAGTTATGAGCCAAAAACTGCATTTTGCCCCTATGTTCTATTTTTAGCCATGGCGGCCATCTTGGTTGGTTTGGCGGGTCACCGGACACAATTTTTAAACTAGATACCCCAATGATGATTGTGGCCAAGTTTGGTGAAATTTAGCCAATTAATTTCAGAGGAGAAGATTTTTGTAAAAGTTAACGACATTGGACGACGCCGGACGCCGGACGCCAAGTGATGGGAAAAGCTCACCTGGCCCATAGCTCACTTGGCCCTATGGCATCCAACAGAAGAGAACACAGATTATAAACATTTGTCTTCCACATATGCCAACATGTATATTAGGCAACAAGCTTGGAATTGTCAACTTACATTGTTAACTGACAAAAATTACTACAATGACATTGAAAACTACAGGCAACTGTTTCATTGTAATTTCTTTGTACCAAGTCTGTTTTGTCTCTCATAATCTGTAAATATCTTTTAAAGTAAGACAATACTATTTACCTTAAGGAAGTCCATCACTTCTTTCTTCTTCTTTTTAGAATAAAACCTTGATGTTGTTACCAGATCATAAGGAGTCTTACCCTGAAATACAATCAAATAATCTTTCATTAATTATACACATATACATCTTTTATTTCAAAAACTGTAAAACATTAAGTAATGGGTAACTGTTGCATTAATTTTACCTATCCAACATGTACAATGTAAAACGATAAAGAATAGGTAATTGTTGCATTAATGTTACCTATATAATTAAAAACAATAAATAATAGGTAAATTATTGCACTAATGTTACCTTTATAACATGTATATAATGCAATAAATAATAGGTAACTGTTGCATCAATTTTATATATACAATGCAGAATAGTCTTATTTATCCTTGACATAAAAACCAGTGAACCTAAACCAACAACAAATATGAAGTAACATTATAAAGAAATCAATGAATAATATTTGAGATTTTACTGTTAAGATGGTTAAAGAAATTATTCCAGTATGTAAAATATTACATTAAAACCAAACAAACTACAAGAAATAAAGCTATCTTTATGATAATTAAACAATCTGTCTGGAAACTACAGTTAATGTTGTCTGTGTCATTAACTTGTAATAAGTAACAACAGAGTGTTATGGATTTTACTAACTCTACATATTTGGAACATATGAAAAATCTCATATTACTGGTACAACTGTTATATAAAAATACATTCTGCAAAATACAGCTGGGATTGTTTCTTTATTCATACATATCTCTGATTATTTCTTGAATAAATAATCATGTTTATGTGCGACTCCTAGTATATTCTTGCTTGCTCTATATTCACAAGTTTAATAGCACATGAGTAAAAGGCTGACATGTAGTACAGTGGAGTTTTATTATTCGTATTTTGTGTTCAATTCAGAGTAATATTATTCTAGTACTTGCTTTATTGACAGCTTCTATGACACACGAGTAAAATGCTGACTATGTTACTCTGGAGTGTACTTTTTCGTGATTTTTGTTCGATTCACATGGATGATGACAGTCCATATCATTATTCTAGTACGTGCTTTATTTACAACAACTATGACACATGAGTAAAATGCTGACATATGTTACTGTGGTGTGTTATTATTCTTGATTTTTGTTTGATTCACATTGACAATGACAGTAATATTATTCTAGTAAGTGCTTTATTGACAACAACTATGACACCTGCATAAAATACTGACATATGTTACTCTGGATTGTCATTAGTCATGATTTTTGTTCGATTCACATGGATGATGACAGTCCATATTATTATTCTAGTACGTGCTTTATTGACAACAACTATGACACATGAGTAAAAAGCTTACATATGTTACTGTGGAGTGTCATTATTCGTGGTATGTGTTCAATTCACATGGATAATGAGAGTATTATTATTCTATAAAGTGCTTCATTGACAACCAATATGACACACAAGTAAAAGGCTAACATATGTTACTGCGAAGTGTCACTTTTCGTGTTTGTGCTCTTTTCAATATCATAATATTAATGACACATGAAGAAAACTGTAATATATGTTGCTGTGGAGTATCATTTTTCTTGTTTGTGCTCTATTTACAAGCAAAATGACACCTGCATTATAAAAGGCTGAAATATGTGGGTAACACTGTTCTTGTTTTATACTTTTTATATTGGCTAATTGATTAATTAGTGAATGCTTGGTATCAAGTGTGTTGGTAAAGTATGATAACAGGGATCTCCATGGATGAAAATTGAACGATGGAGGAACTTTCACCATTACAAACCATGTCTACGCTGTACAGTGTAGCACAATCGGAAGTATTTTATCCCTCCATACAAGGAATGGTGAACATGCTAAATCATTGCTTATTTAAATTATATTTATTTGAATTTTCATTATAGAATTAGAAGTATCAATATTTTCATTTATTGCCGTTTTTAACCATTTAAATGCCAAGTCTTTATGGTCCCCCCTTTGTCGAGAATGACCAAAAGCTGTCATGAAGGTCCCCATGTAGATTTCTTGTATTTTTGGTAATTGTTATGGGGGTTAAAAATCATATGATGCGGAGCTTATTTTTCATGGACACTGTCAAATTCAGAACCCATTACCGGTATGGCTGATTTGCAGCAACAACAAAACGATTTGTACGGGTTATGTAAAAGGTTAAAGAGATTTGTAAAGCAAACATTGTCAAACGAAAAGGTTTTTAATGACTTTATCTGGCAAATTGATGGTGTGCAACATGCATCTTTTGAGTCTGAACAGAAACCAGAAACGCGGATGTATCAATTTGATTGTAATATACGAAATGAATTCGGAATTACGATACGTTATTTCTTTACAGGAAATATTTAAGTTTTTACTTTTAAACTTTTAAAGTAATTCTAAATTATCGTTACAGCAGTACTCGGGTTATTTACAATGAAATAATATTTACTGTTTTGCGTCTTATTTTGTACTTCTTAAAAAAGGGGGATGCTGATTGCGTAAGTCAAAATAAAGCACGTGTTCGACTTGTTAAACTGTTTTCTTTGTAACTGGCTTATTAATTAATTTATTTGATATAAATTATCATAATCATTTGCTGAAACTTAGTTGATTAATTCGACAAATGGATCGTCTATCCTCAGATAGTATTCTCCTGTCTAGTTTGTTGATCTACCTGTACAAGCTCAGGTACAAGTGATTAGCGATCTTAATCCGGATATCCCTCAGGCGTTAGAACTGTATTGGATTATAACATAAAAAGCCTAAGGGTTATGCAATTAAATGCATTTGATTATAATTGATAAAAAAAAAATGGCGTCGGGCTGCAAAAAACGATGAAGTTTTGAACGATGGCGGAAGACAATTTAACGATGGCGCAAGTCATTTGACGATGGTGCAAGACATTTGAACGATGGCGGGGCGCCATCTTTAAACAGGCCATGGAGATCCCTGGATAAGATTGTAGTTGTGTTGGTAGTGTATGATGTGTTGCTGGAGTAGGATTAGATCATAGCTTTGTTAGTAGTGTATAATTGGTGTAAGGTATGTTGGTTGAATGTGATTAGATGGTAGTTTGATGGTAAGGTTTGATTGGATGGTTGATGTGCTGGTGGTGTAGGATTAGTTTTAGATTTATAATTGAACTATGATTAGATGGTTTATTTGCTGGTAGTGTATGATTGGTGTTAGATGTGTAATTGGATTGACGTAGGGTGTGTTGGTACAGCATGATGAGATGGTAGTTCTGTCAGTAGTATAGGATTGATGTAGGGTGTGTTGGTGGAGTATGTTGGGATGGTAGTTGTGTCAGTAGTTTAGGATTGGTGTAGGGTGTGTTGGTGGAGTATGATGAGATGGTAGTTGTGGCAGTAGTATATGATTGATGTAGGGTGTGTTGATGGAGTATGGTGAGATGGTTGTTGTGTCAGGAGTGTAGGATTAGTGTAGGGTGTGTTGGTAGAGTATGATGAGATGGTAGTTGTGTAAGCAGTGTATGATTGGTGTAGGGTGTGTTGTTAGAATATGATGAGATGGAAGTTGTATCAGTAGTGTAGGATTGGTGGTAGGTGTGTTGGTGGATTATGATAAGATGATAGTTGTCAGTAGTGTAGGATTGGTGTAGGGTGTGTTGGTAGAGTATGATGAGATGGTAGTTGTGTCAGTAGTGTATGATTGGTGTTAGGTGTGTTGGTAATGTATGATGAGTTGGTAGTTGTGTCAGTAGTGTATAATTGGTGTAAGGTGTGTTGGTGCATTATGATGAGATGGTATTTGTGTCAGTAGTGTAGGATTGGTGTTAGGTGTGTTGGTGATGTATGATGAGATGGTAGTTGTGTCAGTAGTGTATAATTGGTGTTAAGTGTGTTGGCAGAGTATGATGAGATGGTAGTTGTGTTAGTAGTGTAGGATTGGTGTTAGGTGTGTTGGTAGAGTATGATGACATGGTAGTTGTGTCAGTAGTGTCGGATTTGTGTTAGATGTAGGGTGTTTTGGTAGAGTATGATGAGATGGTAGTTGTGTCAGTAGTTTAGGATTGATGTAGGGTGTTTTGGTAGAGTATGATGAGATGGTAGTTGTGTCAGTAGTTCAGGATTGATGTAGGGTGTTTTGGTAGAGTATGATGAGATGGTAGTTGTGTCAGTAGTTTAGGATTGATGTAGGGTGTTTTGGTAGAGTATGATGAGATGGTAGTTGTGTCAGTAGTTCAGGATTGATGTAGGGTGTGTTGGTGGAGTATGATGAGATGGTTGATGCGCTGGTAGTGTATTATTGGACTTAGATGTGTAATTGGAGTATAATTAGATGGTTGATGAGCTGGTAGTGTATTATTGAAGTTAGTTATCAAAGGTACCAGGATTATAATTTACTACATCATATGCTACTGACACACCTACCACCAATCCTACACTACTGATACAATTAGATGTGTAATTGGAGTATAATTAGATGGTTGATGAGCTGGTAGTGTATTATTGGTGTCAGTAGTGTAGGATTGGAGCTAGGTAAGTTGGTGGAGTATGATGAGATGTTAGTTTGTGTCAGTAATGTAGGATTGGTGTTAGGTGTGTTGGTGGAGTTTGATGAGATGGTAGTTGTGTCAGTAATGTAGGATTGGTGTTAGGTGTGTTGGTGGAATATGATGAGATGGTAGTTGTGTCAGTAATGTAGGATTGGTGTTAGGTGTGTTGGTTGAGTATTATGAGATGGTAGTTGTGTCAGAAATGTAGGATTGGTGTTAGGGGTGTTGGTGGAGTATGATGAGATGGTAGTTGTGTCAGTAGTGTATGATTGGTGTTAGGTGTGTCGGTGGAATATGATGAGATGGTAGTTGTGTCAGTAGTGTATGATTGGTGTTAGGTGTGTTGGTGGAGTATGATGATATGGTAGTTGTCACAGTAGTGTATGATTGGTGTTAGGTGTGTTGGTGGAGTATGATGAGATGTTAGTTGTGTCAGAAATGTAGGATTGGTGTTAGGTGTGTTGGTGGAGTAAGATGAGATGGTAGTTGTGTCAGTAGTGTATGATTGGTGTTAGGTGTGTTGGTGGAATATGATGAGATGGTAGTTGTGTCAGTAGTGTATGATTGGTGTTAGGTGTGTTGGTGGAGTATGATGAGATTTGTAGTGGTGTCAGTAGTGTATGATTGGTGTTAAGTGTGTTGGTGGAGTATGATGAGATGGTAGTTGTGTCAGTAGTGTACGATTGGTGTTAGGTGTGTTGGTGGAGTATGATGAGATGGTAGTGTCAGTAGTGTATGATTGGTATAAGGTGTGTTGGTGCAGTATGATGAGATGGTAGTTGTGTCAGTAGTGCAGGATTGGTGTTAAGTGTGTTGGCAGAGTATGATGAGATGGTAGTTGTGTTAGTAGTGTAGGATTGATGTTAGGTGTGTTGGTGATGTATGATGAGATGGTAGTTGTGTCAGTAGTGTAGGATTGGTGTGAGGTGTGTTTGTGATGTATGATGAGATGGTAGTTGTGTCAGTAGTGTATGATTGGTGTTAAGTGTGTTGACAGAGTATGATGAGATGGTAGTTGTATCAGTAGTGTAGGATTGGTGTTAGGTGGGTTTGTGGAGTATGATAAGATGGTAGTTGTCAGTAGTGTAGGATTGGTGTAGGGTGTGTTTGTTGAGTATGATGACATGGTAGTTGTGTCAGTAGTATATGATTGATGTAGAGTGTGTGTGTGGAATGTGATTAGATGGTAGTTGTGTCAGTAGTGTATGATTGATGTAGGGTGTGTTGGTAGAGTATGATTTGATGGTAGTGGTGTCAGTAGTTTAGGATTGATATAGGGTGTGTTGGTAGATTATGATGAGATGGTAGTTGTGTCAGTAGTATATGATTGATGTAGGATGTGTTGGTGGAGTATGATGAGATGGTAGTTGTGTCAGTAGTATTTGATTGATGTAGGGTGTGTTTGTAGAATATGATGAGATGTTGTTGTGTCAGTAGTTTAGGATTGATGTAGGGTGTGTTGGTAGAGTATGATGAGATGGTAGTTGTGTCAGTAGTTTATGATTGATGCAGGGTGTGTTGTTGGAGTATGATGAGATGGTAGTTGTGTCAGTAGTTTAGGATTGGTGTAGGGTTTTTTCTTTCATACACCAAATATAGTTGACCTATTGTATATACATTGTGTAGTATTAGAAAAAAAGACCAAAACTCAAAAACTTAACATTTTTGGTTCATTTTTTTATATAAATAAGGCAGTTAGTTTTCTGGTTTGAATTGTTTTACATTGTCTTATCTGGGCCTTTTATAGCTGACTATGCAGTATGGGCTTTGCTCATTGTTGAAGGGCGTACGGTTAATGTCTGTGTCATTTTGGTCTCTTGTGGACAGTTGTTTCATTGGCAATCATACCACATTTTCTTTTTTATATTTGACCATTCAACCATGAAAATGTGGTCAAGGTCAGTTGACACCTGCCAGCTAGACATGTACACCTTACAATCATTCCATACACCAAATATAGTAGACCTATTGCATACAGTATAAGAAAATCAGACCAAAACACAAACACTTAACTATAACCACTGAACCATGAAAATGAGGTCAAGGTCAGATGACACCTGCCAGCTGGACATGTTCACCTTACAGTCCTTCCATACACCGAATATGGACTTGACCACCAAAACTTAACCTTGTTGAATGTTCACTGATCCATGAAATGAGGTCGAGGTCAAGTGAAAACTGTCTGACAGGCATGAGGACATTGCAAGGTACGCACATACCAAATGTAGTTATACTATTACTTATAAAAGAGAATTTAACATTACAAAAAAAAGATTTTTTCAAGTAGTCACTGAACCATGAAAATGAGGTCAAGGACATTGGACTTTTAAGGGGGCTAGCTGGTCTGAATCATTTGTTTAATTTTTTAATAAAAAACTGTGATATCGTGACACCAAATCGCCTGCACTGCAGCCGTCCCGCTAGACCACACGACCACCTGGGCTCTCACAAAAAGAGCTTTCGTTGGCCGTATGTTACCTTTCCTCGTCAGTTTTAATGATACTGTAGTACGCCGCTAGATTAAAACTGACGAGGAAAGGTAACATACGGCCAACGAAAGCTCTTTTTTTGAGAGCCCAGGTGGTCGTGTGGTCTAGCGGGACGGCTGCAGTGCAGGCGATTTGGTGTCACGATATCACAGTAGCATGGGTTCGAATCCCGGCGAGGGAAGAACCAAAAATTTGCGAAAGCAAATTTACAGATCTAACATTGTTGGGTTGATGTTTAGACGAGTTATATATATATATATATATCTTTTTTTTTCTTGTTGAACATGTTGAACAACTCTTTAAAGAGTCAGTCTACTTAACTATATCGGCAACACTTGAATTGTAAGTAGATCTTGACTTGCTGATCATTTTGTGATTTAAAGTGTATCTTTATCTATTATAATTTTCTATCATTTATGACAAAACGCAAAAAAAAAGGTGAAAATCGTCTTTTAAGGGCAATAACTCCAAAAAGGAGTCGTCTGACCATTTCCTCCATATCGTCTTCATTGTAGATTTTGTTTTGCTGATCGTTTTTGTCTAGCTAATTTTCTATCTGTCTAATATAGTTTTAAGATAGAAGGCAAACAAGAATGTGTCCAAAGTACACGGATGCCCCACTTGCAATGTCATTTTCCATGTTCCATGGACTGTAAAAATTGGGTAATAATCTAATTTGGCATTAAAATTAGAAAGATTATACTATAGGGAACATATGTACTAAGTTTCAAGTTGATTGGACTTCAATTTCATCAAAAACTACGTTGACCAAAAACCTTAACCTGAAACTCCCTCATTCATTTTCTATGTTCAGTGGACCGTGAAATTGGATTCAAAAGTCTAATTTTGCTTTAAAATTAGAAAGATCATATCATAAGCAACAAGTGTACTAAGTTTCAAGTTGATTGGACTTCAGCTTCATCAAAAACTACCTTGACCAAAAACTTTAACCTGAACGGACGCACAGACGAACAGACGAACGGAGCCACAAACCAGAAAACATAATGCCCCTCTACTATCGTAGGTGGGCCATAAAAACGAAAAGATTGGTCAGCAAAGGGCAATAACTCTAATAAGGAGTCTATAGACAACTTTTATCATGTTGACCTATCTGTAGAACTTGTCTTGTTCATCATCTTTACCGCTGTATCTATTATAGTTTTCAAGATAGTAGTAAAATAAAAACAAGAGGCTCTCAAGAGCCTGAATCGCTCACCTTAATTCTTTTGGTTAAATCTCTCATCAATGATTATTTTGGCTTTTCAATTTATTTAAATGTTTTTTGGATCGTCCTATTTTCTTCAAAAGCCAAAAAAATAATCATTTTCTCCTATGTTCTATTTTAGCTATAGGAGCTATGTTTCTTGACATACAAGGAAATAAAATATAAAATTTATACTAGATACTCTGAAACTCATTTAGCCTAAGTTTGGCTGAAATTGATACAGCAGTTTCAAAGGAGAAGATTTTTAAAGTAAGTCAACATGATGAACAAATTGTGAAAAAAGTCTTTAAAGGGCAATAACTCCTTAAGCGGTCAATTGACAATTTTGGTCAATTTGATTTAATTGAAGATCTTACTTTGCTGAACATTATTGCTGTTTACAGTTTATTTCTATCTATAATTATATTCAAGATAATAAACAAAAACAGCAAAATTTCCTTAAAATTATCAATTCAGGGGCAGCAACCCAACAACAGGTTGTCTGATTCATCTGAAAATTTCAGGGCAGATAGATCTTGACCTGATAAACAATATTGCCCAACGTCAGATTTGCTCTAAATGCTTTGGTTTTTGAGTTATAAGCCAAAAACTGCATTTGACCCCTATGTTCTATTTTTAGCAATGGCGACCATGTTTGTTGATAGATCATAACTTCAGATACAATTTACAAACTAGATACCCTAAGGAACATTCAGTTAAAGTTTGGAAGTATTTGGCCCAGTAGTTTCAGAGGAGAAGATTTTTGTAAAAGATTACTAAGATTTACGAAAAATGGTTAAAAATTGACTATAAAGGGCAATAACTCCTAAAGGGGTCAACTGACCATTTCCGTCATGTTGACTTATTTGTAAATCTTACTTTGCTGAACATTATTCCTGTTTATAGTTTATCTCTATCTATAATAATATTCAAGATAATAACCAAAAACAGCAAAATTTCTTTAAAATTACCAATTCAGGGGCAGTAACCCAACAACAGGTTGTCTGATTCATCTGAAAATTTCAGGGCAGATAGATCTTGACCTGATAAACAATATTATCCCATGTCAGATTTGCTCTAAATGCTTTGGTTTTTGAGTTATAAGCCAAAAACTGCATTTGACCCCTATGTTCTATTTTTAGCAATGGCGACCATGTTTGTTGATAGATCACAACTTCGGATACAATTTACAAACTAGATACACTAAGGAACATTCAGTTAAAGTTTGGAAGTATTTGGCCCAGTAGTTTCAGAGGAGAAGATTTTTGTAAAAGATTACTAAGATTTACGAAAAATGGTTAAAAATTGACTATAAAGGGCAATAACTCCTAAAGGGGTCAACTGACCATTTCCGTCATGTTGACTTATTTGTAAATCTTACTTTGCTGAACATTATTGCTGTTTACAGTTTATCTCTATCTATAATAAAAGAGGGACGAAAGATACCAAAGGGACAGTCAAACTCATAAATCCAAAACAAACTGACAACGCCATGGCTAAAAATGAAAAAGACAAACAGAAAAACAATAGTACACACGACACAACATAGAAAACTAAAGAATAAACAACACGAACCCCACCAAAAACTAGGGGTGATCTCAGGTGCTCCGGAAGGGTAAGCAGATCCTGCTCCACATGTGGCACCCGTCGTGTTGCTTATGTGATTACAAATCCGGTAAATTGTCTAATTCGGTAGGTCATATTCATGAAAGGGAAGGGATTGTAGTTACGACGTAAGGAACATATCCGATATCATTTGTGAAACGGTTATTCCATAACGGTCAACCAACTCGTGATGGCGTCCGTAAAATTTACGAAGGGATGATTTCAACTTCACCATTTGGAACTCTTGGTTTAATAGCTTCCTTGTTAGCAGCAAACCTCTATCAAGAAAATCATGATAGGAAATGCAAGCACGGGAATATCGTATCAATTGGGAGATATATACCCCGTATGCAGGTGCTGCTGGAATGTTGCTACTTAGAAATGGAAAGTTCACAATTGGAAAGCTGAAATCATCTCTTTTGTCGTAAAGTTTTGTTTTCAACCGACCCTCATTGTCAATTTCTAGATGTAAGTCAAGATATGAAGCCGACTTAACTGTATCTGTAGTATCCTTTATCTCTAGTTCGATTGGATAGATGCGTTCCACATAGTCACCAAATTTTGAATTGTTTAGTGAAAGAACATCATCTATATAGCGGAAAGTAGAGTTAAAGGATATTGCTAACTTCTTATCTTTCTTCCTAAGAAGTTCCTGCATGAAGTCAGCCTCATAATAATAAAGAAACAAGTCGGCGAGTAGAGGGGCACAGTTTGTTCCCATTGGAATGCCGATAATATTCAAGATAATAACCAAAAACAGCAAAATTTCTTTAAAATTACCAATTCAGGGGCAGTAACCCAACAACAGGTTGTCTGATTCATCTGAAAATTTCAGGGCAGATAGATCTTGACCTGATAAACAATATTACCCAACGTCAGATTTGCTCTAAATGCTTTGGTTTTTGAGTTATAAGCCAAAAACTGCATTTGACCCCTATGTTCTATTTTTAGCAATGGCGACCATGTTTGTTGATAGATCACAACTTCGGATACAATTTACAAACTAGATACCCTAAGGAACATTCAGTTAAAGTTTGGAAGTATTTGGCCCAGTAGTTTCAGAGGAGAAGATTTTTGTAAAAGATTACTTAGATTTACGAAAAATGGTTAAAAATTGACTATAAAGGGCAATAACTCCTTAAGGGGTCAACTGACCATTTCCGTCATGTTGACTTATTTGTAAATCTTACTTTGCTGAACATTATTGCTGTTTACAGTTTATCTCTATCTATAATAATATTCAAGATAATAACCAAAAACAGCAAAATTTCTTTAAAATTACCAATTCAGGGGCAGTAACCCAACAACAGGTTGTCTGATTCATCTGAAAATTTCAGGGCAGATAGATCTTGACCTGATAAACAATATTATCCCATGTCAGATTTGCTCTAAATGCTTTGGTTTTTGAGTTATAAGCCAAAAACTGCATTTGACCCCTATGTTCTATTTTTAGCAATGGCGACCATGTTTGTTGATAGATCACAACTTCGGATACAATTTACAAACTAGATACACTAAGGAACATTCAGTTAAAGTTTGGAAGTATTTGGCCAAGTAGTTTCAGAGGAGAAGATTTTTGTAAAAGATTACTTAGATTTACGAAAAATGGTTAAAAATTTAATATAAAGGGCAATAACTCCTTAAGGGGTCAACTGACCATTTCCGTCATGTTGACTTATTTGTAAATCTTACTTTGCTGAACATTATTCCTGTTTACAGTTTATCTCTATCTATAATAATATTCAAGATAATAACCAAAAACAGCAAAATTTCCATAAAATTACCAATTCAGGGGCAGTAACCCAACAACAGGTTGTCTGATTCATCTGAAAATTTCAGGGCAAATAGATCTTGACCTATAAACAATATTATCCCATGTCAGATTTGCTCTAAATGCTTTGGTTTTTGAGTTATAAGCCAAAAACTGCATTTGACCCCTATGTTCTATTTTTAGCAATGGCGACCATGTTTGTTGATAGATCATAACTTCGGATACAATTTACAAACTAGATACCCTAAGGAACATTCAGTTAAAGTTTGGAAGTATTTGGCCCAGTAGTTTCAGAGGAGAAGATTTTTGTAAAAGATTACTAAGATTTACGAAAAATGGTTAAAAATTGACTATAAAGGGCAATAACTCCTAAAGGGGTCAACTGACCATTTCCGTCATGTTGACTTATTTGTAAATCTTACTTTGCTGAACATTATTTCTGTTTACAGTTTATCCCTATCTATAATAATATTCAAGATAATAACCAAAAACAGCAAAATTTCCTTTAAAATTACCAATTCAGGGGCAGCAACCCAACAACAGGTTGTCTGATTCATCTGAAAATTTCAGGGCAGATAGATCTTGACCTGATAAACAATATTACCCAACGTCAGATTTGCTCTAAATGCTTTGGTTTTTGAGTTATAAGCCAAAAACTGCATTTGACCCCTATGTTCTATTTTTAGCAATGGCGACCATGTTTGTTGATAGATCACAACTTCGGATACAATTTACAAACTAGATACCCTAAGGAACATTCAGTTAAAGTTTGGAAGTATTTGGCCCAGTAGTTTCAGAGGAGAAGATTTTTGTAAAAGATTACTAGATTTACGAAAAATCGTTAAAAATTGACTATAAAGGGCAATAACTCCTAAAGGGGTCAACTGACCATTTCCGTCATGTTGACTTATTTGTAAATCTTACTTTGCTGAACATTATTGCTGTTTACAGTTTATCTCTATCTATAATAATATTCAAGATAATAACCAAAAACAGCAAAATTTCTTTAAAATTACCAATTCAGGGGCAGTAACCCAACAACAGGTTGTCTGATTCATCTGAAAATTTCAGGGCAGATAGATCTTGACTGATAAACAATATTATCCCCATGTCAGATTTGCTCTAAATGCTTTGGTTTTTGAGTTATAAGCCAAAAACTGCATTTGACCCCTATGTTCTATTTTTAGCAATGGCGACCATGTTTGTTGATAGATCACAACTTCGGATACAATTTACAAACTAGATACACTAAGGAACATTCAGTTAAAGTTTGGAAGTATTTGGCCCAGTAGTTTCAGAGGAGAAGATTTTTGTAAAAGATTACTTAGATTTACGAAAAATGGTTAAAAATTTAATATAAAGGGCAATAACTCCTTAAGGGGTCAACTGACCATTTCCGTCATGTTGACTTATTTGTAAATCTTACTTTGCTGAACATTATTCCTGTTTACAGTTTATCTCTATCTATAATAATATTCAAGATAATAACCAAAAACAGCAAAATTTCCATAAAATTACCAATTCAGGGCAGCAACCCAACAACAGGTTGTCTGATTCATCTGAAAATTTCAGGGCAGATAGATCTTGACCTGATAAACAATATTACCCACGTCAGATTTGCTCTAAATGCTTTGGTTTTGAGTTATAAGCCAAAAACTGCATTTG
Organism: Mytilus edulis; assembly: GCA_019925275.1. Lineage (NCBI taxonomy): Eukaryota > Metazoa > Mollusca > Bivalvia > Mytilida > Mytilidae > Mytilus > Mytilus edulis. Next base: position 592,028 of record JAHUZM010000015.1, on the reverse strand, counting down.
ACCCCTATGTTCTATTTTTAGCAATGGCGACCATGTTTGTTGATAGATCATAACTTCGGATACAATTTACAAACTAGATACCCTAAGGAACAATTCAGTTAAAGTTTGGAAGTATTTGGCCCAGTAGTTTCAGAGGAGAAGATTTTTGTAAAAGATTACTAAGATTTACGAAAAATGGTTAAAAATTGACTATAAAGGGCAATAACTCCTAAAGGGGTCAAACTGACCATTTCCGTCATGTTGACTTATTTGTAAATCTTACTTTGCTGAACATTATTTCTGTTTACAGTTTATCTCTATCTATAATAATATTCAAGATAATAACCAAAAATAGCAAAATTTCCATAAAATTACCAATTCAGGGCAGCAACCCAACAACAGGTTGTCTCAGATTCATCTGAAAATTTCAGGGCAGATAGATCTTGACCTGATAAACAATATTACCCCATGTCAGATTTGCTCTAAATGCTTTGGTTTTTGAGTTATAAGCCAAAAACTGCATTTGACCCCTATGTTCTATTTTTAGCAATGGCGACCATGTTTGTTGATAGATCATAACTTCGGATACAATTTACAAACTAGATACCCTAAGGAACATTCAGTTAAAGTTTGGAAGTATTTGGCCCAGTAGTTTCAGAGGAGAAGATTTTTGTAAAAGATTACTAAGATTTACGAAAAATGGTTAAAAATTGACTATAAAGGGCAATAACTCCTAAAGGGGTCAACTGACCATTTCCGTCATGTTGACTTATTTGTAAATCTTACTTTGCTGAACATTATTGCTGTTTACAGTTTATCTCTATCTATAATAATATTCAAGATAATAACCAAAAACAGCAAAATTTCCTTAAAATTACCAATTCAGGGGCAGTAACCCAACAACAGGTTGTCTGATTCATCTGAAAATTTCAGGGCAGATAGATCTTGACCTGATAAACAATATTACCCATGTCAGATTTGCTCTAAATGCTTTGGTTTTTGAGTTATAAGCCAAAAACTGCATTTGACCCCTATGTTCTATTTTTAGCAATGGCGACCATGTTTGTTGATAGATCATAACTTCGGATACAATTTACAAACTAGATACCCTAAGGAACATTCAGTTAAAGTTTGGAAGTATTTGGCCCAGTAGTTTCAGAGGAGAAGATTTTTGTAAAAGATTACTAAGATTTACGAAAAAATGGTTAAAAATTGACTATAAAGGGCAATAACTCCTAAAGGGGTCAACTGACCATTTCCGTCATGTTGACTTATTTGTAAATCTTACTTTGCTGAACATTATTTCTGTTTACAGTTTATCTCTATCTATAATAATATTCAAGATAATAACCAAAAATAGCAAAATTTCCTAAAATTACCAATTCAGGGGCAGCAACCCAACAACAGGTTGTCTCAGATTCATCTGAAAATTTCAGGGCAGATAGATCTTGACCTGATAAACAATATTACCCCATGTCAGATTTGCTCTAAATGCTTTGGTTTTTGAGTTATAAGCCAAAAACTGCATTTGACCCCTATGTTCTATTTTTAGCAATGGCGACCATGTTTGTTGATAGATCATAACTTCGGATACAATTTACAAACTAGATACCCTAAGGAACATTCAGTTAAAGTTTGGAAGTATTTGGCCCAGTAGTTTCAGAGGGGAAGATTTTTGTAAAAGATTACTAAGATTTACGAAAAATCGGTTAAAAATTGACTATAAAGGGCAATAACTCCTAAAGGGGTCAACTGACCATTTCCGTCATGTTGACTTATTTGTAAATCTTACTTTGCTGAACATTATTGCTGTTTACAGTTTATCTCTATCTATAATAATATTCAAGATAATAACCAAAAACAGCAAAATTTCTTTAAAATTACCAATTCAGGGGCAGTAACCCAACAACAGGTTGTCTGATTCATCTGAAAATTTCAGGGCAGATAGATCTTGACCTGATAAACAATATTATCCCATGTCAGATTTGCTCTAAATGCTTTGGTTTTTGAGTTATAAGCCAAAAACTGCATTTGACCCCTATGTTCTATTTTTAGCAATGGCGACCATGTTTGTTGATAGATCATAACTTCGGATACAATTTACAAACTAGATACCCTAAGGAACATTCAGTTAAAGTTTGGAAGTATTTGGCCCAGTAGTTTCAGAGGAGAAGATTTTTTGTAAAAGATTACTAAGATTTACGAAAAATGTTAAAAATTGACTATAAAGGGCAATAACTCCTAAAGGGGTCAACTGACCATTTCCGTCATGTTGACTTATTTGTAAATCTTACTTTGCTGAACATTATTCCTGTTTACAGTTTATCTCTATCTATAATAATATTCAAGATAATAACCAAAAACAGCAAAATTTCCTTAAAATTACCAATTCAGGGCAGCAACCCAACAACAGGTTGTCTGATTCATCTGAAAATTTCAGGGCAGATAGATCTTGACCTGATAAACAATATTACCCAACGTCAGATTTGCTCTAAATGCTTTGGTTTTTGAGTTATAAGCCAAAAACTGCATTTGACCCCTATGTTCTATTTTTAGCAATGGCGACCATGTTTGTTGATAGATCATAACTTCGGATACAATTTACAAACTAGATACCCTAAGGAACATTCAGTTAAAGTTTGGAAGTATTTGGCCCAGTAGTTTCAGAGGAGAAGATTTTTGTAAAAGATTACTAAGATTTACGAAAAATGGTTAAAAATTGACTATAAAGGGCAATAACTCCTAAAGGGGTCAATGACCATTTCCGTCATGTTGACTTATTTGTAAATCTTACTTTGCTGAACATTATTGCTGTTTACAGTTTATCCCTATCTATAATAATATTCAAGATAATAACCAAAAACAGCAAAATTTCTTTAAAATTACCAATTCAGGGGCAGTAACCCAACAACAGGTTGTCTGATTCATCTGAAAATTTCAGGGCAGATAGATCTTGACCTGATAAACAATATTACCCAACGTCAGATTTGCTCTAAATGCTTTGGTTTTTGAGTTATAAGCCAAAAACTGCATTTGACCCCTATGTTCTACTTTTAGCAATGGCGACCATGTTTGTTGATAGATCACAACTTCGGATACAATTTACAAACTAGATACACTAAGGAACATTCAGTTAAAGTTTGGAAGTATTTGGCCCAGTAGTTTCAGAGGAGAAGATTTTTGTAAAAGATTACTTAGATTTACGAAAAATGGTTAAAAATTTATATAAAGGGCAATAACTCCTTAAGGGGTCAACTGACCATTTCCGTCATGTTGACTTATTTGTAAATCTTACTTTGCTGAACATTATTCCTGTTTACAGTTTATCTCTATCTATAATAATATTCAAGATAATAACCAAAAACAGCAAAATTTCCATAAAATTACCAATTCAGGGGCAGTAACCCAACAACAGGTTGTCTGATTCATCTGAAAATTTCAGGGCAAATAGATCTTGACCTGATAAACAATATTACCCATGTCAGATTTGCTCTAAATGCTTTGGTTTTTGAGTTATAAGCCAAAAACTGCATTTGACCCCTATGTTCTATTTTTAGCAATGGCGACCATGTTTGTTGATAGATCACAACTTCGGATACAATTTACAAACAAGATACCCTAAGGAACATTCAGTTAAAGTTTGGAAGTATTTGGCCCAGTAGTTTCAGAGGAGAAGATTTTTGTAAAAGATTACTTAGATTTACGAAAAATGGTTAAAAATTGACTATAAAGGGCAATAACTCCTAAGGGTCAACTGACCATTTCCGTCATGTTGACTTATTTGTAAATCTTACTTTGCTGAACATTATTCCTGTTTACAGTTTATCTCTATCTATAATAATATTCAAGATAATAACCAAAAACAGCAAAATTTCCTTAAAATTACCAATTCAGGGGCAGCAACCCAACAACAGGTTGTCTGATTCATCTGAAAATTTCAGGGCAGATAGATCTTGACCTGATAAACAATATTACCCAACGTCAGATTTGCTCTAAATGCTTTGGTTTTTGAGTTATAAGCCAAAAACTGCATTTGACCCCTATGTTCTATTTTTAGCAATGGCGACCATGTTTGTTGATAGATCATAACTTCGGATACAATTTACAAACTAGATACCCTAAGGAACATTCAGTTAAAGTTTGGAAGTATTTGGCCCAGTAGTTTCAGAGGAGAAGATTTTTGTAAAAGATTACTAAGATTTACGAAAAATGGTTAAAAATTGACTATAAAGGGCAATAACTCCTAAAGGGGTCAACTGACCATTTCCGTCATGTTGACTTATTTGTAAATCTTACTTTGCTGAACATTATTGCTGTTTACAGTTTATCCCTATCTATAATAATATTCAAGATAATAACCAAAAACAGCAAAATTTCTTTAAAATTACCAATTCAGGGGCAGTAACCCAACAACAGGTTGTCTGATTCATCTGAAAATTTCAGGGCAGATAGATCTTGACCTGATAAACAATATTACCCAACGTCAGATTTGCTCTAAATGCTTTGGTTTTTGAGTTATAAGCCAAAAACTGCATTTGACCCCTATGTTCTATTTTTAGCAATGGCGACCATGTTTGTTGATAGATCATAACTTCGGATACAATTTACAAACTAGATACCCTAAGGAACATTCAGTTAAAGTTTGGAAGTATTTGGCCCAGTAGTTTCAGAGGAGAAGATTTTTGTAAAAGATTACTAGATTTACGAAAAATGGTTAAAAATTGACTATAAAGGGCAATAACTCCTAAAGGGGTCAACTGACCATTTCCGTCATGTTGACTTATTTGTAAATCTTACTTTGCTGAACATTATTCTGTTTAACAGTTTATTATCTCTATCTATAATAATATTCAAGATAATAACCAAAAACAGCAAAATTTCCTTTAAAATTACCAATTCAGGGGCAGTAACCCAACAACAGGTTGTCTGATTCATCTGAAAATTTCAGGGCAGATAGATCTTGACCTGATAAACAATATATTACCCACGTCAGATTTGCTCTAAATGCTTTGGTTTTTTGAGTTATAAGCCAAAAACTGCATTTGACCCCTATGTTCTATTTTAGCAATGGCGACCATGTTTGTTGATAGATCATAACTTCGGATACAATTTACAAACTAGATATCCCTAAGGAACATTCAGTTAAAGTTTGGAAGTATTTGGCCCAGTAGTTTCAGAGGAGAAGATTTTGTAAAAGATTACTTAAGATTTACGAAAAATGGTTAAAAATTGACTATAAAGGCAATAACTCTAAAGGGGTCAACTGACCATTTCCGTCATGTTGACTTATTTGTAAATCTTACTTGCTGAACATTATTCTGTTTACAGTTTATCTCTATCTATAATAATATTCAAGATAATAACCAAAAACAGCAAAATTTCCTAAAATTACCAATTCAGGGGCAGAACCCAACAACAGGTTGTCTGATTCATCTGAAAATTTCAGGCAGATAGATCTTGACCTGATAAACAATATTACCCCAGTCAGATTTGCTCTAAATGCTTTGGTTTTGAGTTATAAGCCAAAAACTGCATTTGACCCCTATGTTCTATTTTTAGCAATGGCGACCATGTTTGTTGATAGATCAAACTTCGGATACAATTTACAAACTAGATACCTAAGGAACATTCAGTTAAAGTTTGGAAGTATTTGGCCAGTAGTTTCAGAGGAGAAGATTTTTGTAAAAGATTACTTAGATTTACGAAAAATGGTTAAAATTGACTATAAAGGGCAATAACTCCTAAAGGGTCAACTGACCATTTCCGTCATGTTGACTTATTGTAAATCTTACTTTGCTGAACATTATTCTGTTTACAGTTTATCTCTATCTATAATAATATTCAAGATAATAACCAAAAACAGCAAAATTTCTTAAAATTACCAATTCAGGGCAGTAACCCAACAACAGTTGTCTGATTCATCTGAAAATTTCAGGGCAGATAGATCTTGACCTGATAAACAATATTACCCAGTCAGATTTGCTCTAAATGCTTTGGTTTTTGAGTTATAAGCCAAAAACTGCATTTGACCCCTATGTTCTATTTTAGCAATGGCGACCATGTTTGTTGATAGATCAAACTTCGGATACAATTTACAAACTAGATACCCTAAGGAACATTCAGTTAAAGTTTGGAAGTATTTGGCCCAGTAGTTTCAGAGGAGAAGATTTTTGTAAAAGATTACTTAGATTTACGAAAAATGGTTAAAAATTGACTATAAAGGGCAATAACTCCTAAGGGTCAACTGACCATTTCCGTCATGTTGACTTATTTGTAAATCTTACTTTGCTGAACATTATTGCGTTTACAGTTTATCTCTATCTATAATAATATTCAAGATAATAACCAAAAACAGCAAAATTTCTTAAAATTACCAATTCAGGGCAGAACCCAACAACAGGTTGTCTGATTCATCTGAAAATTTCAGGGCAGATAGATCTTGACCTGATAAACAATATTACCCATGTCAGATTTGCTTAAATGCTTTGGTTTTTTAGTTATAAGCCAAAAACTGCATTTGACCCCTATGTTCTATTTTTAGCAATGGCGACCATGTTTGTTGATAGATCACAACTTCGGATACAATTTACAAACTAGATACACTAAGGAACATTCAGTTAAAGTTTGGAAGTATTTGGCCAGTAGTTTCAGAGGAGAAGATTTTTGTAAAAGATTACTTAGATTTACGAAAAATGGTTAAAAATTGACTATAAAGGGCAATAACTCCTTAAAGGGTCAACTGACCATTTCCGTCATGTTGACTTATTTGTAAATCTTACTTTGCTGAACATTATTCCTGTTTACAGTTTATCTCTATCTATAATAATATTCAAGATAATAACCAAAAACAGCAAAATTTCCATAAAAATTACCAATTCAGGGCAGCAACCCAACAACAGGTTGTCTGATTCATCTGAAAATTTCAGGGCAGATAGATCTTGACCTGATAAACAATATTACCCACGTCAGATTTGCTCTAAATGCTTTGGTTTTTGAGTTATAAGCCAAAAACTGCATTTGACCCCTATGTTCTATTTTTAGCAATGGCGACCATGTTTGTTGATAGATCATAACTTCGGATACAATTTACAAACTAGATACCCTAAGGAACATTCAGTTAAAGTTTGGAAGTATTTGGCCCAGTAGTTTCAGAGGAGAAGATTTTTGTAAAAGATTACTATAGATTTACGAAAAATGGTTAAAAATTGACTATAAAGGGCAATAACTCCTAAAGGGGTCAACTGACCATTTCCGTCATGTTGACTTATTTGTAAATCTTACTTTGCTGAACATTATTCTGTTTACAGTTTATCTCTATCTATAATAATATTCAAGATAATAACCAAAAACAGCAAAATTTCCATAAAATTACCAATTCAGGGGCAGCAACCCAACAACAGGTTGTCTGATTCATCTGAAAATTTCAGGGCAGATAGATCTTGACCTGATAAACAATATTACCCAGTCAGATTTGCTCTAAATGCTTTGGTTTTTGAGTTATAAGCCAAAAACTGCATTTGACCCCTATGTTCTATTTTTAGCAATGGCGACCATGTTTGTTGATAGATCATAACTTCGGATACAATTTACAAACTAGATACCCTAAGGAACATTCAGTTAAAGTTTGGAAGTATTTGGCCCAGTAGTTTCAGAGGAGAAGATTTTTGTAAAAGATTACTAGATTTACGAAAAATGGTTAAAAATTGACTATAAAGGGCAATAACTCCTAAAGGGGTCAACTGACCATTTCCGTCATGTTGACTTATTTGTAAATCTTACTTTGCTGAACATTATTCTGTTTACAGTTTATCTCTATCTATAATAATATTCAAGATAATAACCAAAAACAGCAAAATTTCCTTAAAATTACCAATTCAGGGGCAGCAACCCAACAACAGGTTGTCTGATTCATCTGAAAATTTCAGGCAGATAGATCTTGACCTGATAAACAATATTACCCATGTCAGATTTGCTCTAAATGCTTTGGTTTTTGAGTTATAAGCCAAAAACTGCATTTGACCCCTATGTTCTATTTTTAGCAATGGCGACCATGTTTGTTGATAGATCATAACTTCGGATACAATTTACAAACTAGATACCCTAAGGAACATTCAGTTAAAGTTTGGAAGTATTTGGCCCAGTAGTTTTCAGAGGAGAAGATTTTTGTAAAAGATTACTAAGATTTACGAAAAATGGTTTAAAAATTGACTATAAAGGGCAATAACTCCTAAAGGGGTCAACTGACCATTTCCGTCATGTTGACTTATTTGTAAATCTTACTTTGCTGAACATTATTGCTGTTTACAGTTTATCTCTATCTATAATAATATTCAAGATAATAACCAAAAACAGCAAAATTTCTTTAAAATTACCAATTCAGGGGCAGTAACCCAACAACAGGTTGTCTGATTCATCTGAAAATTTCAGGGCAGATAGATCTTGACCTGATAAACAATATTACCCATGTCAGATTTGCTCTAAATGCTTTGGTTTTTGAGTTATAAGCCAAAAACTGCATTTGACCCCTATGTTCTATTTTTAGCAATGGCGACCATGTTTGTTGATAGATCATAACTTCGGATACAATTTACAAACTAGATACCCTAAGGAACATTCAGTTAAAGTTTGGAAGTATTTGGCCCAGTAGTTTCAGAGGAGAAGATTTTTGTAAAAGATTACTAAGATTTACGAAAAATGGTTAAAAATTGACTATAAAGGGCAATAACTCCTAAAGGGGTCAACTGACCATTTCCGTCATGTTGACTTATTTGTAAATCTTACTTTGCTGAACATTATTGCTGTTTACAGTTTATCTCTATCTATAATAATATTCAAGATAATAACCAAAAACAGCAAAATTTCTTTAAAATTACCAATTCAGGGGCAGTAACCCAACAACAGGTTGTCTGATTCATCTGAAAATTTCAGGGCAGATAGATCTTGACCTGATAAACAATATTACCCATGTCAATTTGCTCTAAATGCTTTGGTTTTTGAGTTATAACCAAAAACTGCATTTGACCCCTATGTTCTATTTTTAGCAATGGCGACCATGTTTGTTGATAGATCACAAACTTCGGATACAATTTACAAACTAGATACCCTAAGGAACATTCAGTTAAAGTTTGGAAGTATTTGGCCCAGTAGTTTTAGAGGAGAAGATTTTTGTAAAAGATTACTAGATTTACGAAAAATGTTAAAAATTGACTATAAAGGGCAATAACTCCTTAAAGGGGTCAACTGACCATTTCCGTCATGTTGACTCATTTGTAAATCTTACTTTGCTGAACATTATTCCTGTTTACAGTTTATCTCTATCTATAATAATATTCAAGATAATAACCAAAAACAGCAAAATTTCCATAAAATTACCAATTCAGGGGCAGCAACCCAACAACAGGTTGTCTGATTCATCTGAAAATTTCAGGGCAGATAGATCTTGACCTGAGTTAAACAATATTACCCATGTCAGATTTGCTCTAAATGCTTTGGTTTTTGAGTTATAAGCCAAAAACTGCATTTGACCCCTATGTTCTATTTTAGCAATGGCGACCATGTTTGTTGATAGATCACAACTTCGGATACAATTTACAAACTAGATACCTAAGGAACATTCAGTTAAAGTTTGGAAGTATTTGGCCCAGTAGTTTCAGAGGAGAAGATTTTTGTAAAAGATTACTTAGATTTACGAAAAATGGTTAAAAATTGACTATAAAGGGCAATAACTCCTTAAGGGGTCAACTGACCATTTCCGTCATGTTGACTTATTTGTAAATCTTACTTTGCTGAACATTATTCCTGTTTACAGTTTATCTCTATCTATAATAATATTCAAGATAATAACCAAAAACAGCAAAATTTCCATAAAATTACCAATTCAGGGGCAGCAACCCAACAACAGGTTGTCTGATTCATCTGAAAATTTCAGGGCAGATAGATCTTGACCTGATAAACAATATTACCCATGTCAGATTTGCTCTAAATGCTTTGGTTTTTGAGTTATAAGCCAAAACTGCATTTGACCCCTATGTTCTATTTTTAGCAATGGCGACCATGTTTGTTGATAGATCATAACTTCGGATACAATTTACAAACTAGATACACTAAGAAACATTCAGTTAAAGTTTGGAAGTATTTGGCCCAGTAGTTTCAGAGGAGAAGATTTTTGTAAAAGATTACTTAGATTTACGAAAAATGGTTAAAAATTTGAATATAAAGGGCAATAACTCCTTAAGGGGTCAACTGACCATTTCCGTCATGTTGACTTATTTGTAAATCTTACTTTGCTGAACATTATTGCTGTTTACAGTTTATCTCTATCTATAATAATATTCAAGATAATAACCAAAAACAGCAAAATTTCTTAAAATTACCAATTCAGGGGCAGTAAACCAACAACAGGTTGTCTGATTCATCTGAAAATTTCAGGGCAATAGATCTTGACCTTATAAACAATATTACCCATGTCAGATTTGCTCTAAATGCTTTGGTTTTTGAGTTATAAGCCAAAAACTGCATTTGACCCCTATGTTCTATTTTTAGCAATGGCGACCATGTTTGTTGATAGATCACAACTTCGGATACAATTTACAAACTAGATACCCTAAGTAACATTCAGTTTAAGTTTGGAAGTATTTGGCCAGTAGTTTCAGAGGAGAAGATTTTTGTAAAAGATTACTAAGATTTACGAAAAATGGTTAAAAATTGACTATAAAGGGCAATAACTCCTAAAGGGGTCAACTGACCATTTCCGTCATGTTGACTTATTTGTAAATCTTACTTTGCTGAACATTATTGCTGTTTACAGTTTATCTCTATCTATAATAATATTCAAGATAATAACCAAAAACAGCAAAATTTCTTTAAAATTACCAATTCAGGGGCAGTAACCCAACAACAGGTTGTCTGATTCATCTGAAAATTTCAGGGCAAATAGATCTTGACCTTATAAACAATATTATCCCATGTCAGATTTGCTCTAAATGCTTTGGTTTTTGAGTTATAAGCCAAAAACTGCATTTGACCCCTATGTTCTATTTTTAGCAATGGCGACCATGTTTGTTGATAGATCACAACATCGGATACAATTTACAAACTAGATACCCTAAGGAACATTCAGTTAAAGTTTGGAAGTATTTGGCCCAGTAGTTTCAGAGGAGAAGATTTTTGTAAAAGATTACTAAGATTTACGAAAAATGGTTAAAAATTGACTATAAAGGGCAATAACTCCTTTAAGGGGTCAACTGACCATTTCCGTCATGTTGACTTATTTGTAAATCTTACTTTGCTGAACATTATTCTGTTTACAGTTTATCTCTATCTATAATAATATTCAAGAAATAACCAAAAACAGCAAAATTTCCTTAAAATTACCAATTCAGGGGCAGAACCCAACAACAGGTTGTCTGATTCATCTGAAAATTTCAGGGCAGATAGATCTTGACCTGATAAACAATATTACCCATGTCAGATTTGCTCTAAATGCTTTGGTTTTTGAGTTATAAGCCAAAAACTGCATTTGACCCCTATGTTCTATTTTTAGCAATGGCGACCATGTTTGTTGATAGATCATAAACTTCGGATACAATTTACAAACTAGATACCCTAAGGAACATTCAGTTAAAGTTTGGAAGTATTTGGCCCATTAGTTTCAGAGGAGAAGATTTTTGTAAAAGATTACTAAGATTTACGAAAAATGGTTAAACATTGACTATAAAGGGCAATAACTCCTAAGGGGTCAACTGACCATTTCCGTCATGTTGACTTATTTGTAAATCTTACTTTGCTGAACATTATTCTGTTTACAGTTTATCTCTATCTATAATAATATTCAAGATAATAACCAAAAACAGCAAAATTTCCTTAAAATTACCAATTCAGGGGCAGCAACCCAACAACGGGTTGTCTGATTCATCTGAAAATTTCAGGGCAGATAGATCTTGACCTGATAAACAATATTACCAGATGTCAGATTTGCTCTAAATGCTTTGGTTTTTGAGTTATAAGCCAAAAACTGCATTTGACCCCTATGTTCTATTTTTAGCAATGGCGACCATGTTTGTTGATAGATCAAAACTTCGGATACAATTTATAAATTAGATACCCTAAGGAACATTCAGTTAAAGTTTGAAAGTATTTGGCCCAGTAGTTTCAGAGGAGAAGATTCTTGAAATAGTTTACGACGACAGACGACGACAGACGACGATGGACGCCAAGTGATGGCATAAAAATGGTAAAATTTGTCATTTGAGGACAACAAGTGAAACTGCGAGCTACTGCTCACTGATGATACCCCCGCCGCAAGTGGATAATATTAATAGTGTAAAATATGCAAGTGTTCGGTAAACAGGAAGTTGTCGAGTGATGAATCTGAAAATGAATCACACGGTATAGCTGACTTATATAAATCCTGAAACCAAATTTCAGAAATCCTTGTATTGTAGTTCCTAAGAAAAATGTGACGAAAATTTTCAACTTGTGTAAAATGAAACAAGTGTTCGGTAAACAGGAAGTTGTCACGTGATGAATCTGAAAGCGCATCACACGGTACAGCTGACTTAGATAAACCCTGAAACCAAATATCAGAAATCCTTGTATTGTAGTTCCGGAGAAAAATGTGACGAAAATTTTCAACTTGGCTATCATGTGTAAAAGCTACTGCTCACTGATGATACCCCCGCCGCAAGTGGATAATACTAATAGTGTAAAAATATGCAAGTGTTCGGTAAACAGGAAGTTGTCGAGTGATGAATCTGAAAATGAATCACACGGTATAGCTGACTTATATAAATCCTGAAACCAAATTTCAGAAATCCTTGTATTGTAGTTCCTAAGAAAAATGTGACGAAAATTTTCAACTTGTGTAAAATCAAACAAGTGTTCGGTAAACAGGAAGTTGTCACGTGATGAATCTGAAAACGCATCACACGGTACAGCTGACTTAGATAAACCCTGAAACCAAATTTCAGAAATCCTTGTATTGTAGTTCCTGAGAAAAATGTGACGAAAATTTTCAACTTGGCTATCATGTGTAAAATCATACAAGTGTTCGGTAAACAGGAAGTTATCGAGTGATGAATCTGAAAACGCATCACTCGGTATAGCTGACTTAGATAAACCCTGAAACCAAATTTCTGAAATCCTTGTATTTTAGTTCCTGAGAAAAATGTGACGAAAATTTTCAACTTGGCTATCATGTGTAAAATCATACAAGTGTTCGGTAAACAGGAAGTTATCGAGTGATGAATCTGAAAACGCATCACACGGTATAGCTGACTTAGATCAACCCTGAAACCAAATTTCTGAAATCCTTGTATTGTAGTTCCTGAGAAAAATGTGACGAAAATTTTCAACTTGGCTATCATGTGTAAAATCATACAAGTGTTCGGTAAACAGGAAGTTATCGAGTGATGAATCTGAAAACGCATCACACGGTATAGCTGACTTAGATAAACCCTGAAACCAAATTTCAGAAATCCTTGTATTGTAGTTCCTGAGAAAAATGTGACGAAAGTTTCATGGGACGGACTGACTGACGGACGGACTGATGGACGGACGGACTGACAGACAGAGGTAAAACAGTATACCCCCCTTTTTTTTAAAGCGGGGGTATAATAAATCCTACAAGAGGTCATCTGACGGTTTTGACAAGTATAGACAATTGGTAGAGCTCAACATTCTGAACATTTTAGCTCTTGTCAGATTTTCTCTTTATAATGGTTTTCAAAATTATAGACAAAGGGTCTCTTGACCCCGACTAACTTGCCTAATATAAGTATATATGGTTTTTAGAAAAGTAAAACGGAATAATTCTGACAAGAGTGCACCCGCTGAAATGTCTCGCCTGCCTTACTAACCATGACTGGTTTTATGTTGATAGTCCTAAAGATAAAGTTTCACTACAAGTATAACATAAACTTAAAATTATTAATGATCCATGAAAATGAGGTCAAGGTCATATAAACCAAGTCAGACAGACATGTACACCTTACAATCATTCCATGCATCAAATAAAGTTGACCTTATTGCTTATAGTATCTAAGAAGCAGACTTAAACAGGAAAACTAAACACTGACCAACGAACCATGAAAATGAGGTCAAGGTCAGATGAACCCTGCCAGACAGACATATACACCTTACAATCATTCCATACACCAAACATAGTTGACCTATTGCTTATAGTATTAGAAAAACAGACCAAAACACTAAAACTTAACATTGACCAATGAACCATGAAAATGAGGTCAAGGACAAATGACACCTGCCAGTCAGACATGTACACCTTACAATCATTAAGCCATACACCAAGTACTGTTGACCTATTGCTTATAGTATTAGAAAAAACAGACCAAAACACAAAAACTTAACATTGACCAATGAACCGTGAAAATGAGGTCAAGGTCAGATGAAACCTGCCAGACTGATTTGTACTCCTTACAATCATTCTATACACCATACATAGCTGACCTACTGCTTATAGTATCCGAGAAATGGACCTAATCACATAACTTTAACCTTGATCACTGATCCATGAAATGAGGTGGAGGTCAGGTGACCCCTATCTGACGTACATGTAGATGTTGCAAGGAACCCATATATACCAAATATAGTTATCCTTTTACTCATAAGTGAGAAATTCACATAACAAAAAATCCAATTTTTTTTCAAGCAGTCGCTGAACCATGAAAATGAGGTCAAGGACAATGGACATATGACAGACAAATAGTTTACGCCGCCACCGGATAGTAATACCCATGTCTCACTCTACGACTTTCGTCACAGGTGAGACAAAAATGGAACACATATCCGGAGTCAAGAGTCAGTAATATGAAAATAGTCTATTTACAATAGATCCTTTTTACAAAATACTCAATACTCACCAAAAAGTATACAGATCATAAATTTTGAGATACGGGGCAACATGTAAAAAAACCCTCCCCCTTTTTTACAAAATACTCAATAACTCAAAAATGAAATTTTGAATCATCACAAGAAAGTGATAAACAGATATTAAGATTAATGTAACTAAGAAGTGTGTAAAGTTTTAAGCAATAATCAAGCAATAATCAAGAATCGTTTTTGAGATACGGTGCGACATGTGAAAAAGAATCACACCACTGTTTTAGTTACAAAGTGCCGTAACTCATAAAGTTTAAATCTTATTTTCACCAAAAAGTATACAGATCATTTGACCATCATAAGAAACAACTATATTAAGTTTCATGAAATTTAAATAAGGTGTTCTCAAGTTATGGTGCGACATGTTTACGCCAGACAGACGGACAGACACCGGACATTTGTATCCCATAATATGTCCCGTCAAAATTTTGACTTGCGTATAAAACTAGAGGCTCTCAAGAGCCTGTGTCGCGCACCTTGGTTTATGTGCATATTAGACAATGGACACAGATAAATTCATGACAAAATTGTGTTTTGGTGATCATGATGTGTTTGTAGATCTAACTTTACTGGACATTCTTCTTGCTACAATTATCTCTATCTATAATGAACTTGGCCCCGTAATTACAGTGGAAAATATATTCTAAAAATTTACAAAAATTTATGAAAATTGTTAAAAAATGACTATAAAGGGCAATAACTCCTTAAGGGGTATACTGAAATTTTGGTCATGTTGACTTATTTGTAGATCTTACTTTGCTGAACATTATTGCTGCTCACAGTTTATCTCTAGCTATTATAACATTCAAGATAATAACCAAAAACTGCAAAATGTCCTTAAAATTACTAATTCTGGGGCAGCAACCCAACAACAGGTAGTCTGTTTTGTCTGAAAATTTCAGGGCAGATAGATCTTGACCTAATAGATTATTTTACCCCATGTCAGATTTGCTCTAAATGCCAAATTTGGTTTTAGAGTAATAAGCCAAAATCTACATTTCACCCCTATGTTCTATTTTTAGCCATGGCGGCCATCTTGGTTTGACAGGGTCACGCCACACATTTTTAAAACTAGATACCCAAATGATGATTGTGGATAAGTTTGGTTAAATTTGGCCAAGTAGTTTCAGAGGAGAAGATTTTTTAAAAGAATACTAAAATTTTAGAAAAAATGGTTAAAAATTGACTATAAAGGGCAATAACTCCTTAATGGGTTAACTGACAATTTTGGTCATGTTGATCTATTTGTAGATCTTACTTTGCTGAACATTATTGCTGTTTACAGTTTATCTATATCTATAATAATATTTAAGAAAATGAGCAAAAACTGCAAAATGTCCTTAAAATTACTAATTCAGGGGCTGCAACCCAACAACAGGTTGTCCGATTTGTCTGAAAATTTCAGGGCAGATAGATCTTGACCTAATAGATCATTTTACCCCCATGTCAGATTTGCTGTAAATGCTTTAGTTAAAGAGTTATAAGCCAAAATCTACATTTTACCCCTATGTTCTATTTTTAGCCATGGCTGCCATCTTGATTGGTTGGCAGGGTCACGCCACACATTTTTGTTAACTAGATACCACTAAGATGATTGTGGCTGAGTTTGGATTAATTTGGCCCAGTAGTTCAGAGGAGAAGATTTTTGTAAAAGATTACTAAGATTTACGAAAAATGGTTAAAATATACTATAAAGGGCATAACTCCTAAAGGGGTCAACTGATTATTTCGGTCATGTTGACTTATTTGTAAATCTTACTCTGCTGAACATTATTGCTGTTTACAGTTTATCTCTATCTATAATAATATTCAAGATAAAAACCAAAAACAGTAAAATTTCCTTAAAATTATCAATTTAGGGGCAGCAACCCAACAACGGGTTGTCCGATTCATCTGAAAATTTCAGGGCAGATAGATCTTGACCTGATAAACAATATTACCAGATGTCAGATTTGCTCTTAATGCTTTGTTTTTTTAGAGTTATAAGCCAAAAACTACATTTCACCCCTATGCTCTATTTTTAGCCATGGCGGCCATCTTGGTTGGTTTGGCGGGTCACCGGACACAATTTTCAAACTAGATACCCCAATGATGATTGTGGCCAAGTTTGGTGAAATTTAGCCCATTAATTTCAGAGGAGAAGATGTTTGTAAAAGTTAACGACGACGGACGACGCCGAACGCAAAGTGATGGAAAAAGCTCACTTGGCCCTTTGGGCCAGGTGAGCTAAAAATAAGAGACATCCAACAGATGAGAACACAGATGTTAAACATTTGTCTTTCACATATGCCAACATGTATATTAGGCAACCAGCTTGGAATTGTTAACTGACAAAAATTACTACAATGACATTGAAAACTACAGGCAACCGTTTTATTGTAATTTCTTAGTACCAAGTCTGTTTTGTCTCTCATAATCTGTAAATATCTTTTAAAGTAAGACAAGACTATTTACCTTAAGGAAGTCCATCACTTCTTCCTTTTTCCTTTTTTCCTCTTCATCATCCTCAAGGCTGTCTATTTCTACAAGATCATAAGGAGTTTTACCCTGAAATACAATCAAATAATCTTTCATTAATTATACATATATATATTTTTTATTTAAAAAACTGTAAAACATTAAAAAATAGGTAACTGTTGAATAAATTTTACCTATACAACATGTACAATGTAAAACGATAAATAATAGGTAATTGTTGCATTTTAATGTTACCTATATAATTCAAAACGATAAATAATAGGTAAATTACTGCAATGTTACCTTTATAACATGTATAATGCAATAAATAATAGGTAACTGTTGCATCAATTTTATCTATACAATGCAGAATAGTCTTATTTATACTTGACCTAAAAACCAATGAACCTAAACCAACAACAAATTTGAAGTAACATTATACAGAGATCAATGAATAATGTTTGAGATTTTACTGTTAACATGGTTAACGAAATGATTGCAGTATGTAAAATATTACATTAAAACCAAACAAACTACAAGAAATAAAGCTATCTTTATGATAATTCAAAAATCTGTCTGGAAACTACAGTTAATTTTGTCTGTGTCATTAACTTGTAATAAGTAACAACAGAGTGTTAGGGATTTTACTAACTCTACATATTTGGAACATATGAAATATCTCATATTACTGGTACAACTGTTATATTAAAATACATTCTGAAAAATACAGCTGGGATTGTTTCTTTATTCATACATATCTCTGATTATTTCAGAGATAATCATGTTTATGTGCGACTCCTAAAATATATGTGCTCAAACCATATGTCTGTTATTCTTGCTTGCTCTATATTCACGAGTTTAATAGCACATGAGTAAAAGGCTGACATGTGTTACTGTGGAGTTCTATTATTTCTATTTTGTGTTCAATTCAGAGTAATATTATTATAGTACATACTTTATTTACAACAACTATGACACATGAGTAAAAGGCTGACATACGTTACTCTGGAGTGTAATTTTCGTGATTTTTGTTCGATTCACATGGATGATGAGAGTCCATATCATTATTCTGGTAAGTGCTTTATTTACAACAACTATGACACATGAGTAAAAGGCTGACATACGTTACTCTGGAGTGTAATTTTTCGTGATTTTTGTTCGATTCACATGGATGATGAGAGTCCATATCATTATTCTAGTAAGTGCTTTATTTACAACAACTATGACACATGAGTAAAAGGCTGACATACGTTACTCTGGAGTGTAATTTTTCGTGATTTTTGTTCGATTCACATGGATGATGAGAGTCCATATCATTATTCTAGTAAGTGCTTTATTTACAACTACTATGACACATGAGTAAAAGGCTGACATACGTTACTCTGGAGTGTAATTTTTCGTGATTTTTGTTCGATTCACATGGATGATGAGAGTCCATATTATTATTCTAGTAAGTGCTTTATTTACAACAACTATGACACATGAGTAAAATGCTGACATATGTTACTGTGGTGAGTCATTATTCGTGATTTTTGTTTGATTCACATGGATGATGACAGTCCATATTATTATTCTAGTAAGTGCTTTATTTACAACAACTATGACACATGAGTAAAATGCTGACATATGTTACTGTGGTGAGTCATTATTCGTGATTTTTGTTTGATTCACATGGATGATGACAGTCCATATTATTATTCTAGTACGTGCTTTATTGACAACAACTATGACACATGAGTAAAAAGCTTACATATCGTGATTTTTGTTCGATTCACATTGACAATGAGAGTATTATTAATATAGTACTTGCTTTATGACAACCACTATGACACATGAGTAAAAGGCTGACACATGTTACTGCAGAGTGTCATTTTTCGTGCTTTGTGATTCACATAAATAATAATATTATTATTCAATTATGTGCTTTATTGACAACTAATATCACAAATGAGTAAAAGGCTGACATATGTTACTGTGGAGTGTCATTATTCGTGGTATATGTTCAATTCACATGGATAATGAGAGTATTATTATTCTATAAAGTCCTTCATTGACAACCACTAAGACACACAAGTAAAAGGCTAACATATGTTACTGCGGAGTGTCACTTTTCTTGTTTGTGCTCTTTTCAATATCATAATATTAATGACACATAAAGAAAACTGTAATATATGTTGCTGTGGAGTATCATTTTTCTTGTTTGTGCTCTATTTACAAGCAAAATGACACCTGCATTATAAAAGGCTGAAATGTGGGTAACACGTTGTTTTATACTTTATATTGGCTAATAATTAATAGTGAATGCTGGTATCAAGTGTGTTGGTAAAGTATGATAAGATTGTATATGTGTGAGTATGATGTTCTGAGTAGATAATCATAGTTTGGAAGTAAGAGTAATTGATAATGGTAATAGGTAAGTTTGATTGGATGTTATGTCTGGGGTATTATGATGCTAAGGGTTGTACATTATAGATGGTGTTGTGTAGTAATATGATGGTATGTATGATATGTATGTGTGTATACATATTGTGTAGTGTTGTGAGTATGAAGATGTAGTTGTGTAGTATGTAATGGTGTAGGTTTGTTGGTGGATATGATAGATGGTTGGTAGTAGTATGATTGGTGTAGAGTGTTGTGGAGTAGATAGATGAGTTGTGTCAGTAGTATATGATTGGTGTTAGGTGTGTTGTGGATATGATGAGATGGTAGTTGTGTATAGTGTAGGATTGGTGTTAGTGTGTTGCAGTATGATGAGATGGTAGTTGTGTCAGTAGTGTATGATTGGTGAAAGGGGTGTGTTGGTGGAGTATGATGAGATGGTAGTTGTGTCAGTAGTAATAATTGGTGGTAGGTGTGTTGGTGGAGTATGAATGAGATTGTAGTTGTGTCAGTATGTATGATTGGTGTTAGGTGTGTTGGTGAGTATGATGAGATGGTTGTTGTGTCAGTAGTGTAGGATTGGTGTTAGGTGTGTTGGTGAGTATGATGAGATGGTAGTTGTGTCAGTAGTGTAGGATTGGTGTTAGTGTGTTGGGAGTATGATGAGATGGTAGTTGTGTCAATAGTGTAGGATTGGTGTTAGGTGTGTTGGCAGAGTATGATGAGATGTAGTTGTGTCAGTAGTGTATGATTGGTGTTAGATGTGTTGGATGTAGATGAGATGGTAGTTGTGTCAGTAGTGTATGATTGGTGTAAGGTTTGTTGGTGGAGTATGATGAGATGGAGTTGTGTCAGTAGTGTATGATTGGTAGTAGGTGTGTTAATGGAGTATATGAGATGTAATTGTGTCAGTAGTGTATGATTGGTGGTAGGTGTGTTGGTAGAGTATGATGAGATGGTTGTTGTGTCAGTAGTGTAGGATTGGTGTTAGGTGTGTTGGTAGAGTATGATGAGATGGTAGTTGTGTCAGTAGTGTAGGATTGGTGTTAAGTGTGTTGGCAGAGTATGATGAGATGGTAGTTGTGTCAATAGTGTAGGATTGGTGTTAGGTGTGTTGGCAGAGTATGATGAGATTATAGTTGTGTCAGTAGTGTATGATTGGTGTTAGATGTGTTGGTGATGTATGATGAGATGGTAGTTGTGTCAGTAGTGTATGATTGGTGTAAGGTTTGTTGGTGGAGTATGATGAGATGGCAGTTGTGTCAGTAGTGTATGATTGGTAGTAGGTGTGTTAATGGAGTATTATGAGATGGTAATTGTGTCAGTAGTGTATGATTGGTGGTAGGTGTGTTGGTAGAGTATGATGAGATGGTTGTTGTGTCAGTAGTGTAGGATTGGTGTTAGGTGTGTTGGTAGAGTATGATGAGATGGAAGTTGTGTGAGTAGTGTAGTATTGGTGTTAAATGTGTTGGCAGAGTATGATGAGATGGTATATGTGTCAGTAATGTAGGATTGGTGTTAGGTGTGTTGGCAGAGTATGATGAGATGGTATATGTGTCAGTAATGTAGGATTGGTGTTAGGTGTGTTGGCAGAGTATGATGAGATGGTAGTTGTGTCAGTAGTGTATGATTGGTGTAAGGTTTGTTGGTGAAGTATGATGAGATGGTAGTTGTGTCAGTAGTGTATGATTGGTGTTAGGTGTGTTGGTGAGTATGATGAGATGGTAGTTGTGTCAGTAGTGTATGATTGGTGGTAGGTGTGTTGGCAGAGTATGATGAGATGGTTGTTGTGTCAGTAGTGTAGGATTGGTGTTAGGTGTGTTGGTAGAGTATGATGAGATGGTAGTTGTGTGAGTAGTGTAGGATTGGTGTTAAGTGTGTTGGCAGAGTATGATGAGATGGTAGTTGTGTCAGTAGTGTAGGATTGGTGTTAGGTGTGTTGACAGAGTATGATGAGATGGTAGTTGTGTCAGTAGTGTAGGATTGGTGTTAGGTGTGTTGAAATAGAGTGTGAGTAGATGATGGAGAGTTGTTGTCAGTAGTGTAGGATGGTGGTTATGGGGTGTTGGTGGAGTATGATGAGATGGTAGTTGTGTCAGTAGGTAATGTGTTAGTGGGTGTGGTATATAGATGGTAGTTGTGTCAGTAGTTAGATGGTGTTGTGGTTGGAGAGTATGATGAGATGGTAGTTGTGTCAGTAAGTGTAGGATTGGTGTTAGGTGTGTGGAGAGTATGATGAGATGGTAGTTGTGTCAGTATGTAGGATTGGTGTAGGTGTGTTGTGGAGTATGATGAGATGGTAGTTGTGTCAGTAGTGTATGATTGGTGTAGGTTTGTTGGTGCAGTATGATGAGATGGTAGTTGTGTCAGTAGTGTAGGATTGGTGTTAGGTGTGTTGGTGGAGTATGATGAGATGGTAGTTGTGTCAGTAGTGTATGATTGGTGTAGGTGTGTTGCAAGTATGATGAGATGGTAGTTGTGTCAGTAGTGTAGGATTGGTGTTAGGTGTGTTGGAGAGTATGATGAGATGGTAGTTGTGTAGTAGTGTAGGATTGGTGTTAGGTGTGTTGGCAGAGTATGATGAGATGGTAGTTGTGTCAGTATGTAGGATTGGTGTTAGGTGTGTTGGCAGAGTATGATGAGATGGTAGTTGTCAGTAGTGTAGGATTGGTGTTAGGTGTGTTGATGGAGTATGATGAGATGGTAGTTGTGTCAGTAGTGTAGATTGGTGTAGGTGTGTGTTGGTGGAGTATGATGAGATGGTAGTTTGTCAGTAGTAATGATTGATGTAGAGTGTGTTGTGGAGTATATAGATGGTAGTTGTATCAGTAGTGTAGGATTGGTGTTAGGTGGGTTTGTGGAGTATGATAAGATGGTAGGTGTGTCAGTAGTACATGAATGATGTAGAGTGTGTTGGTGGAATGTGATTAGATGGTAGTTGTGTCAGTAGTGTAGGATTGATGTAGGGTGTGTTGGTGGAATGTGATTAGATGGCAGTTGTGTCAGTAGTGTAGGATTGGTGTTAGGTGGGTTTGTGGAGTATGATAAGATGGTAGTTGTGTCAGTAGTATATGAATGATGTAGAGTGTGTTGGTTGAATGGGATTAGATGGTAGTTGTGTCAGTAGTGTAGGATTGGTGTTGGGTGTGTTTGTGGAGTATGATGAGATGGTAGTTGTGTCAGTAGTATATGAATGATGTAGAGTTTGTTGGTGGAATGTGATTAGATGGTAGTTGTGTCAGTAGTGTATGATTGATGTAGTGTGTGTTGGTAGAGTATGATTTGATGGTAGTTGTGTCAGTAGTTTAGGATTGATATAGGGTGTGTTGGTAGATTATGATGAGATGGTAGTTGTGTCAGTAGTATATGATTGATGTAGGGTGTGTTGGTGGAGTATGATGATATGGTAGTTGTGTCAGTAGTATTTGATTGATGTAGGGTGTGTTGTTGGAGTATGATGAGATGGTAGTTGTGTCAGTAGTTTACGATTGGTGTAGGGTGTGTTCTTCCATACAACAAATATAGTTGACCTATTGCTTATAGTTTAAGAAAAACAGACCATAACCCAAAAACTTATCACTGAGCAATGAACCCTGAAAATGAGGTCAAGGTCAAATAAAACCTATGCGACTGACATATTGATCATAAAATATTTCCATACACCAAATATAGTTGACCTATTGTATATACATTGTGTAGTATTAGAAGAAAAGACCAAAACTCAAAAACTTAACTTATGGTTCATTTTTTTATATAAACAAGGCAGTTAGTTTTCTCGTTTGAATTGTTTTACATTGTCTTATTTGGGCCTTTCATAGCTGACTATACAGTATGGGCTTTGCTCATTGTTGAAGGCCGTACGGTTAATGTCTGTATCATTTTGGTCTCTTGTGGACAGTTGTTTCATTGGCAATCATACCACATCTTCTTTTTTATATTTGACCATTCAACCATGAAAATGTGGTCAAGGTCAGTTGACACCTGCCAGATAGACATGTATACTTTACAATCATTCCATACACCAATTAAAGAACCTTAGTGAGCACGCTCACATACCCCACGTCCCCACATTGTCATTGGAGAAATTAAATAAGTATGAGACAAAAAAATTGTATAAGAAAAAATACTGAATAATAATTTCCTGTCAACATACACATCTACATAGTATGTCCTTATTATCTACAAAATTTCATGAAATTCTGTTGTGTGTTTTCAGAGGAGTTGAGATGACAAACTGTTGCAGAAGTACATTGAAGCAAATAAGTTCAAAGGGGCATAACTCCTAGAAAAAAAAATGAATCGTAATTTCCTGTTGATATGCACATCTATGTAGTATGTCCTTATTATCTGAATAGGTTTCGTGAAATTCTGTTGTGTGGTTTGAGAGTAGTTGCAATGACAAACTGTTGCAGTAGTACATTAAAGTAAATAAGTTCAAAGGGGCGTAACTCCTAGAAAAAAAATTGAATCGCAATTTCCCCTCGATATGCACAACTACATAGTATGTCCTTATTATCTGAAAAGGTTTCGTGAAATTCTGTTGTGTGGTTTGAGAGGAGTTGCGATGACAAGAAACAGGACTGACGGACGGACGGACGGGTCAAAAACATTATACCCTCCGCAACTTCGTTGCGTGGGGTATAAATACAGTAGACCTATTGCATACAGTATAAGAAAAACAGACCAAAACACAAACACTTAACTATAACCACTGAACCATGAAAATGAGGTCGATGTCAGATGACACCTGCCAGTTGGACATGTACACCTTACAGTCCTTCCAATAGTATCTGAGATATGGACTTGACCACCAAATCTTAACCTTGTTGAATGTTCACTGATCCATGAAATGAGGTCAAGGTCAAGTGAAAACTGTCTGACGGGCATGAGGACCTTGCCAGGTACGCACATACCAAATATAGTTATACTATTACTTATAAAAGAGAATTTAACATTACAAAAAAAAGTTTTTTTCAAGTAGTCACTGAACCATAAAAATGAGGTCAAGGACATTGGAAATGTGACTGGCGGAAACTTCGTAAAATGAGGCATCCATATACAAAATACGAAGCATCCAGGTCTACCACCTTCTAAAATATAAAGCTTTTAAGAAGTTAGCCAACGCCGCCGCCACTGCTTGATCACTATCCCTATGTCGAGTTTTCTGAGATCAAAGTCGCAAGCTCGACAAAAAACAATCAGTTTTAAGGGGGCTCGCGGGTCTGAATCATTTGTTTAATTTTTTTTTTTAAATGGGGTCACCGTTCATTTCCACTCACAATCTGCCTTCGAAAGAAGCATACATTTTTGTTAATGTCCTTTTTTCTGTTGACCTAATAGGGGAAATAGTTATAATATCAAAATAAAAAAAAAAAACTAAATTACAGAAATCGCTTAAATTTTACAGTTATTTAGTTTATGTACAGCTTTTTTGAAAAAAAATTTAATGCCAAAAATGGCTCAAAAGGGAGATAATTTGGAGCTTTTCAAATGATATCTACATTTTAAAAGTCACCTGAGGCCAACACCAATTGCTTTTTTGGAAAGACTCTTGTACCATAATGATAAAGTAATAACTACTTAAGGTAATAAATACAATTTGTAATGAAAAATTATTGTTTAACTTTTTTTCTGAAAATCTTATACCCGCGAGCCTCCTTAAGAAAACTGTGTTCATTCATTAAGTGTATTAATAAAAAGGTTTGTCCCTCCATGTACAAGTTAAGCACAAACTGATTTCTTCATATTTAGTTTAACCTGTTTATTATACAGGTATTTCATCTTAAACTTAAAAGTTGTACTTTATTATATTTTTATCTGCATCTGTTTATTTGTATTTATATTGTACTTTCTCTGTTGACTTGTAATTAGTTTTTAGAGAATAAAATATCTATCTATCTAATAAGAATAAAACTGATTGCTACCTCCAATGATTTCACCCAAGGACTGCATCCTTGATCTATCAACCATTTTGTTACATCAATCTCTCCAGACTGAGCAGCAAGATGTAAAGCTGTTTCTCCTTCCTATAACAATATAAAAATATATAAACATGTTAATGGTGTGTGATAACAACATCATGAGAGGAGTCAAACAATTTACTGAATGTAAGAATTATAACATCGAGTAAGAAAATATCCAATTATATTTGTGTATAAACTATTAAATGGTAGATTAAGATATAAATTCACTTTTTCTGATTCAGTGAAACAAAAAAAGGTAAACAAAAATAATAAACTCTTAATTATATAAGTGTAACAAGTCAAATAATAACGTTATATAAGTCTCACAAGTATTTGTTGTCCATTTTTAAAACATGTATGATAAACAACACGATTTTATTTTGATTCAGTAGAACTACCAAAGTTGAAAAAAAAACTTTTTTTGAAGAAACATTAAAACGAGTAGTATTTTCTGATTCAGTGCAAAGAGACGAGAAAAATAAGACCCCACTTTATATAATTCTGTCACGTATTTGTTATTTTTAAAGATGTTTTACATTAAATCTGTAGAATTAACATTATCTGACTAAATTAACACAACTCGTTCTCATCAACTTCTCATTAAAATCAGATGTTTACAAAATAATTTTTCGTCAAGAAACAAAATAAAACCTTTACTATCTGATTCAGTTCTGTGTTACGAATAAAATGAGACCCCACTTTATATAATTCTAACAAATATTTGTTGTCCATTAAACCTGTCTGATTAACAACATGATTTTGTGTAGATTCTGTATAAAATGATGTTTGGTCAGAGTAAGGTGATTATATCTATCATTACCGTGTCTGTAACTTCTAACTGACTGCCTTGAGTGACCAGGTAAGTCACCACCTCCAGGTGTCCTCCCACAGCCGCCGATATTAATGGTGTCCTTCCTCTCTGTAATATCAACATATAACAGACATCAAAACTTGTGTCATAAACTGGACAATGTTGTGTAATAAATATAAACAAAATATATATCACATGAATCAGTGGTCAAAACTGAATAAAATGACCAGTCACACTTTGATTTATATTCTACATAAACAACAAATAAACAACATGTTTTATTGTGAGATGTCAGAACTTCCATCAGAACTGTCAGGTTAAAAAAAAAACTTTTTTCAAGAAACATAAACAATATTTATATCAATGGACTCAGCTGGACAAGACAATTAAAATGAGACCTCACTTTATATAATTCTAATAAATATTTGTTGTCCATTAAACCTGTCTGATTAACAATGATTACGTAGAATGATTAAAGTTAAAAAAAAAAAAAAATTCAAGAAACATTAAAACGAGTAATATTTTCTGATTCAGTACGAAGAGACAAGAAAAATAAGACCCCACTTTATATAATTCTGTCAAGTATTTGTTATTTTTAAAAGATGTTTTACATTAAATCTGTAGAATTAACATTATCTAACTAAAGAAATTAACACAACTTTTTCTCATCAACTTCTCATTAAAATCAAATAATTTTTTGTCAAGAAACAAAATAAAACCTTAACTATCTGATTCAGTTCTGTGTTACAAATAAAATGAGACCCCACTTTATATAATTCTAACAAATATTTGTTGTCCATTAAACCTGTCTGATTAACAACATGATTTTGTTTAGATTCTGTATAAAATGATGTTTGGTCAGAGTAAGTTGATTATATCTATCATTACCGTGGATGTGGCTTCTAACTGACTTCCGTGAGTGACCAGGTAAGTCACCACCTCCAGGTGTCCTTTCGCAGCCGCCCACATTAATGGTGTCTGTCGATACTGTAATATCAACATATAACAGACATCAAAACTTGTGTCATAAACTGAACAATGTTGTGTAATAAATATAAACAAAATATATATCACATGAATCAGTGGTCAAAACTGAATAAAATGACCAGTCACACTTTGATTTATATTCTACATAAACAACAAATACACAACATGTTTTATTGTGAGATGTCAGAACTTCCATCAGAACTGTCAGGTTAAAAAAACAAGTTTTTTCTATAAACATAAACAATATTTATAACAATGGACTCAGCTGGACAAGACAATTAAAATGAGACCCCACTTTATATAATTCTAACAAATATTTGTTGTCTATTAAACCTGTCTGATTAACAATAATTCAGTAGAATGATCAAAGTTAAAAAAAAAAAAAATTTCAAGAAACATTAAAACGAGTTATATTTTCTGATTCAGTACGAAGAGACAAGAAAAATAAGACCCCACTTTATATAATTCTGTCAAGTATTTGTTATTTTTAAAAGATGTTTTACATTAAATCTGAAGAATTAACATTATCTGACTAAAGATGTTAACACAACTCGTTCTCTTTAACTTCTCATTAAAATCAGATGTTTACAAAATAATTTTTTGTCAAGAAACAAAATAAAACCTTTACTATCTGATTCAGTTCTGTGTTACGAATAAAATGAGAACCCACTTTATATAATTCTAACAAATATTTGTTGTCCATTAAACCTGTCTGATTAACAGTATTTTGTGTCTTTTCAAAATAATGATCAAAGCTTAGGAAATATTTAGTGGTATTTCCGTGTAAAATGTTGGGTGTCTACCAGCTGCTTCATATCATATGAGTTGTTGTGTATAAGGGTAATATAGCAATGGTGTATGTTTGTTTGTGGTGAGTATAAGGGTAATATAACAATGGTGTATGTTTGTGGTGAGTATAAGGGTAATATAGCAATGGTGTATGTTTGTGGTGAGTATAAGGGTAATATAGCAATGGTGTATGTTTGTGGTGAGTATAAGGGTAATATAGCAATGGTGTATGTTTGTGGTGAGTATAAGGGTAATATAGCAATGGTGTATGTTTGTGGTGAGTATAAGGGTAATATAGCAATGGTGTATGTTTGTGGTGAGTATAAGGGTAATATAGCAATGGTGTATGTTTGTGGTGAGTATAAGTAAAGAACTGCAATAAGCAATGTTTATTTTTTTCAAGTTTGCATTGCCTATAAGTGTGATCTGTAACTTGTTTGTGATGAGTGTAATAATGTCATTGCTATGTCACATGTTGGTGTTGAGTATAAGAGTGTCATTGTTATGTCACATGTTGGTGTTGAGTATAAGAGTGTCATTGCTATGTCACATGTTGGTGTTGAGTATAAGAGTGTCATTGCTATGTCACATGTTGGTGTTGAGTATAAGAGTGTCATTGATGTCACATGTTGGTGTTGAGTATAAGAGTGTCATTGCTATGTCACATGTTGGTGTTGAGTTTAAGAGTGACATTATGTAGGTGTCACATGTCATGTTCAGTACAGGAGTGGTAAATGAATGTTGTATGATCAGGTGTCACATGTCATGTTCAGTACAAGAGTGGTAAATGAAAGTTGTATGATCAGGTGTCACATGTCATGTTCAGAACAAGAGTGGTAAATGAATGTTGTATAATCAGGTGTCACATGTCATGTTCAGTAGAAGAGTGGTAAATGAATGTTGTATAATCAGGTGTCACATGTCATGTTCAGTACAGGAGTGGTAAATGAATGTTGTATAATCAGGTGTCACATGTCATGTTCAGTACAAGAGTGGAAAATGAATGTTGTATAATCAGGTGTCACATGTCATGTTCAGTAGAAGAGTGGTAAATGAATGTTGTATAATCAGGTGTCACATGTCATGTTCAGTAAAGGAGTGGTAAATGTTTGTTGTATAACCAGGTGTCACATGTCATGTTCAGTACAGGAGTGGTAAATGAATGTTGTATAATCAGGTGTCACATGTCATGTTCAGTAGAAGAGTGGTAAATGAATGTTGTATAATCAGGTGTCACATGTCATGTTCAGTACAGGAGTGGTAAATGTTTGTTGTATAATCAGGTGTCACAAGTCATGTTCAGTACAAGAGTGGTAAATGAATGTTGTATAATCAGGTGTCACATGTCATGTTCAGTACAAGAGTGGAAAATGAATGTTGTATGATCCAGTGTCACATGGCATGTTCAGTACAGGAGTGGTAAATGAATGTTGTATAATCAGGTGTCACATGTCATATTCAGTACAGGAGTGGTTAATGAATGTTGTATAATCAGGTGTCACATGTCATGTTCTGTACAAGAGTGGAAAATGAATGTTGTATGATCCAGTGTCACATGGCATGTTCAGTACAGGAGTGGTAAGTGTGTACAATTTGGAAATTAGTATGGCGTTCATTATCACTGGACTGGTATATATTTGTTTAGGGGCCAGCTGAAGGACGCCTCCGGGTGCGGGAATTTCTCGCTACATTGAAGACCTGTTGGTGACCCTCTGCTGTTGTTGTTTTTTATTTGGTCGGGTTTGTTGTCTCTTTGACACATTCCCCATTTCCATTCTCAATTTTATTTATCAGTACAGGAGTGGTAAATGAATGTTGTATAATCAGGTGTCACATGTCATGTTCAGTACAAGAGTGGAAAATGAATGTTGTATGATCCAGTGTCACATGGCATGTTCAGTACAGGAGTGGTAAATGTATGTTGTATAACCAGGTGTCACATGTCATGCTGAGTACAGGAGTGGGAAATGTATGTTGTATAATTAGGAGATAACTGTATTGTATTTTAAGCTCCGACGGCATCAATTGGGGATTTGATGGTCGCAAATTAAGTTTACTGGCGACGCGTTAGCGGAGACAGTAAACGGATATTTGCGACCATCAAATACCAAATTGATGCCGTCGGAGCTTAAAATACAATATTGTTATCTCCATTCTAATGAAACTGACAGAAAACAACGTTAAAACATGTATTTAAAATCTGTCATCTGCCGTCTGCGCTTGCGCGTACGTCCCATAGCATCAATTGTCAATTGATGCCATGTAAGAAAGTGACGTTATCCAATAAAAATGAACGTTACAAACGTTGTTGCATTAGAATCAGGTGTCACATGTCATGTTTAGTACTGGAGTGGTAAATGTTTGTTGTATAATCAGGTGTCACATGTCATGTTCAGTACAAGAGTGGAAAATGAATGTTGTATGATCAGGTGTCACATGTCATGTTCAGTACAGGAGTGGTAAATGAATGTTGTATAATCAGGTGTCACATGTCATGTTCAGTACAGGAGTGGTAAATGAATGTTGTATAACCAGGTGTCACATGTCATGTTCAGTACAAGAGTGGTAAATGAATGTTGTATAATCAGGTGTCACATGTCATGTTTAATACAGGAGTGGTAAATGAATGTTGTATGATCTGCTGTAACATGTCATGTTCTGTACAGGAGTGGTAAATGTATGTTATATAACCAGGTGTCACATGTCATGTTCAGTACAGGACTGGTAAATGTATGTTGCATAATCAGGGGTCACATGTCATGTTTAGTACAAGAGTGGTAAATAATGTTGTATGTATGATCAGGTGTCACATGTCATGTTCAGTACAGGAGTGGTAATGCATGTTGTATGATCAGGTGTCACATGTCATGTTTAGTACTGGAGTGGTAAATGAATGTTGTATAATCAGGTGTTACATTCCATGTTCAGTACAGGAGTGGTTAATGAATGTTGTATGATCAGGTGTCACATGTCATGTTCAGTACAGGATTGGTAAATGCTGGTTGTATGATCAGGTGTTACATGTCATGTTCAGTACAGGAGTGGTAAATACATGGTGTATAATCAGGTGTCACATGTCATGTTCAGTACAGGAGTGGTAAATGCAGGTTGTATGATCAGGTGTCACTTGTCATGTTCAGGACAGGAGTGGTTAATGAATGTTGTATAATCAGGTGTCACATGTCATGTTTAATACAGGAGTGGTAAATGAATGTTGTATGAACTGCTGTCACATGTCATGTTCAGTAGAAGAGTGGTTAATGAATGTTGTATAATCAGCTGTTACATGTCATGTTGAGTACAGGAGTGGGAAATGTATGTTGTATGATCAGGTGTCACATGTCATGTTCAGTATAGGAGTGGTAAATGAATGTTGTATGATCAGGTGTCACATGTCATGTTCAGTATAGGAGTGGTAAATGAATGATGTACGATCAGGTGTCACATGTCATGTTAAGTACTGGAGTGGTAAATGAATGTTGTATGATCAGTTGACACATGTCATGTTCAGTACAGAAGAGGTAAATGTATGTGGTATGGTCTGGTGTTACATGTCATTTTCAGTACAGGAGAGGTAAATGAAAGTTGTATGATCAGGTGTCACATGTCATGTTCAGTACAGGAGTGGTAAATGAGTGTTGTATGATCAGGTGCCACATGTCATGTTCAGTACAGGAAAAGTAAATGTATGTTGTATTATAACCAGGTGTCACATGTCATGTTCAGTTGAGGAGTGGTAAATGTATGTTGTATAATCAGGTGTCATATGTCATGTTCAGTACAAGAGTGGTTAATGAATGTTGTAGAATCAGGTGTCACATGGCATGTTTAGAACAGGAGTGGTCAATGAAAGTTGTATGATCAGGCGTCATGTCTCAAGTCATGGTCATGCAAGATTTTTTTGGAACCAAAGTAATTTTTTTTGTATACAAACTGGAGTGGTATTTATCAGTGTAATAAAGTAAATTATAATATTTCAGTTGTATACAGTAAGGAAGTATCAGACAGCAACCCTTAGACATACAAACTGGAGTGGTATTCATCAGTGTAATAAAGTAAATCACAATATTTCAGTTGTATACAGTAAGGAAGTACCAGACAGCAAAGTCTTTGACATACAAACTGGAGTGGTATTCATCAGTGTAATAAAGTTAATCACAATATTTCAGTTGTATACAGTTACGAAGTATCAGACAGCAACCCTTTGACATACAAACTGGAGTGGTATTCATCAGTGTAATAAAGTTAATCACAATATATCATAATACTATGTTTCTTAATATTTTGAAGACAAGAGTATTTGCAATAAATAGAATGTACACTGAATCACTGAACACTATCAAGGACAGTGTTTAACTGATCCACATTATGTGTACTATATAATAAATATCTGTAAATGTGTTAAACATTTTACATTACTTACAATTCCTCTACATTCCAAGTTAGCTCTGTTCTTTACACATAATTCTACCTCTTTTTTATTCCCCTCCACTGCAGCTGTAAGAAGTTTCTGTAAGCAAAACAAAGCTTTTACATTTTCCTCTAGAACATACAAATGTATTATAAATGTAATAATTGAATTTAACAAGCTACATTTTTACAGTTTCAACAGTTTATACCAAATACAGTGATTACCAAGAAGGAGTGAAATTGTTGTCTATAATTTTAGAGTTTTTTTTTTTAAGAAGTCTGTAGACAATTGTATTATGCATCAGTTTTGAGATCAGCCTAAGTTTTTGTTGAGGGTTGTGTTGCTCTGTCTTTAGTTTTCTATGTAATGTTTTGAATATAAAAAGAAGATGTGGTATGATTGCCAATGAGACAATTCTACAAAATAGACCAAATGACACAGAAAATAACAACTATAGGTGACCGTACAGCCTTCAACAATGATCAAAGCCCATATGCAGGGATGATTCCAGGTGTTTTCAAATGGGTACCTTGAATATCAAATTGGGAATTTTTATCCCAATTGGGAATTTTTTTATGCAAGCAATCTAAGACGAAATAATACCATTTTCCTGTAAAAACAGAAATGAATATTAAGTTAATTTCACCTGTACACTGATTGAAGAAATTATTGGATTCGGACCTGGGAAGTTGTAATACATGAATATCATTGCATATGATGCACTATCATCTTAACTTTGGTAAACGAGGCCTATTACAAAAACATATATACCACAAGTACCAGCTAACATAAACCTATGGCAAGCCGTTTAGCTATTTATTCGAATTTCAAATGATCTCATAATATACATGATATATAATTGTATAGCAATATAATATTTGAAAGTAAAAATTGGTTTAAACTTAGATTTGTAAGATATCTTATATAAGATTTAAACGTTGATGACTTAGATTTAAACGTTGATGACGTCATGAATTTTAAATATTTATTGCACTAGTGCAATATTATAATTTATTGCACGCTAACTTTTGGTTACGTTCTGTGGAAAATATTATATTACTATACAATACTATTTCTTATGATATATAAGATATCATAAATAATATTTTTTATAAGATATCTTATATAAAATATTATATCTTATATAATAAAGAAGATATCTAATATCGATTTTAAAATATATATCTTACATATATACTTTATATAAGATATCTTACAAATATACTTTATATAAGATATCTTACAAATATACTGTATATAAGATATCTTACAAATTTACTTTATATAAGATATCTTATACATGTTATATAGTTTATACGATATCTTATACATGTTATATAGTTTATACGATATCTTATATAGTTTATAAGATATCTTATATAATTTATAAGATATCTGATAAAGAAAATTATATGAGATATCTTATAAACTATAACATGTATAAGATATCTCATAAATCATTTGAGATATATCGTGAACTATAAAGTTTATAAGATATCTTTCAAACTATATCAATTATCTAATGAACTATTATATAAGATATCTTATAAAGTTTATGCGATATCTTGAAGTAAGATTAAATAGCAAAATGGCTTGCCATATTAACCAGTGAAAAAACATCATCCATTTGGGTATTTTTTCAACAGATCATCTTTATAAACTTACCTTGATTTAAATGTATTTCAAATAGAACTGGCCAATTGTCGAATTCAGAAAAGCAATGTGAACTTTAAAATTATTTGGATCATTTTCATATCTTTTTAAACAGTTCCATAATGATGACATCATATTCTAGGGGGGGGGGGGCGGGGTCTCATTTCATGAATGGTCTATCGTCAACCTATTTTCAAAAACGCTCAAACATTTGTCTTTTGCGGAAAAAAGTGAAAAATATAGAAAATAATTTCTTTTACAAAACAAGTTTTAATCAAATTACATAACCGGCTCTGCTGGGCGATCTGCTTAACATTAAAATTCATTCATTAATGTTATATCAAAATTTGAATATGCTCTTTGCCGAGGTCTGTTTTGACACTCATTTTGACAAAAAGCATATGTTTTATCAACCTGCTGAGCGATCTACTTTTACGAGACCAAATACCCCGATAACATTTTAACTTCAATTGAATCCGGCCGCAAAAATTGTTTACCTCCCCGTACGGAAATTTCAACAGGAGTTCAACTGGACTTCAGCTGGACTTGAGACGTATTCCAGTCTGACTTTGAAAAGTCCAGTCTGACATGAGCCGTACACGTACTTTTTCTTATACTTAGGTTATTTGCCAGCCGGTATTTTCTTAAAAGTCCAACTGCACTTTTTGTAATTCTGACAAGAAAAAAAAAAGACGGCTGGACTTTTAAGAAAAATTATTCTTTCTGTAGAATGATCAGCAGGATTTTTGTCTTAGAACATTTTACAGTCATTTATGAGCAGGAATTTAGACAAATCTGCCCTTACAGAAATAAAAGCTTTGTCACTAGGATTCTGTTCTTTGAAAGAACAATCTCTTTCAATAAGGAAAAAAGTTATAAATGAAAATTTGCTAGTTATAAAATTGATATCATATTTTTTTACAATACATACTAAACTATAAGATGTGATCTTTTCCCTAAATTTTCAATTCCATTATAAAATATTTAACATAGACTGTAAATGGAAAGTTGAAATTTAATGTAGGTGACTGAATTTTGATTGAATTATATCCCAGTTAATATGTTTTCAACAATTATTTAACATTTTTATTATTTCATGAAATAAAACCCCTAGCAAAATTACATCTAATAATAGGTTAAATTTATACATTTGCTAGTATATTTATATTTAATAGGATGAATGCATAGAATAAATAATATAATCATCATCATTTAATATCAATTAGAAACTTGAGCCATAGCAGTAGTCTTGTAGAGAGTGCCACCTGTTTTCAATTAACCTCAGTCTGGACAGGTCACAGGAAGTAACATCTCCACAGAGGTTGATCATGAGGCCATTTGAAGGATAACACATTTCTAAATACATACAATTGCAATTACATTTGTACTATCACTTTATTAAACATTTTATAATTGAACAAATTAATAATTGATTTTCTTTTTTTTTAATATATCACATATTCAAAATTAAGACATATGCAAGAAGTTATAAGAAGAAGAATTTTCACAGCTCCTCAAAACATTAACCTCATGTATTGCAATACAACAAAATTTTAATTTGGAATAAACAGGAAGATCTGTCTTCTTTCTTGAACAAAATGAGAAATGTACATTGGATGTAAAGCAAGTGTTTGGAAGTTCTTTTCACATAATACATTAGAGAAGATGGATCTTCTGACTGGCATCAAGGAAAATTAAGGAAGATTGCTGTTTGCATATATTTTGGATTTCATATTCTGTACACTGTACAATGTAATTGAATTCCACCATTTTGGTGATATTATCTGATATGCTCTCTTTTCTTCAACATATTGATGAAATAATTACAACATTATAAAATAAATAGCTTAATTTTTATTTTTGAAGAGTAAAAAGAATTAAAAAAAAAACTACATTAAATACTTAATTATGCAAACAAAATCAGTTTGAGTGATTTTCAAAGCTTTACTTTATTTTATGCACTTTAAAATTATTTAGTCTTAATGTATAATCATGATGGTTATAACCACACATTTTTAGGAGTAAGCATTCAGCTTCACAATTCCCCATTTCTTGATTTTGCCAGTAAGACAGTAGAAAATAGAAAAAAAAAATAAGCAGTATATATGCATAATGCCATCTGTTTTTTTTTTTTTCTTCAGATTGTAACAAGGGATGCATATCAAATCAGAAGAATCCACCATCTGAAGAAAAACTAAGAAGTAGTGGATCAAGAGGGAGGGTTCTGCGGGGTGGACCCCCCTAATATTTTGTGGATCAGCCCCTGTTGAGATCATCTTTAAAGGTCAAACAGAACTTTTTGAAGTCCAGCTGGACTTTTACGACTACGAGTTCAGCTGGACTTCTAAAAGTTCAGCCGGACTTTACAGAAGTCCGGTTGAACTTTATAGAGGCCAAATTTCTGCCAGAAATGCGGGCTGGATTTTTTGAGACGTACTTTTATGAAAGTCCAGCTGGACTTTCTGAACCGGACTCCTGCTAATTTAAATATTTCGAGCCGGTTTACAGCTAATTTCGCTGAAAGTCCAGCCGGCTTATCCATTATAAGACATTCAAAGAAAAGTCCAAATGATTATTATAAGTACGCAGAGCTCCAGATAAGAATTCACAAATTGGGTTTTTTACCCACCATATTCTTATATAATTGTGTGATAAAGTTTTTTGATTGCATTATCAATTCCAATTCACCCCTCATGTTAATATCAAATTGGGTTTTTCACCACCAAGCTCCTTAAAGTATTGGGTTTTTTCATCAACACAATATTGAATATTTAGGCAATATCAACCCCAGATTTTTTTTCCATCTTAAATATGTTTCTTTCTTTGTTTAGCTGTTTTATTTGGGTTAGGGTTAGGGTTATTTGCTAGCTGTTTTATTTGGTTTGTTGACTGAGAAGCAATTGTAGGTTTAATTTGTGTTCCGTTTCAAACCTTCTTCCAGTTTTGTATTTTCTCATATAAACTGTAAAAAAACGGATATGTGTATTCACAGGCACTCGTCTTATACCTTTATATAATAAATTCTGAGACCAGTGCCTGTGTGTGTATTCATTAATTAACCATAAATAAAAAAAAAAAATAGTATATAAACTCTAATTATACTTGAATGTTTTTGTTTTATTCCCATTTTCATAAATCTGGGTTTAGTTTTTGTCTTTTATTAGAACTTTTGGTTTCTGATGCTTTATCATGTCAAAATTAATTTGGCCTTTCACTTTTTCCAACTGATTTCGTTTTTGAGGAAACCTGTTTTTATTAGCAATGTTCTCGTTAAGGTACATACACACGCCCATGTGTTCGATGGACGCTTCCTCAAAACACTGGCTGAGTCTTGTTATCATCATAACTTTCCCTAAGCTTTTCAAAAGAAGCAGAAAACATGCTTCTATTCAATATTTTTACCGGACATTCACTTTTGTTTTAATTCAATGTATGTAATGATAAATCCCAAGCAATGCGAAAAAAAATATGACTTCATGACACACGCTAATTGGATAAACGCCGAGAAGATCGAAATGTTTTCAAAAACATGTGTACCTATTGAGCAACGGAAAACTCTAACAGGGACCCATTTCAGCTACTTGATGCAGGGATCTATTTTTAGAACGAAAGGAAATTTCCAATTATAAATATTATAAAAATAGTTTACGCGACCACTGTGAACAGATAAGGGTAAATAACGCAAATGGTAGCCAATAAAAGGGTTGAGAACTCATGGTTTTGGAATATAATTGGGTTTTCCTTTGAATTAATTGGGTTATTGAACCCTGCAATGGGCAATTGCATTGGGTTTTTTATTATTTGTATTGCGTGATCACGCAAATACGCAGCTTATCTGGAGCTCTGAGTACGGTTCTCAGTACGGCTACTGTCCGGCTGGAGTACGTGTCATGTTTTTCGTACGGGTCATATTGTCATAATTAAATCATTGTTAATAAAATACGATCATAGTCAGCATTCTTATCAGGATTTTACTACGTTTTGACGACAAACTATGAAATTTATAGTTGTTTTAATCAGTGACGGAGACTTTTCAGAAAATACCGATTTTTGTTTTATTTTCCTGAATCATGTGAATTGGGAATTTATATTTACAAACATTTTTTTGGGGGCCGCTGGCCGATTTAAGGGCCGTTAAGCGGCCCTAAACTATATAGTGGAATCATCCCTGATATGGCATAGTCAGCTATAAAAGGCCCTGAAATGACTAATGTAGACTGTTGAATTTTGATTGTTTTTCATTTTTTTCCATGGCGTCAGATTCTCTTTGACCTAAAGAGTTGTGAATGTCCTTCAATATCTTACGTTTCTTTTTTTTTTTTGTCTCCTGGAATTTTGTATATTGAAATTTTGTTCACTGTAGTCATTTTGATTTCTCCTGTTCTCCCCCTGAGAATACTGCACGCCTGTATCTTTATGTACAGTTTATAGACAACATGGGACACATGAAATAGGTCACATGACAATGACTTTTAAGAAGAAAAACTTACCCCATCCCAACTTGCCATTATATCCTGTAAAAGAAAATGAAATCATTGTATATTTATAAAAATCAGGAGATATGATTACCAATGAGACAACTATCCACTTAAGTTCAAATGAAGTGGATGTAAGCAATTATAGGCAATGGTACGGCCTTCAACAATAAGAACAAGAGGCTGTCAAGTGACAGCAAACTGGATTTTCCTGCATAAGTCGAACCCTGAACAGTTGAACAAGTATGGACACAACATTTAAGCTTAAAACAGCTCTGAATTTGGATTCTGATTGAATATTTATAATAGATTATTTTCTAATTAAGAGGGAATGCCACGAACCATCAAGCTTCCTCCCTAAAATTTGTTGAAAGTACATTTTTAATTAATAATGAAAATGATATTTGCAAATCTGAAACACAAACAGGATCATGTATAAAAAATAAACATTAACACACACAGCAAAAATGAATTACCACATAACAACTGTGACATCTACCTTCATAACACACATGACTTTAAAAAAAGAAATGTTGATGTTATCATTATATAATTACTCAGGTCAGGAACACTACCTTATATGGAAATGCATGAATTAGCATACTTATGTTCTCGCACGTGTAATTGTTTATTTACATGTGACGCAATTTATTGTTACCTGGGTTGTTGACCAATCCACTAAATGAGCAACAGTGCATTATGGACTACTACGTGTTTACAATCAACCAAGAACACGTGCTACTTACTTAAATACAACACATTTTGTCGTGCAATGCGGATTAACAATTTCGCTTAGTTTTTCATTTTTTGTATCCACATTTATAGTTCGTGATATAAAGTATTCGGTCCATGCTCAGATTAATGAAGAGTTCTTTCTATGCGAAGAAAAAAGTGTTTGATTTACCAGATATATAGCTATTCACGTGTTTGATGATGACATGCAGAATTCATGTATTTGTCCACCAGACAGCAACGAAACAACAGTGAAAAACACAATTACACATCAGACAAACATACAAGTGTAAAGTTACCCGTAGATTACAGCCGATGCTAATATTCATGAGTGCAGAAACTTTTGTATAGATAGTTAAAGAGAAATGTGTCATCCATGAATTTTGTGTTCATACAAAAGACGAAGACTAAGAGTTTGTCAAGTATCTGATGGGGTCACTAAACTTTTTGAGTTTAAAAATATATATTGCACCTACTTTTATGTTTAAAAAGTAATTTAAATCGAGGACAAAATGTGTTTATATATTTGTCTTTAAGAGACAATAGCGTATAATCATCAATCGTGGCCATTAATGGCCGACTATACGGTATGGGATTTTCTCATTGTTGAAGGCGTTACAGTTGCCTATCATTACTTACATCCACTTTATTTGTGCTTAAGTGGATAGTTGTACCATTTGGCAATCATACCCCATCTCCTAATTTTTGTATATAAACATCCCTCAGAAGTTCGGGTTTCCATTATAAAGTAGTGTTGTTCCGATGATCGGAATAAGTCGGAAATCAGTTGGTACGGCCTGGCGATGTCGATAATCCATTGGGATTTTGTTCAATCGACTGTCGTTAAAAGTTTCCGGACTTTTAGCTTGTCAACTTCCGGTCCGTTTACGGTTTGCGTTTTATATGCGCAGTCAAACAAATATTAACAAAAATACCAGTCGATGACAATAACAATGTAAAACATCCTATAATTACCATTCTAACATGACGTCCTTCAAACGCTTAGAGTACACACCCGTGGTAAAATATGAATATATTGTTTGGGCTGTTCCGATCGTACTCCCACGTCATATGCTTTTATACGAATGAGCTATCCGACGTCATAGAATGACGACGTCAGAATATAAGCATTTTACGGGAAAATACACGCTTTTGAACCCCAAAATCATTACAACAAGGAAACGTAAACAACGATTCTAAAATGTGTTATATCAGCCATTGTTTGTAAATAAATAAGACATATAAGTACAATTATCATTTAGATTTATTTATATCTATCTAAATATGTTATTGTAAATAGTTTTACTTATTCAGTTTTCTCCGTTCTTTTACGTCAATTTAATAGACAGTGCGTTTATTTCTGGGAACGGCAAATAATGACTTCACCTAGAGCGCTTCGATCCAAAACTGTTGCCGTATTTGTCCTATTAGAATCGAAATAATTCATGGGGGCTTGAATATATCGTGATTTTACCACGGGTTGTCCCTTTATGCCGATATTTTAACCCTCGCTATCGCTCAGGGTAAAATATTTGTCATAAAGGGCTAACCCGTGGTAAAATCACGATATATTCCAGACCCCATTAATTATTTCTTAAATAACCAATTTCCTTCTTTATAAACGTGACAAAAGCATTGACTATACATATTTGCAGATTGAAGGAATGTTATTTAAGATTAATAACATTGTATGAAATACTTTCTTTCAATACCGGTACTTGTTACTTGAGAGCGTACAAATCATTCTGATTTTAGACAAAATAATTTCTTTGCTTCATTAGAACGTATTGCAAATTGCCTTTTATTAATGTTTTATCCATTTGTAGCATGAAAAAACGTCACAGGGATGATTCCACTATATAGTTTTGGGCCGCTTTGCGGCCCTAAAATCAGCCAGCAACCCCCAAAAAATATTTGTGAATATAAATTCCCAATTCATGAAAATAAAATAAAAATCGGTATTTTCGGAAAAGTTTAGCACTTTATTCGTTATAGGTTGAAAAATATAGGCAAAGTATAGATGTTTATGAAGTGTCCTATATTTTGACTTTAGTGGACGATTTGATTATGTCATAGATATCTATGATTATGTCAACATGTGGTAAACAATTTTAGCATCAGGATTCAATTGATTAAAATGTTATGGGATTATTTGATCTCGTAAAAGTAGATCGCCTAGCAGGTTGATCAAAAACATGTTTGTCAAAATTGGTGTGAAAGCAGACCTCCGCTAAGTGCAAATTCAAATTTTGGTATAATATTGATGAATCCATTTTAATGGGCGCCGATCTCGTAAAAGCAGATCGCCCAGAAGAGCTGCATGGTTATATAATTTGATGAAAATAAATTATTTTATATTTTGCTCTATATCAACAAAAGACAAAAGTTTGAGCGTTTTTGAAAAATTATGTTGATGATTAGACCATTCATGAAATACGATATGTCACCATTTACAGCAGATTTCAGCGAGTATGAAGCTACGGGTAGATTCTTTGGTTAGCTTCCTTGTTTGCTCAACCATGAAGTGATTATTACCTTAAAATTGGGAGGAGCATAGTACCAATTTATCATCCAATGAAAACACTCATATAAATAGCCTGTTTATAATGTGTATATTTCATACAAACAGTTTACTTGATAAACAACTTTGCAAATTAAATTTCATTTCTTATAGTTTTTGATTGAATAAAAAAAATTCTTTGTATTAAAATAAAGTAAAAAACGGAGTTACGGTTTATGTTTTGTTCAAGGATGATCCTAAAATCAAGTTTATAAATTTAGATATTGGTTTAAACAAATATGAATATGACCAATTCAAGTACACCGCTCGACTTTTGTGACTTAGCATGATTTAAAAAAAAAAATAAGATTGTTTAGGACTTTTTGTAAACAATAAACGCTAGCACATCATATAGAAAATCAAGTGAGAAATCTATTCTTAAAATTTTAAAACAAAAATATCTGTGGATTTTCTACAAAAAACTTGGTTTATTTGCCAAAAAAAAATCCCGTCTAACTTTGAAATGCGATGAAACAATAAATAATAATGCTTGCTCGAAGTTTCTTCTTTGTATATGTACAAAATGGCCTGTCTCTATAATTCATTCACTTTGCTGTTTTTATACTATTGCAGTTTGAAAAATTTGAAATTATAAGGCAGAAGGGGTCATAAACCGTATATTTATGCAGTGAATGTACCATTAAAGTACATAGACATAACTGGATTTATAAGATGTATAAATGAACCGAGTGATTGATTGAAATAAAATTGGCAAATCAAACACACCTACAGCATGCTTGTGAAAAAGATTATAATTATCAATAAATTTTAAATTTAGATTGAAAACTTATTTTTAAAGTGACTTGTACAACTAGTTTTACAATGTTTCTATTCTGTCACTAGTTCTGATTGGTTCTCTATTAAACTATTGACTCCACCCATAGGCTTGTTTACCTTACCTAATAATGATTTCATGGTTGAGCTAGCAAGGAAGCTAACCAAAGAATCTACACGAAGCTTCATACTCGTTGGAATTTGCTGTAATATGGAACTGTTTCAAAAGTTATGAAAATTATTCTTTCTTCTTCTTTAGAATACCATCAACTTTTTGAGAATTACTTTCCGGCGCATGCATAAATCGTTTTAAGTTAATTTCAAATATTCTTTTATTTATTAATGAAATCTACAATTTTTCCAAATAATTGTAAAGTTCACTGGTCAATTGCTTTAAATATCTTATCTATTAAGTATATAAACTTTTGTAATTGTCTTTCTGAATACGACAATGGACCAGTTCAATATGAAATCCATTTTAATCAAGGTAAACTTATAAAGATGACCTGATGAAAAATACCAAATGGATGATTTTTTTTCATTGGTTTATATGGCAAGCCATTTTGCTATTTAATTTAATTTCAAGATATCTGATACACTTTATAGTTTATAAGATATTATATGAAATATCTAACATGTCTAACAGATTATATAAGATATCTTATAAAGTTTATGAAATTTACAAATTTTAAAAAA
The DNA here is from genome assembly GCA_019925275.1 of Mytilus edulis. Taxonomy (NCBI): domain Eukaryota; kingdom Metazoa; phylum Mollusca; class Bivalvia; order Mytilida; family Mytilidae; genus Mytilus; species Mytilus edulis. The sequence goes on along the minus strand of JAHUZM010000015.1, from coordinate 548,464 downwards.
ATTTCATAAAATATAAGAGATACTGTATCTAATTAAGAAATAATTCATGGAAGCCATAGATTTGTTGGAAATTTACACATGGCCTGGGCCGTGATATTCGAATTTTATCCTGAGCGTTAGCGAGGGATAAAATTAACGAATATCACGGCCCAGGCCATGTGTAAATTTACAACAAATCTATGGCTTCCATGAATTATTTCGATTCTAATAGGACAAATACGATCATTAAAAAACTGAAGCGATGATGACGTATACCGTGTGTGTGGCTGTTCTATTTTACCCACTGTTCGATAAATGTAAAACAAATTTAATAAACCTGCATGAATGATTTCTTAACTAACCGCTAGAAAAAAAAATGTGATTCCTTTTGTTACTTCTCAGTAAACCCAACATTTGCAATTTTAAATTTACATTTTGTATCGTAAGCTACCGTCAAATTCACTGTTGACATGTTGTAACCAAGGAGCCGCCATGTTGACTTGCTGAAATCAGTAAATGTGCGAATAATGCAATAGAACAGAAAACAAGCAACACCTACCTCAATAATTTATTTTAATGCAATTGTATCCGAGTTTAGAAGGTAAACGCAATAGAAAAACCTTCAGCTTTGACGTTTTCATACGTATGACGTCATGTTTGGAAATGACGTTAATGCGCCAAAATCATTACTGGAATTTCGCGGAATTTTAATTTATTTTGTTTTTGTCCATTTTCCCGTTCTCTAATGTGTAAATTCTTTTTGTTATGCGTCAGAATCAGAATAAATGTTCTGTAGGGTTTTATTCAATTGTAATTGTTAACACAGCGAAATCCACAACCGTTTACACATAGGTTACGATACATGTGGATTTACGTGGGAGGCATATTTAAACAGCCATTTGTGTACATCTTGGAGTCTGCGCTAAGTATAGATATATCGAGTATTTTATCACGGTGTTGTTTACAAAGCGAAAGAAGCACGTCATATTAGAATAATTTATATAACATACATGACATATATCTTATAAACTATATGAGATATCTTCTAAACGATATAAGATATTTTATAAACTATATGTATTGTTTAAAAGATATCTTTAAAAGTATATGAGATATCTTATAAAATATATAGTTTAAAAGATATCTTATATAATTTTCTTTATAAGATATCCCATAAACAATATAAGATTTCTTAAAGATATCTCAAAACTTACATACTAAAACTGACTTCTGGTTTATTTGTAGTTTTCCCAATTTCTATATAAATCGTGTAAAAAAATTCCCAAAAGTGGCCAGGGTCCTTTTTCCCAAAATACCCAGATAAACCCCTGACTGGCCATAAAAAAGAATAGGTTTGTTTGCCCAAACGCTACCTACCCAGAAAAAAGCTGCCTTCTCAAATTCTTTTATTGTCCTGATTTGAAGATTTTTTTTTTTAATCAGATAGGCATGAACACTAATAAACATCATGAACATCCGATACTTCAATTTCTCTTTTTGAAAAAAAAAAAAAGAAAATGCCTACCTACCTACCCACTGTCTCAACCTTTGGGTGGGGTTTGGGCAAACCAAAATATTTTTAATTGTGACCTCAGGATACATACTAAAACTGACTTCTGGTTTATTTGTAGTTTTCCCAATTTCTATATAAATCGCGTAAAAAAATTCCCAAAAGTGGCCAGGGTCCTTTATCCCAAAATACCCAGATAAACCCCTGAATAAAGCTATCTTCAGGGATGATTCCAGGTGTTTTAAAATGGGTCCCTTGAATATCAAATTGGGAATTTTTATCCCAATTGGGATTTTTTTATGCCGATACAATCTTAGACGAAATAATATCATTTTCCTGTAAAAACGGAAAATGTATATTTAGTTTCACCTGTACATGTGTACACTGATTGAAGAAGTTATTGGATTGAGACCAGGGAAGTTGTAATACATAAGTATCATTGCACATGATGCACCATCGTCTTAACTTTGGTAAACGAGGCCTATTACAAAATCATATATACCAGCTAACATAAACCTAATGGCCAGCCATTTAGCTATTTATTCGAATTTCAAATTATCTCATAATAAATAAGATATCTTATATAATATATGAGATTTATATAAGATATCCTATATAATATATAAGAGATCTCATTTAATATATGAGATATCTTATATAATTCATTTTTAAAAGCTATCTTATATATTATATGAGATATATGGACCATAATTTGGTATACGGCCTTTGGTTTCTTTTTGTATCCTTTTTGTCGAGCCTTCGACTTAAGTCGAAAAAAGCGAGATTAAGCGATCCTACATTCCGTCGGCGTCGGCCTCGTCGGCGGCGTCAACAAATATTCACTCTGTGGTTAAAGTTTTTGAAATTTTAATAACTTTCTTAAACTATACTGGATTTCTACTTAACTTTGACAGAAGCTTGTTTATGATCACAAGATAGTATCCAAAAGTAAATTTTGTAAAAATAAAATTCCATTTTTCCGTATTTTACTATAAATGGACTTAGGTTTTTTTCTGCGGGGAAACAAAACATTCACTCTGTGGTTAAAGTTTTTAGAATTTTAATAACTTTCTCCAACTATCCTGGGTTTGTACCAAACTTGGACAGAAGCTTGTTTATGATCATAAGATAATATCCAGAAGTAGATTTTGTAAAAATAAAGTTTATTTTTTCCGTATTTAACTTATAAATGGACTTAGTTTTTTCTGCGGGGAAACATTACATTCACTCTGTGGTTAAAGTTTTTAGAATTTTAATAACTTTCTTAAACTATCCTCGGTTTGTACCAAACTTGGACAGAAGCTTGTTTATGATCATAAGATAATATCCAGAGGTAAATTTTGTAAAAATAAAGTTTATTTTTTCCGTATTTTACTTATAAATGGACTTAGTTTTTTCTGCGGGGAAACATTACATTCACTCTGTGGTTAAAGTTTTTAGAATTTTAATAACTTTCTTAAACTATCCTCGGTTTGTACCAAACTTGGACAGAAGCTTGTTTATGATCATAAGATAATATCTAGAAGTAAATTTTGTAAAAATAAAGTTTATTTTTTCCGTATTTTATTTATAAATGGACTTAGTTTTTTCTGCGGGGAAACATTACATTCACTCTGTGGTTAAAGTTTTTAGAATTTTAATAACTTTCTTAAACTATCCTGGGTTTGTACCAAACTTGGACAGAAGCTTGTTTATGATCATAAGATAGTATCCAGAAGTAAATTTTGTAAATAAATAAATCCATTTTTTCCATATTTCACTTTTACATGGACTTAGTTTTTCTGTGGGGAAACATTACATTCACTCTGTGGTTAAAGTTTTTAAAATTTTAATAACTTTCTTAAACTATCCTGGGTTTGTACCAAACTTGAACAGAAGCTTATTTATGATCATTAGATTGTATCCAAAAGTAAAGTTTGTAAAAAGATTACTCCATTTTTTCTGTTATTTTCTTTTAAATGGACTTAGATTTTCTTACAATCATAAAATAGTAACAAGAGGAATATTTTTATTGATTTTTTTCCTCATTGTTGTTGTGCCTGTGATTTACAGCAAAAATAGGCGAGGCACTGGGTTCCGCGGAACCCTTACAAATTTTTTATAAGTTCTAAAACTTTAATGTTTATTCTTTGGGTTGTGTTGATGTTAGAATAGTATTAATGGAACAATTGAGTTTTTCGAGAAAAAATTAACACATTTTGATTCACTGTTTACGTGACAGGAAACAAAACAGGAAACCAATCTTTATTTTCTTTATTTTGCACAATATATTTCAAAAGACATAAATGAACACCATTACTAGTGCTACTTGCTTCATGTTAATATTTAAAATCTATTTTCAATGTTAAATTAAAGTTTTTTTAAACGGGACAGGAAACCATAAGAAACCGAAAGCATTTTTTTTTGTTTTATTTTATTGCAAAATCTGCTTAAAATGATCTGAACAGTATACTTTTTCTTAAAATCCATCTTAAATGTAACAGTATTATAAAACTCCTAAATATGTGCTTGTTTTGAAAACAATTAGTACAATTTATACAGGAATTTCCGTATTTTCTTCATTGATACAGGATACCATAATCGTTGTATCTTGATGTTTTAGCCAAAAAAATGTATTTATATTTGGTTTTGAAATTCCAGTTATATACAATTTATTCCAAATCATTGGTAATGTAAAATTCTTTAAATCCAGTAAAGAAAACAACTTTTAACTTGGAATAAGCATCTTTAAAATAGGCACCATGTGATATTTGTGACCTGTACACCATCTACATGGTTTCCACATTTTAACCTACTTTAGTGGGCTAAAATCAATAAAGTACTTCCTTTCAAGTCATGCATGGTAAAAGTTTACTTTTCCTTTGACAAGTTTATTGCGTTTCTGATAAGTGTTTGCAGAACATGAAAACAAAAAAATTAATTAAAAATTGTGACAAAGATACCAACTTTGTACATTCCAAGTGTAACGGTACATTAACATGTATCTTTTATTAAATTATCTTTATTTACCTAAAATATCCAGTAATATTTACTGCTGACGCTAAATCAATCCAACGAACATCGGCACCATGATAGGAGACGTAATTTCGATTGAATTTTCCAAGGACCCTTTACATCGTTATTGGGAAACGAAGTGTGTTAAAACGTCGGTCAAATCTGAAATCGATTTTGTCAAGTCATTGGGCATTTATTTTCACACAAGATCGTATGTAACATTATGCACATAGAAAAAATAATAGACCCCCGGCGCAATCTCTTTGAAAATTGTATTTTCCTTTTTTAAACAAGACGAAACAAGCCTACAGATTATGTGTGCTTACATCCCGTTGGAAACAAATACAATGTTTAGACCTAGTATTTCGTATATCCGGCTGTAAGGGCGTGATCACATGTTAGTCACATGTTTCACGTATGACGGGAAATGATTAGAACTTAACGACAAAAACAATTTTAATAAATAAATGGACTTCTGTTTCGTGTGAAATGTAACGCATAACGATAACGTCATTTTCTAACTTAATTATTAGGAAGAACAAAACAAGAATGTAAATTATCTCTGATTTACCTGTTTGAACATCTCGCGAGAGTTCATATTTGCATATTGTTGCAAAGAATTCTTTTACAACAAAGCAGATTAAGCCATCTAAAATATGCGTTACGAAATGGGAAACCAAAATAACGACAGTGTTCTTACACCTGTTACAAAAATACTTATAGTTCTCGGCATTTTCTTCACACTATTCTTATTGGTCGATGTTCTTTATAATTTGAAAGCAAAAGTTACGAATTTGCCGGTGACGATTATCTATAAAACAGTCAGCGTTATGCACTTCGGAAGCGAAAATTAACGCGAGAAACGACACAAAAATACGGTTGTATAATCTTTGAAATTTGTTAATTTCAATTTTTTTTTTTTTAGGGAAGAGTAGCATACACTTGTATGTTGATAAAAATAATGGCATCTTTAGATGTAGTTACAACTTTTCTTACAGTAATTCACAATTTTATCACTTTTCTATAGTTATAGGAAACGAGCCCAATAGCAAATTATGGTCCATATCTTATATATTTAATAAGATATCTTATATACTTAATAAAGTTTTAAAACTTTATAAGATATCTTATAAGGTATATGAAATATCTTATAAATATTTTTCATATATAAGATATCATGGATATCTTATATAGTTAATTGGATACTAGTATCATATTTAGAAAATTATATAAGATATCTTATAAATTATATGAAATATCTTATAAAGTTTATGATATATCTTGAGGTTAGATTATATAGCAAAACGGCTGCCATATTAACCACTAAAAAAAATCATCCATTGGGTATTTTTTTCAACAGATCATCTGTATAAACTTACCTTGATTTCAAATGGATTTCAGATTGAACTGGCCAATTGTCGAATTAAGAAAAGCAATTACAAAAGTTTATTACTTTAAGGATGTATTCTTCTGACTTTTCAGTCTCGTTCAGTCTCGTTGAAATCTCGTTCTTGAATTATTTCCAAAACATGTGATACAAGTGAAAAATATCAATTAGTTTTAAAAATATTATAATCAAAAATAACTCTGTGAAAAAATTATGTATTTACAATGAACGGTTTTTGAGTAATCCAGTTTTTAAATTTTTTGACCAATCAAGTCAGTATTTGTAGCCAAAATTTTGAAAAAAATAGGTTAGGGATACAAAAAATGATTTTACAAGAATCATGTGCATCCCATATCATTTTGGTCTTTTCAAATTTCTTAAATATGTATTTTTTCAATCATTTACAACAAAAAAGTTGAAATAATATGCATTTTGTTTTTAACATTGAGAAAAATCACAAAAATACGAAATTGACAGCATGGTAAATTTTACACAAAAAAGCGTCAAAATATGATAAAACTTTCTTATATTAACACCTACCTATAGTTTTTTTTAAGTAAAATTTATTCAGATTGGTCCACTTCATCTTTATAGAAAGTATGATAAAAAGTTTAATTGTGGAACTGTGATTTTTTTCACGATAATAGCCCAAAAATAGGTTAAATTGATGAAAAATGGGAAAATCATCAAAATTGGGCATTTTCAATGGGTGTAGCAAAAAAAGAAGTGCACCACCATATGATTTTTTCTTCACCAATTGTTTTTGTATAGTCTAAAAAACACAAAAATTAGGTTAAGAAAAAAAGTTTAATTCTAGAAATTTTTGGCTTCTCACAGGTGTACATCCTTAATTGATAAGATATTTAAAGCAGTGAACTTCAAAAACATAACTGGCGATCTACTTTTACGAGATCTGCGCCCATTAAAATTTATTCATCACTGTTATACAAAAAATTGAATTTGCTCTTTGTCGAGGTCTGCTTTGACACCCGTTTTGTCAAAAAGCATGTTTTTGACCAACCTGCTGAGCGATCTACTTATACGAGATCAAATACTGCCATAATATTTTAACCAATTGAATCCGGCTGCTAAAATTGTTTACCTCATGTTGACATAATTAAATCGTTGTTAATAAAATGCGATCGTAGTCAACATTCTTATGATATCCGGATTTTAATACGTTTTGACGACAAACTATGATAAATTATACAAATGTAGTTGCCGTAATCAGTGACGGAAACTTTTCAGGAAATACCAATTTTTATTTTATTTTTCTGAATTGGGAATTTATATTCACATACATTTTTTGGGGCCGCTGACCAATTTAAGGGCCGCTCAGCGGCCCTAAACTATATAGTGGAATCATCCCTGTATCTTACAAACTATAAAGTTAGTTTTCTTGTTTGAATTGTTTTGCATTGTCTTATTGGGGCCTTTTATAGCTGACTATGCGGTATGGGCTTTGCTCATTGTTGAAGGCCGTACGGTGACCTATAGTTGTTAATGTTTATGTCATTTTGGTCTTTTGTGGATATATATATATAGTTGTCTCATTGGAAATCATACCACATCTTCTTTTTAAATATAAGATATCTTATAAACTATCTTATAAACTTGATAAGATATCTTAAATATATCTTATCAACTATATAAGATAGCTAATCTGAAATATATTCATAAGATATATTAATAACTTTAGGAGATATCTTATCAATTATATAAGATATATTTAAAAATATATAGTTTATAAGATATCTTATATAATTTTCTTTATCATTTTTTTTTATAAGATATCTTATATAATTTTCTTTACATGATATCTTATATAATTTTCTTTATAAGATATCTTATATAATTTTCTTTATAAGATATCCCATAAACTATGTAAGATATCTTAGAAACTATATGAGATGTCTTATCAACTATACAAGATATCTTGTAAATTATAAAAGATATCTTATAAATTATAAAAGATATCTTGTAAATTATAAAAGATATCTTGTAAATTATAAAAGATATTTATAAGATATCTCATATACTTTATGAGATCTCTAATATTCTTATGAGATATTTTATATAATATATAAGATATCTCATATAATATATAAGATATCTCATATAATATATAAGATATCTCATATAATATATAAGATATCTCATATAATATATAAGACATCTTATGTAAATGAAACTATTGAAGATATCTTATATATTAAATGAGATATCTTATATATTACATGAGATATCTTGACCTTTTATAGCTGACTATGCGGTATGGGCTTTGCTCATTGTTGAAGGCCGTACGGTGACCTATAGTTGTTAATGTTTTTGGTCTTTTGTGGATAGTTGTCTCATTGGCAATCATACCACATCTTCTTTTTTATATTTGATTAAATAGTAAAACGGCTTGCCTTAGATTCATGTTAGCTGGTATATATGTTTATGCCTAGGTTACTTTGAAGTAAGGCGTAAAAAAAATAAATATAATAGCCTTTCAAGACGTCATAATTATTTGGAATAGTGCATCATGTGCAATGGTATTCATGTAATACAACTTCCCTGGTCTCAATCCAATAACTTTCAAGTAATCTGGTAGAGGTTAAACTTAATATACATTTTCCATTTTTACAGGAAAATGATATGATTTTGTCTTAGATTTTATGCATAAAAAATTCCCAATTGGGATAAAAATTCCCAATTTGATGTTCAAGGAACCTATTTGAAAACACCTGGAATCATCCCTGCGTCATATTTCTTTCCAAATTGCTTGCCAAACATCGTTTATTTTTGTAAATTTTCCGAAATTTGTCCGCCATTAATAAATATAAGAATCACGAATCGGATACGATTCAACTATGTTATAATTCTGCATTCTTGCAATTATAAGTTCAGACGCACAAATGACACAATTGACAGAAAATAATGAACACAAAAATGAAAAAAAAAAGCATTCTACACGAATTAACAGACTTTAGCTTAATCCCCTTTGTTTACTGTATATATTATAACATGTATAATGCAAATGCATTGTTGGATTTTTTTCTGTTAGTTTTAAATTTCTTAAAGTTAAAAACTTAATATATCTTTTCCTAATTAGAAGCATTCAAATGTTTATACAGCTATGCTATTGAAATTTTATTGTGAGTTACACCATTGAAATTTAGAAATGTTAGCATGGTTAGTGTCACTGTTGGTAATTAATGTTGTAATTATGAGATAAAATATGTTCAATATGAATCTTGATTTTTCTTAATTCATTATTTTAACTGCTAAATAAATAATTATCAAAGGTACCACAGGGATGATTCCACTATATAGTTTAGGGCCGCTTGGCGGCTCTAAAATCGGCCAGCGGCCCCAAAAAAATATTTGTGAATTATAAATTCCCAATTCATGAAAAAAAAATTGGTATTTCCGGAAAAGTTTGGGACTTTATTCTTTATAGGTTGAAAAATATAGGCAAAGTTTAGATGTTAATGAAGTTTCTTATGTTTTGACTTTAGTGGAACCTTAACAAAGATTTGATTATGTGGTAAACAGTTTTAGCAGCAGGATTCAATTGATTAAAATATTATGGGAGTATTTGATCTTGTAAAAGAAGATCGACAATCGGGTTGATAAAAAACATGCTTTTTGTCAAAATGGGTGTCAAAGCAGACCTCGGCTAAGAGCAAATTCAAGTTTTGATATAACATTGATGAATACATTTTAATGGGCACCGATCTCGTAAAAGCAGATCGCCCAGCAGAGCTGGTTATATAACTTGATGAAAACTTCTTTTGTAAAATAGAGCATTTTGCTATATTTCCTAAAAAAGACAAAAGTTTGAGCGTTTTTGAAAAATAATGTTGGTCTATTGCTTTAAATATCTTATCAATTAAGTATATACACTTTTTTATTGCTTTTCTGAATACGACAATGGGCCAGTTCAATTAGAATTCCATTTTAATCAAAGAAAATTTATAAAGATGACCTGTTGAAAAAAATAGCAAATGAATGATTTTTTTCAGTGGTTTATATGGCAAGCTGTTTTGCTATTTAATTTAACTTTAAGATATCTTATACACATTATAAGATATCTTGTATAGTTTATAAGATATTATATAAAATACCTTATAGATTATATAAGATACCTTATAAAGTTTATGAAATTTACTATTTTCAAAATAATTTTATAAAATATAAGAGATATCTTATAAATTATATAACATATCTTATAAATTATATAACATATCTTATAAACAATATAAAATATCTTATAAACTATAAAGTTTATAAGATATCTTATATTGTTTATAAGATATCTTAAAGATATCTTCAAAACTATATAAGAAATCTTATATGAAATATATTAATAAGATATCTTAATAACTTTAGGTGATATCTTATAAAGTATATAAGATATCTTATTAAATATAAAGTTGATAAGATATCTTATGAAGTTTATATTAAGATATCTTATATAGTTAATAAGTTTATAAGATATATCTTATATAATTTTCTTTATAAGATATCCCATAAACTATATAAGATACATGTGTCTTATAAACTATATGAGATATCAACTATATAAGATATATTATAAACTATATACGATATCAACTATATAAGATATATTATAAACTATATACGATATCAACTATATAAGATATATTATAAACTATATACGATATCTTATAAACTATATACGATATCTTATAAACTATATACGATATCTTATAAACTATACAAGATATCTTATAAACTATATCATGTCAATGTATATAAGATATCTTATAAACTATATAATATATCTTGTAAATTATAAAAGATGTCTTGTCTAAAATATATTTATAAGATATCTCATATATAACGTATATAAGATATCTTATAAACTTTATGAGATATCTTATATAATAAAATATAAGATATTTTATATAATACATAAGACATCTTATATAAATGAAATTATAGAAGATATCTTATATAGTAAATGAGATATCTTACATATATCTTATATATGACATGAGATACCTTGAGATTTGAATTAATACAAAACGGCTTGCCATCGATTTATGTTAGCTGGTATAGATGTTTTTGTACATGTAAAAGGCCTAGGTTACCATAGCTAAGATGATAGTGTATCATGTGCAATGATATTCATGTAATACAACTTCCCTGGTCTCAATCCAATAACTTTCAAGTAATCTGGTGATCATATCTATGAGATCAGAATCATATATATCATAATCAGTAGCCCATCCATAATTATTCAAAATGTTACAACTTCTTAAATCAGTGTACATGTTAAACTTAATTTACATTTTCCGCTTTTACAGGAAAATGATATTATTTCGTCTTAGATCTTATGCATAAAAATTCCCAGTTGGGATAAACATTCCCAATTTGAAGTTCAAAGGACCCATTTGAAAACACCTGGAATCGTCCCTGTACCAGGATTATAATTTAGTACGTCAGAATATAAAAGGGAAATAAAAGATCATAAATATGAATATATAAACTCTGCAATGATATGGAATATACACATTAGACATGTACAATGAGACTAAATGCATGGTTTCATTTAAAACAAAAGGGCAAGGTATTATGAAGCAATTATAACCGATAGTCGGTTGGTTGCTGTCATCCGATTGTAATAGATAATCGGTTGGTAATTTCAACCGATTATCCAACACTATTATAAAGTATTTACATACATGACATACATGACAGTGTTTACAAAAAAGTATTGATTTTTGACATATATTTCAGTAATTGCCACTTTCAAACTGTTCCCTTTGCTCTGACGGTAGTGGAAAACAACTGTTGTTTCATATGGTTTTCGTCTTTGCTAAGTTTTTTTTTCAAATGGAGATATTAAATTTTTTTTTTAATTTTTAACGGACTCTGACTCAAACATTTGTCAATCTTAATAAAATCATTAATCATGTTAAAATCCATGTTTATGTTCGACAACGTGGGAAATTTGATATATTTTGTGAAAATTGCACCGTTACACCTAAACCTACTATATTTCTTTTATGCATTGGATATAAAAATTTCTATTTTTGTATATAAAATACACATGAAATAAGGTCGTTTTTTTTTATGTTATTTTACACAAATAATTTTTGGTCCCTCTATAGCTTACTTTTCAGCAACGAACCTATGATTGCTTACTTTACTAGATTGTGTATTGAATGGAAAGATATCTCAATTGGCACTCATACATCATCGTCGTATTTCTAACTTAATCATGTTAATAGGTAATATTGCACCCACTATGATCCAGATTATTTCTATAATTGGAGATATTGCACAGGACAGCAGCCGAATGATAAAAATACCTATGACGGACTCTGCTGTTGTCTGTTCTATAGCCGGGTTGTTGTCTCTTTGACACATTCCCAATTTCCATTCTCAATTTTATGCATCGAGTGATGAAACTATACAAAATATGTTAAGCTATTTACCGTCCGAGCTTTAATAACACTTATTTTTAGCATACTGAATATTATGATGTTCAGATCCTGATAAAAAGTTTACACATCCAGTACATATAGAAGTGTTTCTGTGCCAGTTTTTGTGTTTTTCGAGGCAGAAATGTTTTTGGAATGACATTATATATGTTTTAAAGAGATTACAAAATTTTCATACTTGACAGTAATCATTTCATACGAAATTTCAAGTTTCAAGTCGTGAAATTATTGCACAGGTACAATGCATAACAATGGAAAAAAACCTGTTTAACTACTTTTACAAGGCGAGAAAGAAAGTCGAACAGTGAAGCTCGTAAGCAATCGGCCTAGCCAAGATCAGATGTGCATTTCATAGTGGGTCTATGTTATAGGCTTGTAAAGACAAGAAGATAATGTTTACATAAGTAATACATGTTTGAACTGAAGGAGACAATGTAGGGCTTCACAATGAATATCAAATATCATGTATAGGTGTTACCGTTTTTAAATAAAACACTAAAATACACGCTGAAAATGAGCAAAATTTCACGTTATGTTGTTTCATTTAAAATTTCGCTGTTTTCAACAATTGATAGTTAATAAGTGAAATTAATTTGAACTACATTATTGGTTCACTGTTATCAGTCAGGGGACTTACTTAAACAAGTGATTTTCTAAATCACTGATTCAAGTAACAATATTTCAATAAAGGTTGGAAGTTAGAGTTGTCTTTCTTTAATAATCACCTATTTAAGTAGTACAAATTAATCACTAGAAGAAGTGATTTAATTTTATTGTAGCTTTAAATATAGAATACTAATGATCCAGGGACTAATTATGTTTCTAAACTTATCAGAACCAACATCTGTGTTGTCTAGGATGACCAGGTCATTTCAGGTGATGACCTTGTACTGAATCTAGGATAATGACATAAAAATCACTTGTTTAAGTATCAGACCTCAATTTCCTTCCCAAAAATCACTTCTTTAAGTATCACTCTTTTAATAACCCCCACTAATTTCAACACCCCCGAACAGTGAAATTTTTCTCACGAACAGTAGAATTTTATTACATAATCTGAAAGATGAAACCTTGAACTTCACAGGAAAAATACTCCCACTGCTGTGAAAAATCTTTTAAGATAGTATCAGTTCATTATGTAAACCCATTATTATAGCATTTTTTCAACTAAAATAGAATTTTCAGCTAAATGATAGCATCAAATGCATAAACCTTGCTACTAAAAAGAAGCAAAAAGTTCTTATTTTTTTAATTTTACTAATTAAAAGATATTATTTAAACCTATGTGTTTAAAATTTTGAAAAAAACTACAAAATCCCAATTTGTGACAAAACCTCGAATTTGCTACTCAAATACGTGATTTAAAAATCACTTATTTCAGTAAGTCCCCTGAGTTATAGACAATTTATTCATCTTTCTTTTACTGGTTGTTGCAACAAAAAATCTCCAGTGGTTACAAAGTTATGATCAAAAGTTGAATACTATGCGTTCGTTATGTAATTTTGTACTTTTGTTTTTAGCTTGCTCAGTGTAGTGATATAAGAGAAAAATGAATCAAATTTATGCTGTTATGTGTTTTGTTTTCTCTTTTAGTATATACTTTATCAAAAACTACCTCGTTTATCAAAATTGCAGTACCCTAGCTGGAGATATATGCCATCAAAGTTGGATATACAAATAAAGTGAAAAATTGTCTTGTCCGTAGACATGCATTCCCTAGTAAACTGGAAGTATAATAACATTAATGTTGCATTGCTAAGTTCCTGTTCTTTTGTAGATATGAAAACACTACTAACATTTTTTTCTACCATCTATTAATAGAGGAACAATTTCAAAAATATGTCAGAATGTCTTGTCCGTAGACACATGTCTTGTCCGTAGACATGTCTTTTTATCAATATTGCTAGGCTGTATGGGTCTAAATTATACCTATGTGTTGTTTAAACTTAAACATATCTTACTTTTAATAAATAAATGGTAATTTAAGTGTTCTCAATTTTTGTAAAATTACTTTACAGGAGTGGATTTTAAAAAGTGGCAGATCATCAGTCATAAAAAGCATACCTTATTTTACTTCAATATTGTTTATTCCAGTTGCTGCATACCTTAAAAGGTTAACTAAATCAAATTAAGGAAAAGTATTTCTCTCTCTCTTACTTTATCTTTTGTATTTCCGTATTTACAGCAGATGAGGAAGTGTCTACGGACAAGACACTTGTACATAACAAGTATTAAATTCAATTATTTGTATGCTATGGAACTTAAATCTTATTTTTAGGTGAAGAAAGTTATCTATTCAAATTAAGACTCAGTATTTTCAACATTAATATAGTCACAATTCATTCTAACAGATTTTTTTTTTAACTGAAATTGTCTTGTCCGTAGACATTACCACAATATATTTTAGCCAATTTCCTCAAGTTCAGCCTAATTTGATAGGTAACATTTATGTTATTTTTTCTAGAGAACACATTCAACTATGTCAAAATTGAGTTATAAGAAAAGTTTGATTGTTGTAAACAGTCAGATATATGGATTTCAGTTAAAAAAATGTGTCTTCATTTTGGCTCAATCAATAAATTTTTGAGATGTGTTAAGAATTATGGGTACATTTTTATATTTTTCAAAATTTAAAAAACACAATTTAAAATTTAATTGGTAACTTTTAATCTTAACTTTAACAATCATCTTTGAAAGCATTAATTGAATATCAATAAAATGTCTTGTCCATAGACATTATCAAAATGTATTTGTTTCCATTTTCCTCCCAGTCAAGCTAAGTTTGATAGATAAACCTGATAAAATGTATGTTTTTTTTTCAAGAGAACACTTTCAGCTATATCAGAATTAGGTTTTAATAATGCATTTCATTAAATATAAATACAATGTCTTGTCTGTAGACAAAATATATAAATTGTATTGCTATGTTTGATTGTTTATTGTAAGAATATGCATCAAGTTATTTTAAGGTTCAATACACCAAAAGAAAGGTTTTTTTTGGAAGTTTTGTTATTAATAGATAAGTTTAGATACAGTTTTATCAGATAAGATAAATAATCAAAGAAAGCTACTGTTGATTGAAATATCTGTGAGTTAAACATGTTCTTGTAATTTTTTTTTCAATTAAAATGTTTGATATTCAATAATTCTAAACATATTTTGTTGTCTTTGTCATTGACCAAAAATCTGACACTGGTGACCATGTCTTGAAGGCAACCATTAAAGAGAATTATACAGTTTTTAAACACCATTTATTTCATAAAAATATAAAATATTTCTAACAAAAACTGCATGTATTATATAAATGCTTCCAGTGTTAGCCTAACGATGGCAATTTTTCATAATTTAAACCATTTTTGAACCAAAATACCAAAAGAGTTTTGTCCTGAGGTGATACTCATTTTTGACTTCATGTGAAACACAAAATGCACATCTGATCTTGGCTAGGCCGAATACTTTTTCAATCTGAGCATGCAAACTGAAGATTATGTAATTTTAAAGAAACGTGTTAAAGTAAAGTCCCTTACTTATTACAATACAATTAAATACCCAAAGTGAAATCTGTTGGTACGAGTTCTACAACCGTCAATATGGGATTACATGTGGGTCTTCGTCAAACTGTTATTGCAACTTCAGCATGTTATTGTTAAGTCTGTCTGCAAGGCCTTAATGCCACTTTATATTCATACCCCTTTTGCACCAGTCAATCAGAATCTGAAAAAAAATTTTAAAATTTAAAACATGTAAACAGATTAAACAGAATAGAGAATGGAAACAAGGAATGTGTCAGAGACAACAACCCAACCAGAGAGCAGAGACAGCCAAAGGCCAACAATGGGTCATCAACACAGCGAGAAAATTCCGCACCCAGAGGCACACTTGATCTGGCCCCTAAAGGCTAAACAATAATGATTACTAGTTCAGCAAAGTATAATGTAAAGGCAAATATGTTTGTTATTTGTAAAATTAATCATAAATATTTTAATTTTTAGTGGCCTCTAGGGAAGGAACTCTTGAAACTGTGCGCAGAAACTAAATGCATAGCCATGATAACTAATTTTTGAATTAAATTAATAATTTTTCATTAACCATGGTAAATCAATGAGACGAGGCTTTTAAGGGATAAACTTAGCTGTTATAACAAGGCTTAGTTATTTAAGGCATGTAACTTACTATATATGAGAAACTTGGGAATTACTGGGAAGCTTGCGCAGAACCTCATTACATGCTCTAATCATTATTTCTTACAATAAATTAAAATACATTGTAATTAAGCATGTACATAACAGGCTATTATTTGAACTTGGAATTATTTTTACTATGGAATTTGCATAATTTCTTGTGTTTAAAATTTTCAGTAAATTCTATGTTTATTTGGTATAATAATCTTTTGAGCGGTAAAATAACTCTTTCCATTAAATGTATTTTGGTTAGATAGTGTTGTGCGCGGCACAGTACATTCTATTGAAAATAAACTATTTTCTTTGTAATGGTAAGTGTTGTGCGCAGCACAGAACATTTCAGTATAGAATAAACATGGAATTTATTAAAAATTTCAATAACAAGAAAACAAGCAAATTCCATAATTAAAAATAATTCCAAGTATAAATAATAGCCTGTTACATGTATATGTCTGAGCAAATGCTTTGGAGTGATGAAGAGAAGCTGTAATAACACCCTTTAGTTATTACAGACATACATGTACTTTTTCTGTTATAACATAGGTGTACTATCTGACTATGCATGATGGGAAAACTATGAACTGTTATATCTTTCTATAGTTGAGTATACACAAAGACAATAGTTATATCAATAGAACTTGTATACATTTAAACAAAACTAATGATGTATATTGTTCCTTTGAAACATGTAACATACATATGTTATCACAGTTCTTTGATTTTTTAGTCCACAATAACAAATGTATGTTATTTTTCTGTAATAACTCTATAAAGTTATATCCTTGACTGACTGAACCATGAAAATGAGGTCAACGTTGGGTGACAGCTGCCAGTTGGACATGTATATCTTATAATAATTCCATATACAAATAAATTGGGAATGTTTCCATGGGA
Organism: Mytilus edulis; assembly: GCA_019925275.1. Lineage (NCBI taxonomy): Eukaryota > Metazoa > Mollusca > Bivalvia > Mytilida > Mytilidae > Mytilus > Mytilus edulis. The sequence continues at coordinate 531,061 of JAHUZM010000015.1, read as the reverse complement.
CACAGAAGTCGCCCCCGCTTGCATATCATATAAAGTTATAAAAGGACATAACTGAAGAACGGTAAAGGTCACTATCAAAATTTGGTTGAGGTTAACTTAAGTCAGAGAACGGAAACGAAAAATTCAGCACCTTAAAGGCTTTACCATTTGTAAAAGGGCATAACTCTAGAACGGTTTAAGTGAAGCATCAAAATTCAAACTTGATCTGTGCTTTGTGGAAATAAGCATTGTGTATAAGTTTCATAACATTTGGTTGAGGCAAATTAAAGTTAGAGAACGGATACCACCTTTGGGACAGACGGACGCACAGACCGACAAGGGCATAAATATAGTAGACATATTGCTAACAGTATTTGAGATATGATATATATTTTATTCTCATAAAACCATGAAGTACATAGGTTACAGAGAAGTTAAAAACATGCATACATGGCATATGGACTTGACCCATACAAATTTAACCTTGCATGTTCACTGATCCATGCATAGACAAGAGTGCACACGCTGAAATGTCTCGCCTTCTATACTAATCATTGATATTATGTTGATAGTCTTAAGTATAAATCTAAGCTTTATTACAACTGTCACATAAACTTTACATTAACCAAGATAACTAAACAAAGACCAATGAACCTTGAAAAAGAGGTCCAGGTCAGATGAACCATGCCAGGCAGACAGGTACAGCTAACAATGCTTCTATACAACATATATAGTTGACACATTACTTATAGTTTAAGAAAAATAGACCAAAACACAATAAATAGTTGACACAGCATAGGTTTCTGACACAGAATGAATGTGTTCTAATGAACTTAAAATTTTTGTTTCTCTTAGAGCAATTCACTATGCTGTTGAATATTAATCCTCTCAAAAAAATGTTTGAAGAAATTTTCTTTTTTATTTATGAAATTTCAAATGAGAAAAATTGAACCCAATTTTTTTAATCACATCCCCCTTTCCCTTATTCCAAAACTAATCTCAATTAAAATTTCTAATGGAGTTTGCAACAATAACTACTCATTTAAATACATCATAAAATATTAAGATGTAAAAAAACTGCTTGTTATCACTGAATGGTAAAGATTATTTTAATTTATCAGTTGGTAGTAAAAAGTGAATATACATTGTATATTGTATATAACAAAGATTTAAGTTGATTCTGGACAAAGAAAGCTAACTCCAATTAAAAAAAAATCTTGCTATTGCACAATATTTTGCAATTAGATATTTCTTGCTTACTATTCTGGACAAAGAAAGATAACTCTAATTAAAAAAAAAATTGATATTTCACAATATTGTGCAATTAGATATTTCTTGCCATTGCGCAATACTGTGCAATTGAAAAGACTTGCTATTACACAATACTTAATATAATAATTTTAGATCATGATTTGGACCAACTTGAAAACTGGGCCCATAATAAAAAATCTAAGTACATTTTTGGATTCAGCATATCAAAGAACTTCAAGATTTCAATTTTTGTTAAAATCAGACTAAGTTTAATTTTGGACCCTTTGGACTTTAGTGTAGACCAATTTGAAAACAGGACCAACCAGATGCTCCGCAGGGCGTAGCTTTATACGACCGCAGAGGTTGAACCCTGAACGGTTAGGGCAAGTATGGACACAACATTCAAGCTGGATTCAGCTCTAAATTTGGATTGTGATTAAATAGTTGACACAGCATAGGTTTCTGACACAGAATGAATGTGTTCTAATGAACTTAAAATTTTTGTTTCTCTTAGAGCAATTCACTATGCTGTTGAATATTAATCCTCTCAAAAAAATGTTTGAAGAAATTTTCTTTTTTATTTATGAAATTTCAAATGAGAAAAATTGAACCCAATTTTTTTAATCACATCCCCCTTTCCCTTATTCCAAAACTAATCTCAATTAAAATTTCTAATGGAGTTTGCAACAATAACTACTCATTTAAATACATCATAAAATATTAAGATGTAAAAAAACTGCTTGTTATCACTGAATGGTAAAGATTATTTTAATTTATCAGTTGGTAGTAAAAAGTGAATATACATTGTATATTGTATATAACAAAGATTTAAGTTGATTCTGGACAAAGAAAGATAACTCCAATTAAAAAAAAATCTTGCTATTGCACAATATTTTGCAATTAGATATTTCTTGCTTACTATTCTGGACAAAGAAAGATAACTCTAATTAAAAAAAAAATTGATATTTCACAATATTGTGCAATTAGATATTTCTTGCCATTGCGCAATACTGTGCAATTGAAAAGACTTGCTATTACACAATACTTAATATAATAATTTTAGATCATGATTTGGACCAACTTGAAAACTGGGCCCATAATAAAAAATCTAAGTACATTTTTGGATTCAGCATATCAAAGAACTTCAAGATTTCAATTTTTGTTAAAATCAGACTAAGTTTAATTTTGGACCCTTTGGACTTTAGTGTAGACCAATTTGAAAACAGGACCAAAAATGAAGAATCTACATACACAGTTAGATTTGGAATATCAAAGAACCCCATTTATTCAATTTTTGATGAAATCAAACAAAGTTTAATTTTGGACCCCGATTTGGACCAACTTGAAAACTGGGCCAATAATCAAGAATCTAAGTACATTTTTAGATTCAGCATATCAAAGAACCTAACTGATTCATTTTTTGTCAAAATCAAACTAAGTTTAATTTTGGACCCTTTGGACCTTAATGTAGACCAATTTGAAAACGGGACCAAAAGTTAAGAATCTACATACACAGTCATGACAGTTAGATTCAGCATATCAAAGAACCCCAATTATTCAATTTTGATGAAATCAAACAAAAGTTTAATTTTGGACCCTTTGGGCCCCTTATTATGTTGGGACCAAAACTCCCAAAATCAAACCCAACCTTTCTTTTATGGTCATAAACCTTGTGTTTAAATTTCATAGATTTCTATTTACTTATACTAACGTTATGGTGCGAAAACCAAGAAAAATGCTTATTTGGGTCCCTGTTTGGCCCCTAATTCCTAAACTGTTGGGACCTAAACTCCCAAAATCAATACCAACCTTCCTTTTGTAGTCATTAACATTGTGTTTAAATTTCATTGATTTCTATTTACTTAAACTAATGTTATTGTGCGAAAACCAAGAATAATGCTTATTTGGGCCCTTTTTTGGCCCCTAATTCCTAAACTGTTGAGACCAAAACTCCCAAAATCAATCCCAACCGTTCTTTTGTGGTCATAAACCTTGTGTTAAAATTTCATAGATTTCCATTCACTTTTACTAAAGTTAGAGTGCGAAAACTAAAAGTATTCGGACGCCGGACGACGACGACGACGACGACGCCAACGTGATAGCAATATACGACGAAAATTTTTTCAAAATTTGCGGTCGTATAAAAACTTAACACTGTGCAATGAACCGTGAAAATGAGGTCACGGTTAAATAAAACCTGCTCGACTGACATAAAGATCATAAAATATTTCCATACACCAAATATAGTTGACCTATGGCATATAGCATTAGATAAAAAGACCAAAACTCAAAAACTTAACTTTGACCACTGAACCATGAAAATGAGGTCAAGGTCACATGACATCTGCCCGCTAGACATGTACACTTAACAATCATTCCATACAACAAATATAGTAGACCTATTGCATATGGTATGAGAAAAACAGACCAAAACACAAAAACTTAACTATAACCACTGAACCATGAAAATGAGGTCAAGGTCAGATGACACCTGCCAGTTGGGCATGTACACCTTACAGTCCTTCCATACACCGAATATACTAGCCCTATTGCTTATAGTATCTGAGATATGGACTTGACCACCAAAACTTAACCTTGTTCACTGATCCATGAAATGAGGTCGAGGTCAAGTGAAAACTGTCTGACGGGCATGAGGACCTTGCAAGGTACGCACACATCAAATATAGTTATCCTATTACTTATAATAAGAGAGAATTCAACATTACAAAAAATTTGAACTTTTTTTTCAAGTGGTCACTGAACCATGAAAATGAGGTCAAGGACATTGGACATGTGACTGACGGAAACTTCGTAACATGAAGCATCTATATACAAAGTATGAAGCATCCAGGTCTTCCACCTTCTAAAATATAAAGCTTTTAAGAAGTGAGCTAACGCCGCCGCCGTAGCCGCCGCCGCCGCCGGATCACTATCCCTATGTCGAGCTTTCTGCAACAAAAGTTGCAGGCTCGACAAAAACTGTCTTGACGGGCACTAGGACCCTGCAAGGTAAGCACATACCAAATATAGTTATCCAATTACTCAAAATAAGAGAGAAATAAAGAATACTAATAATCTTCATTTTTTTTTTCAAGTAGTCACTGAACCATGAAAATGAGGTCAAGGACAATGGACATATGACAGACAGTCACAGAAACTTCATAACATAAGGCATCTATATCCAAAGTACGAAGTATGAAGGATCCAGGTCTTCTACCTTCTGAAATATTGGGCTTTTAAGAAGTCTGTTACGATGCTGCCGCTGCCACCACCGCTGGATCACTATCCCTATGTCGAGCTTTCTGCAACAAAAGTCATAGCCTGGACAAAAACAGATTACATGCATGTATTATTTCAGCCATCTTGGTTCGTGGGCGGGGTCACTGGACACATTTTTTAAACTAGATACCCAAATGATGATTGTGGACAAGTTTGGTTAAATTTGTCTTTGTAGTTTCAGAGGAGAAGATTTTTGTAAAAGGTTACAAAAATTTACCAAAAATTGTAAAAAATTGACTATAACATGTATAAAGGGCAATAACTCTGTAAGGGGTCAACTGACCATTTTGGTCATGTTGACTTTTTTGTAGATCTTACTTTGCTGAACATTATTGCTGTTTACAGTTTATCTCTATCTATAATAAATTTCAAGATAATAACCAAAAACGGCAAAATTTCCTTAAAACTACCAATTCAGGGGCAGTAACCCAACAACGGGTTGTCCGATTCATCTGAAAATTTCAGGGCAAATTCATCTTAACCTAATAAACAATTTTACCCCTATTTTTAGCCATGGCAGCCATCTTGGTTTGTTGGCCGGGTCACCGGACACATTTTTTAAAACTAGATACCCCAATTATGATTGTGGCCAATTTTGGTGTAATTTGGCCCAGCTGCGTTTCAGAGGAGAAGATTTTTGTAAAAATTAACGACGACGGACCACAACGGACGCCAGACGCAAAGTGATGAGAAAAGCTCACTTGGTCCTTTGGGCCAGGTGAGCTAAAAAGCACTTTACAATGATCAGTAAACCTTATTCATATATACCACCGTCATTGTCTTCTTTAGAATAGTTAGTGCCTCAAATATATGCCAATAAATTGAGACATGACACTGCATGCAAGTTTTCCTTGAAAAGTGAAAAAACTGTGCATCAGACCATGCTGTCTGCAAAAAAAGTTGAATGCAAGAGTTTTTTTGCAATAAGACTTCTTGTATTATAACATCTTAGCATAGAAATGAACAAAAAGTAACAAATTTCCACTTCTCAAAAGCTTCTGTATGCATTTTTATATGTAAATATGTCATGTATGTGCTACGGCCTAAATCGACTCTAAATAATTTTCAATCTCAAATGGCCGAAGACCATTTTATACTCATGTGGTATGCTTTTTGTAACTTTTCTTTACATTTAAAGTACATTTAATATATATGGAAGAATAATTTATGGTAAAAAAACTTCAAAAAACTTGAAATTGGGTGAAAAAATTGCATGTTTATGTAAGGCTTCCCTTACTGTAAATTCAGAAATTATTGCGTGCATTTATTATTGCGATTTTGTCATTTTAGACTTGAATGCGATTTTAATTTTTACGATTTTGAGAAAAATCCTGTTAAAATCATATCAAATATTTCAAAATGCGAGTTTGAATTATTGCGTTTACAACTCAGTCGCATTTTTCGCAATAATAAAAACCTCGCATTAATTTCTGAATTTACAGTAATTTGAAAATCTCTAATAGATCTGATGAGTGTTAAGTTGTTTTTAATACTTATATATTATATATATAGGAGCATTTAAAAAGCAATTTTTTTCACTTTTGCAATATTTTAATTGTTTAAGCCCAAATCTTGACAGTTGAAATTATTTGATTTAAATGTCAAAATTAAACATCCAAATTTCAATATTAAAATGGCCATAGTTTCTATAATATATCTCCTATGGCCATGAAATTTGGCCAACTATCTTATAATTCTGTAAGCTTAGGTCATGCAAAGTTTTATTAAAATTGGTCAAGTCCTTCTATCCTATGAGGTCTGAGGACACAGTTATCGTCCTTCGATTTTCGTTGTCCACAATATATAGTCCCTAGTGCATTTAGTGTGAACAGTGTATAACTTGCCAATTTTTTTCATACCCTTTCCTAATTTATTTCTAGATATTTTATGCATGAAATATTAAGTAAGGGGATGAAATTACATGATAAAAAAACTTGGGTGCTGAATCTTTAGGTTAAGTAGTGATTTGGTCCAGTTAAAAAAGGTCAAAAATTAGTATGTCTGAAGCTGTCAAACTGAATTTTAGACCCCCTTAACACAGAATTGTCAATATTTTGAGTTAGAGCTGGTAGAAGTTTCTATAATTTTCATATTATTTGTCCCAATAGTAGTACACTACACTGTAAAAATCTGAATATGGCCTGTACTACATCGCATGCAAATTATGCATTGACTTAATTTGTATGATCGAACCCCTTGATGCAAAGCTGTAATTGTATATATCATGTATATAATATGCAAACTTACGCTTTGTCTTTTTTGTAAATATGAACTCAAAATAATATAAGCATGTGATAAGAATGCTACCTTGTTTTATAGCTCCAATCTACATGATCTACGAAGTAGTGGTAAATAGTTATTTATCTCTCTATCCGTCTGTCTGTCCGTCCATTCTTCCGTAAGTATTCTTGGTTTTTGTATACTTAATCAAATACTTTAATCATGTTACATGTACTATTGTATTGCAACCTTCTTTGGATATATGATTACAAATTTATGAAAGGAAGGACTTCTGATCATGTTCATCATGTTCATACATTTATATTTTTTAATATGGTCTCGTACCTGCGGAAAAGGAACCAAACTTATCATGCTTATGTCTAGTGCTATATATGTATATATCATGTATATGTCTATATGTCATTTTAATTTATTGTGTCTGTCAAATTCATGTCTTTTATCCTGAATAAATAAATATAAATAATCAGTGAATAACTGTTTTTAAATTTTCTAATCCATAAGGTCAGAAAAAACATTAATTGATGGATTATACCTCAATTGAGGTATAATCCACCATTTGACATATAGTGCGATAGACCAATTGAGGTATAATCCACCATTTGACATATAGTGCGATAGACCAATTGAGGTATAATCCACCATTTGACATATAGTGCGATAGACCAATTGAGGTATAATCCACCATTTGACATATAGTGCGATAGACCAATTGAGGTATAATGCAATTTTTATCATAAACAAATTTTAAAGAGATATTTGAGCATCTTTTTTCATATATATACCATCTTAAGCTTTGATGAGTTCTTATTAGCAGTCTTCACGCTTAACCACAAGTCCTACGGCATTGGCTGGTAATTGAAATTGCTTTCAGACTTGTAAAATTATTCTCTACAAGCCAACAGAATCCAACTAAAAAAAAATTTAAATTGAGCTTCGGGCTTGTGGACGCCTCTAAAGTTAATCGTGAAGGCTGCATTAGTGACATGCATGAAACATGTAATTGCTTCTGACTTCCTCTGCTGTGTTTTGAAAAATGTGGATTATACCTCAATTGAGGTATAATCCACCAACTGACGGATATTCACAATAATATGGACAGGAATAGACTACAGAACAAAAATAAGATTTAATAGATGAAAACTCAGAATTTATCAGTAGGAAAAGGAGGGTTACATTAGTTTTTAGGTTTCTCTAACAATTTGCAGCACGAAGTGTCAGAATCAATTACATGTCATCATATAAAGTGGTCACTACCATGATTATATGTCAAATGGTAGATTATCTTATACATCAGTGCCACCTCAGTAAAGGAACAGGCATATAAATCTTTAGTCAGACCATCACTAGAATATGCCTGTTCAGCAGTCAAGGGTTTTACTTAAATAAGTTATCAGAGAAAAATAACATGCATGTTGTTATTACAGACACTTTCAAGAGTTGTCTACTCTTTTTCCCTTAATCTGTAATAACATATGTTTGTTATCAGTTAAATATATCATAATTATTTTATCTTTAATGGGCACTTGGGAATTCTTAAAACTTTGCGCAGTAGTTTAATATATTATCTTTATAACTAATTTTCTAATTCCATTAATACAATTTTGATCAACCATGGTAAATCAATCAGAAAAGGCCTTTATGGGCAAACTAAGCTATAATAACAAGGCTTAGGTTATTACAAGCATGAAACTTACAATATGAGAGTAAACGAGACACTGGGAATCTTGCGCAGTGCCTCATGACAAGCTCTGATCATCATTTCTTACAATGAATGGAAATAAACCATTATGCAAGTCAGAGCAAATTCTTTAAAGAGATATAGAGAAACTGTAATAACACCCTTTAGTTATTGCAGAAATATAATTTCTGTAATAATATAGGTGTGCTATGCATGATAGGTAAACTATGAGTCATTATATCTTGGCAAAGATTAGTATACATAAAGAAAATTATAATATCAATAGAAATAGTGAAAAATTTAACAAAATAAAGGTTGTATATTTTCCCTTTGAAACATGTAACATACATATGTTATTACAGTTTTTTGATATTTTAGCCCACAATAACAACATGTCTGTTATTTTTCTCTAATAACTTATTTAAGTTAGACCCTTGACTGTTAAGTTTGGGACCCTTACTTTACTGAGGATATTAACAAAATAGAAAAGGTACAAAGAAGGGCTGCTAGATATGTCACTAACCGACACAGAAACACCTCAAGCGTTAGTGACATGCTAGATCATTTGAAATGGAGAGACCTTGCTAACAGAAGAACAGATGCGCCACGCCTGGTCATGTTCTATAAAATTACATATCATCTCATTGCAATCACAAAAACAGACAGATTAATTCATCCGCTCAGACAGTCCAGGAACATGCACACACTCTCATACCAAATTCCATCCTGCAGAACACAAATAAGACAACAATCATTTTTCCCACGCAAAATTAAAATCTGGAACAGCCTTCCCCTGAGTATTGTTATGAGCGATCTATAGAGTCGTTCAAAGTAGCCGTCTCAAACTATAGTCGCCGTCACGTAAAATTGGCACCATGATTTTTGTCAAAATTTTCTAAAATATCGACCGCGTTTACTCGAGATCATGTTTTTCAATTTGCGGGATAGAAATCCAATCCAAATATATACTACTGTCCTACCTTTTATTGTGTTTGCACAGTATAATCCTGACCTTCACAAAATCCAGGATTATTTTGTATGGTGGAATCCGACATTGTTATTACCGGAAGTGTTGCCGTGGAGTCCACGTGCTCTCAATTTTCTTGTGTCTCTCGGAGCTGTGCGTCATCTCTATGTAAAAAGCGCGGGAAATCGTATCATCGATGACAATGATATTACCTGGAGAGTAACGAATGTTATGTAGTAAGGGATCCTCATAGAAACCAAGATGGCGGTTTTACAATGAAAACAATCTTGAAAAATGTGAAGGTCAGGATTATACAGTGCAAACACAATAAAAGGTAGGACAGTAGTATATATTTGGATTGGATTTTTATCCCGCTAATTGAAAAACATAATCTCGAGTAAACGCGGTGGATATTTTAGAAAATTTTGACAAAAATCATGGTGCCAATTTTACGTGACGGCGACTATACACCTACAGCCCATAAATTCATCATGTGTATTAAATAGTTTTATCTTAATATTTTAAAAATAATAAATTAAAAATATGCACTACCACTATGTAAAAAATGTTTGTTTTGTTTATTATCACAAATTTGTATATTTCACTGTATATATGTCTTCACAAAGCAATGCGCAGTACAAGTGACGTAAACTTCAACGTGTTGAAGGGGGTCATAATTTACATAGTAGAAGAGAAGTATACCTGAATTGAGTTACAATCCACTAATTAATGGCAAGTACTGACCTGTTTATATTGTATGCACAATTTTGATTCTAAATGCATTTATAAAAGTCTAAATGAAAGGTTCACGACAAGCTTTTTTAAAAAATATACTTGTCACAAAAAAGTGACAAACATCAGCGCCGCCTGGTGGCTAAAAACTCTTCAACAGTTCAAATGCAACGCACCAAGTTTTACTGTCTTTTAACAAGGATTTGTATAGTGTCACTATACAAATCCTTGCTTTTAACTTTCAAATTTGGTTTCATAAATACTTTAACCTTGAAGAAAATAAAAATACTCAGTTAAATGTTCAATTGAAAATTTCTGCTCAGTCATCATTTAGAAAGTTTCGTCCAAATGCAAAGAAGAGATATGGAAACCCGGAAATGTGTCCATCGACCTTTTGCTGTGTTCAAAATGTAAATAATATTTTTAAAATGAGATAAAATGAGTACAGCCTATGTCATTTCTTTACGTTAGTCAAATTTAACAGAAATATTTAAAACTTACCCTTTAAAGTCATTGAAATGACGTCTTCTTGGTTAAAAAGAATTGTTTGTAGAACAGGAAGCTTTGTCAAAACCAAAACGAGACACTGAATGACGGGATTGGGACAAGTCGGACCAGGAAAACTCGGACCAGTTTTAAAGAAACTCGGATTAGATTGAAAGATCTGACCAGTTTGAAACACTGATTGGGCCCATTTAAGGTCGATTCTAAACAATTTCAAAGACACCTCGGAACAATGTGAACCACTAATTGGGCCCATTTAAGAACGCTTCTCAGTGGTTGATTCTAAGGGGAAAAAGGGGGCGTAGAGGATGCAAGACGCGGCCTCCCGTTTGATCGCCAAATAAATAATAAATAATTTTTCACGGTATATATAGATTTTTAGTATAAAAACGTCCGAACATTTTTTTTTATTTAATTGTCTTAAAAACTGGTCGGAGTTGTCTTAAAATGATTTTGACCAAATTTCGTTGTTTAATCATGAATGCCAGTGTCTATAAAAAAATAGTCAAATGGAGCAAATTGATTCACATAAATTTGCCAATGAATATTGACTGAATGCTACCATTTCCCCCAACAGGAGGATCTTTTCCTTTGTCACCCCAGTGAGGGTCTGGAATTGGGGGGAGGGGTGTTGTATCTTCAAACTGATTCACCTCAGTGAAGGTCTGGAATTGGGGAGGGGTGTCGTATCTACAAACTGATTCACCTTCAGCAGTGACACATGCATGTAATTCAGTACAAAGAGTCACATTTTCCTTCGTCAACTTTGTGACACATGTAATTTCAGAAAGTCAATTGGCAATGTTTTTTTGTAGAATAGTATATTTGTTTTGTACAAGTTCAACTTGTATGCGAAGACAGACTCAGTCATGTGCACTTTTCTTGTTGGCTTTATTTCCAGAAAAAATAACTAACCTGTTCCCTTGGGAAATGCGGAAATTTTCACTTCCGCATACAAAAGTCTTAACAGTTTGAACTAGCAATTCTCATCCTGCAATTCTCTTTATAAAAAGTATCCTGCAATTGCGTTTGGAAAACTACTTGAGCGACAATTTTATTTTTCTTTAAAATCATAGCTTTTGACTTTTTTGTTCGAAAACAAGATTTATATAGAAAATAAAAGATTTGTATATCCGATTAACAAAATTTTAATTATAGTTTGCAGATTTATAACTCATAGTTACGGTTTTGTAATTAGCATTTTAAATGAAAAAAATCATTATGACGATTCAAATAAAGTATTATCTGTTAAGTCCAGGATGTGATTCGTATTTACGCATGCTTAATCCACGGTTGCAATTTTCAAAACTCATATTAACGACTAAAAATATAGAATTTTGATGTAAATTATTTTTTCATGGCATACCGACTCCAAAACTTCCATTTGAAACTGGGTCACCCACCTTCCAACCTCATGATTGCCTCGGCAGTTCTGTATGGCTAGGGATTATAGACTCTGCTCTAAACAATAGCTATTGAATAGTACTACAGCGGGAGGGTAAAGAATTTCTGGAGTAAGCATTCTGTAAGGCCAAAAATTTCGCTCGAAACATAAAATTAAGCCATATTCGATAAAATACGCGTTGGGGACACCCACTTTCCGACCCATTGTCTCGGTTGTTTTTTATGGTTAGGGATTATAGACGCTGCCTTAATTAATAGGTATTGGATAGTACTACAACGTGAGGATAAAGAATTTCTGGGGTAAGCATTCTGAAAGGCCAAAAATTTCGTCCGTAACACGGAAAAAAAGTCAAATTTGATAAAATACGCATTGGGCACTTTCCAACCTATTGCCTCGGCAGTTCTGTATGTCTAGGGATTATAGACTCTGCTCTACACAATAGCTATTGAATAGTACTACAGCGGGAGGGTAAAGAATTTCTGGGGTAAACATTCTGTAAGGCCGATAATTTCGCTCGAAACATAAAAATAAAGCCAAATTCGATAAAATACGCGTTGGGGACACCCACTTTCCGACCCATTGTCTCGGTTGTTCTTTATGGCTAGGGATTATAGACGCTGCCCTAACTAATAGCTATTGGATATTACTACAACGTTAGGATAAAGAATTTCTGGGGTAAGCATTCTACAAGGCCGAAAATTTCCTGAAAGGCCGAAAATTTCGTCCGTAACACGGAAAAAAAGTCAAATTTGATAAAATACGCATTGTGCACTTTCCAACCTATTGCCTCGGCAGTTCTGTATGGCTAGGGATTATATACTCTGCTCTATACAATAGCTATCGAATAGTACTACAGCGGGAGGGTAAAGAATTTCTGGGGTAAGCATTTTGTAAGGCCGAAAATTTCGCTCGAAACATAGAAATAAAGCCAAATTCGATAACATACGCGTTGGGGACACCGACTTTCCGACCCATTGTCTCGGTTGTTCGTTATGGCTAGGGATTATAGACGCTGCCCTAATTAATAGCTATTGGATAGTACTACAACGTGAGGATAAAGAATTTCTGGGGTAAGCATTCTGAAAGGCCGAAAATTTCGTCCGTAACACGGAAAAAAAGTCAAATTTGATAAAATAAGCATTGGGCACTTTCCAACCTATTGCCTCGGCAGTTCTGTATGGCTAGGGATTATAGACTCTGCTCTAAATAATAGCTATTGAATAATACTACAGCGGGAGGGTACAAAATTTCTGGGGTAAGCATTCTGTAAGGCCGAAAATTTCGCTCGAAACATAGATATAAAGCCAAATTCGATAAAATACGCGTTTGGGAAACCCACTTTCCGACCCATTGTCTCGGTTGTTCTTTATGGCTAGGGATTAACGCTGCCCTAACTAATAGCTATTGGATAGTACTACAACGTGAGGATAAAGAATTTCTGGGGTAAGCATTCTGAAAAGCCGAAAATTTCGTCCGTAACACGGAAAAAAAGTCAAATTCGATAAAATACGTATTGGGCACTTTCCAACCTATTGCCTCGGCAGTTCTGTATGGCTAGGGATTATATACTCTGTCCTACATAATAGCTATTGAATAGTACTACAGCGGGAGGGTAAAGAATTTCTGGGGTAAGCATTCTGTAAGGCCGGAAATTTCGCTCGAAACATAGAAATAAAGCCAAATTCGATAAAATACGCGTTGGGGACACCCACTTTCCGACCCATTGTCCCGGTTGTTCTTTATGGCTAGAGATTATACACGCTGCCCTAATTAATAGCCATTGGATAGTACTACAGCAGGAGGGTAAAGAATTTCTGGGGTAAGCATTCTGTAAGGCCGGAAATTTCGCTCGAAACATAGAAATAAAGCCAAATTCGATAAAATACGCGTTGGGGACACCCACTTTCCGACCAATTGTCTCGGTTGTTCTTTATGGCTAGGGATTATAGACGCTGTCCTAATTAATAGCTTTTGGATAATACTACAACGTGAGGATAAAGAATTTCTGGGGTAAGCATTCTTAAAGGCCGAAAATTTCGTCCGTAACACGGAAAAAAAGTCAAATTCGATAAAATACGCATTGGGCACTTTCCAACCTATTGCCTCGGCAGTTCTGTATGTCTAGGGATTATAGACTCTGCTCTACACAATAGCTATTGAATAGTACTACAGCGGGAGGGTAAAGAATTTCTGGGGTAAGCATTTTGTAAGGCCGATAATTTCGCTCGAAACATAGAAATAAAGACAAATTCGATAAAATACGCGTTGGGGACACCCACTTTCCGACCAATTGTCTCGGTTGTTCTTTATGGCTAGGGATTATAGACGCTGCCCTAATTAATAGCCATTGGATAGTACTACAACGTGAGGATAAAGAGTTTCTGGGGTAAGTATTTTGAAAGGCCGAAAATTTCGTCCGTAACACGGAAAAAAAGTCAAATTTGATAAAATACGCATTGGGCACTTTCCAACCTGTTGCCTCGGCAGTTCTGTATGTCTAGGGATTATAAACTCTGCTCTTAACAATAGCTATTAAATAGAACTACAGCGGGAGGGTAAAGAATTTCTAAGGTAAGCATGCTCTAAGGCCGATAATTTCGCTCGAAACATAAAAATAAAGCCAAATTCGATATAATACGCGTTGGGGACACCCACTTTCCGACCCATTGTCTCGGTTGTTCTTTATGGTTAGGGATTATAGACGCTGCCCTAATTAATAGCTATTGGATAGTACTACAACGTGAGGATAAAGAATTTCTTGGGTAAGCATTTTGAAAGGCCGAAAATTTCGTCCGTAACACGGAAAAAAAGTCAAATAAATTACGCATTGGGCACTCTCCAACCTATTGCCTCGGCAGTTCTGTATGGCTAGGGATTATATACTCTGCTCTATACAATAGCTATTGAATAGTACTACAGCGGGAGGGTAAAGAATTTCTGGGGTAAGCATTCTGTAAGGCCGGAAATTTCGCTCGAAACATAGAAATAAAGCCAAATTCGATAAAATACGCGTTGGGGACACCCACTTTCCGACCCATTGTCCCGGTTGTTCTTTATGGCTAGAGATTATACACGCTGCCCTAATTAATAGCCATTGGATAGTACTACAGCAGGAGGGTAAAGAATTTCTGGGGTAAGCATTCTGTAAGGCCGGAAATTTCGCTCGAAACATAGAAATAAAGCCAAATTCGATAAAATACGCGTTGGGGACACCCACTTTCCGACCAATTGTCTCGGTTGTTCTTTATGGCTAGGGATTATAGACGCTGTCCTAATTAATAGCTTTTGGATAATACTACAACGTGAGGATAAAGAATTTCTGGGGTAAGCATTCTTAAAGGCCGAAAATTTCGTCCGTAACACGGAAAAAAAGTCAAATTCGATAAAATACGCATTGGGCACTTTCCAACCTATTGCCTCGGCAGTTCTGTATGTCTAGGGATTATAGACTCTGCTCTACACAATAGCTATTGAATAGTATTACAGCGGGAGGGTAAAGAATTTCTGGGGTAAGCATTTTGTAAGGCCGATAATTTCGCTCGAAACATAGAAATAAAGACAAATTCGATAAAATACGCGTTGGGGACACCCACTTTCCGACCAATTGTCTCGGTTGTTCTTTATGGCTAGGGATTATAGACGCTGCCCTAATTAATAGCCATTGGATAGTACTACAACGTGAGGATAAAGAGTTTCTGGGGTAAGTATTTTGAAAGGCCGAAAATTTCGTCCGTAACACGGAAAAAAAGTCAAATTTGATAAAATACGCATTGGGCACTTTCCAACCTGTTGCCTCGGCAGTTCTGTATGTCTAGGGATTATAAACTCTGCTCTTAACAATAGCTATTAAATAGAACTACAGCGGGAGGGTAAAGAATTTCTAAGGTAAGCATGCTCTAAGGCCGATAATTTCGCTCGAAACATAAAAATAAAGCCAAATTCGATATAATACGCGTTGGGGACACCCACTTTCCGACCCATTGTCTCGGTTGTTCTTTATGGTTAGGGATTATAGACGCTGCCCTAATTAATAGCTATTGGATAGTACTACAACGTGAGGATAAAGAATTTCTTGGGTAAGCATTTTGAAAGGCCGAAAATTTCGTCCGTAACACGGAAAAAAAGTCAAATAAATTACGCATTGGGCACTCTCCAACCTATTGCCTCGGCAGTTCTGTATGGCTAGGGATTATATACTCTGCTCTATACAATAGCTATTGAATAGTACTACAGCGGGAGGGTAAAGAATTTCTGGGGTAAGCATTCTGTAAGGGCGAAAATTTCGCTCGAAACATAGAAATAAAGCCAAATTCGATAACATACTCGTTGGGGACACCCACTTTCCGACCCATTGTCTATGTTGTTCTTCAAGGCTAGGGATTATAGAAGCTGTCCTTATTAATAGCTATTGGATAGTACTACAACGTGAGGATAAAGAATGTCTGGGGTAAGCATTCTGAAAGGCCGAAAATTTCGTCCGTAACACGGAAAAAAAGTCAAAGAGGTAGGGCCAATTTGCCGGGGATTTTTTTCACAGAAGGGCCAATTTCAAAAAGTGCCGACAGAATAAAATTTACAATAGAAACCAAAAATAATAATGCTTTTTGATCAATATATCGATTTACATATATTATGATATGTGTGATCAATAGATAATTTAACCCTAAAAAAGGATGAAAGTCCAATATGCGGATTTTCGTGTGTTTTTAGGTAAGAAAAACAGGGAATCCCCCCAGAAGGACATTTCAAACCAAAAAAAGTTATGCTTTTTAAGACTGTTGTTATTTATTCTACTTTTTCACTTTAAAATGAAATCCACTAAATAATTGTCTATTAGATTGACTAAGATTCTGTCCGCAGTGAAAGAGGGTCTTCAGAAATACTGTGAAACTGTTTACTCGCGTAGTGGTATTAACCATATGTGGATTCTTAAAAATTCTAAAGAACTTCTAGACAATTTCAAATCTCGGTCTCTTTCTGAAATAAGTTCCATCAAAACTTTTGATTTTTCAACCCTGTATACCACCATTCCCCATGTAAAATTGAAAAATCGCCTAAAAGAAATTATCCACAATGCCTTTCAACATAAAAATGGTAGCATACGCTATAAATTTATTACTTTGGGATTTCATAAAGCATATTTCGTTAATAGTGACACACAAAAAGGTAAATCATGCTACACAGAAGAACAAGTAGTCAGTATGCTGGAGTTTCTTATCGACAACATATTTGTTGAGTTTGGAGGTAGACTTTTCCAACAAGTTGTCGGCATTCCTATGGGAACAAACTGTGCGCCTCTTCTTGCCGACCTCTTCTTGCCGACCTCTTCTTATTTTCATATGAATCGGAGTTCCTCCAGACACTTGTCAAAAACAAGAGGATCAAAGAAGCCAGATTATTTAATTTCACTTTCAGATATATTGATGATGTTCTTTCCTTAAACAATCCGAACTTTTCTGATTGGGTTCCATTAATATATCCCGCAGAACTCGAGATTAAAGAAACAACAGACACGGCTTCCTCCGCCTCATTTTTAGACTTATATCTCGAATTTGACTTACACAGTCATCTCAGTACCAGAATCTATGACAAACGAGACGATTTTAATTTCGAAATTATAAATTTCCCCCACCTTAGTAGCAATATACCAACTTCACCTGCGTATGGGATATATATTTCTCAACTTATTCGATATTCTAGAGCTTGCAGCTCCTACTCAGACTTTGTAAAACGTCATCAGTGTCTGAGTAGAAAGTTGATGAACCAGGGGTATGTCAAAGAACGTCTCGTCCTTTTTCTAAAAAAGTTCATCGGAAGGTACCAAGACCTTGTTGATAAATATTCCGTATCAACTTCTCAAATAATGCACGATGGTCTTGATGTATAGATTCTGCGTACTGATGTTGTGTATCATCTTAACAACATGTTTTATTGTTCTTTTATTTGTTTTTGTTCTATTATTAAGATTACTTTTACTGTTGAATGGTTGTATGTGATATCCGTTTGACGTGGCTCGGTACTTATACATCTCGTCAATGTGTTTGTATTGGCTTTCATTTTTTGGTGATTTGTTTTGTATAGTTGACTCTTTGTATTTCTTTTGTGCCTATAACGTGACTCTGTACTTTAAAAGATCCCGTCAGTATGATATTTGTCTATAATATGTCATTATGATATATTTCTATTATGAATTACTATATACGTTGAACCACAAACGTCAAAATCAATCAATGGCGTAGTGGAATTAACAATATTTGGATTCTCATAAATTCTCTGTATAACTTTTGGACTAGTTTGAATCTCGGTCTATTTCTGTAATTTATTCTTACATACTTTTGATTTTTTAACCCTGTATGCGTACATTGCCTATGAAAATTTTAAAATTGTTTGTATGCACATTGAACGACAAATTTATGTGACGTATATAATTTTTCTGACGTTAGACACTCGAATCAATCCATGTGTTTAAATTGTTCCTTTTAAAAGTTTTGGATTCTCATAAATTCTATGTATAACTTTTGGACTAGTTTGAATCTCGGTCTATTTCTGTAATTTATTCTTACATACTTTTGATTTTTTAACCCTGTATGCGTACATTGCCTATGTAAATTTTTAAATTGTTTGTATGCACATTGAACGACAAATTTATGTGACGTATATAATTTTTCTGACGTCAGACACTCAAATCAATCCATGTGTTCGTAGATAGGTTTTTGTGTCCTGTTAAATTGTTCCCTCTTAAAAGTTTTGGATTCTCATAAATTCTATGTATAACTTTTGGACTAGTTTGAATCTCGGTCTATTTCTGTAATTATTCTTACATACTTTTGATTTTTTAACCCTGTATGCGTTCATTGCCTATGTAAATTTTAAAATTGTTTATAATCCTGGTACTTTTGATAACTATTGTATGCACATTGAACGACAAATGTATGTGACGTATATAATTTTTCTGACGTCAGACACTCAAATCAATCCATGTGTTCGTATATAGTAGATGTTTTTGTGTCCTGTTAAATTGTTATACGATGATGACTGATGTACCCATATTTTGACTATTTTATTAATTGTGACTGTTTATTTAACGCATCATGTAAATGTAGCGGAATTTGATGAGACTGTTATTAAAGTGAGAGGGTTAGCGCTATAGAACCAGGTTTAATCCACCATTTTCTACATTTGAAAATGCCTGTACCAAGTCAGGAATATGACAGTTCTTGTCCATTCGTTTTTGATGCGTTTTGTTTTTTGATTTTGCCATGTGATTATGGACTTTCGAAATTGATTTTCCTCTGAGTTCGGTATTTTTGTGATTTTACTTTTTAGTGTGTCCTTATTACATAAAAAACAACTTTTTAAAGAAAAATTTGTAACATCGATAAATTGTACCTATATAGCTTTTTAATAACAGATGTATATATATGTATCGCCGTAGCTCAATCCGTAAAGCGCAGAACTGAACTACTATTGACTGATGGTTTTGATAAAAGGGTTCGAATCTCACTCAAAACGAAGTGCATTTTTTGTGTTTTTATATTAAATTTTAATGTCTCTATAAACACATATTTTTTTGGATGTTTGCTTAATTCATAGAGTCATTCTGGTTCATTTTAACTATATAGTTAAACAGTTTCTCAATTTACATGTATCAAAGAAAAAAATACTGTATCGGTTATTGTGTGCATTCCTATGAATGTCCATACTCTTGACTTACTTTCTATTCATGTGTTTACATTTATTACATATGTTCAAGGAACAACTGCCGTTGAACTGAACATATCCAATAACACGAGAATTAATTCTATAGCAATGAATTCTAAATGTTGCGGGTGTAATATACACATCACTTCAAATAAGGCCATTGTATACAAGTTTCAAAACAACACAAACATTTTTTCGAAACCTTTTAAGAAGATGGTATTATATGTTACAAATGCAGGCAACAATAATGTTGTCGCAAATTCACAAACTGTATAGATACTAGTACTGAAATTTTTACCACCGTCCCTACACTGGTACCAAGGCATCAGAAAATAAAACAACAGAACCGTGAGAACAAATCAGTTACACTACAAATCGTGATTGTAGGTAAAACATCAAGAAGCTGTTGCATTTGTATCACAACGAAGGACCGATTTTTTGAAAATGACAGAAACGACAATATAACATTGATCTATGACCAACTGATGTAGGATGTTCTCCGGTCAAAATATGTACATGTATTATCTTATCTTATCTTATAGACGATAAAACATTAAAAGACCAGGACAAATACAGATATACATAAATGTATATTCAGAATGAGAAAATCACGATTTGAATTTGTTCGATATTATTTGGCTCCTTGACAAGTTACGTTGTATGCCACCTTGCTTTAAGGATGTTAATAATAAAATAAAATCAATTAAAAAAAAAACAATAGCCTTGGCCTTGTTTTTGTAGGAATACCTGTTCAAGGTATGAAAATAAATAATGTGACGTATTTTCTTGTACTATAATTAGCATCTATCGGGCTATTTAAAACATGATTTACCTATCTTATCGACTGAAACATATCTCCGGCAAATTGGCCCTCCCTCTTTGATGAAATACGCATTGGGCACTTTCCAACCTTTTGCTTCGGCAGTTCTGTATGGCTAGGGATTATAAACTCTGCTCTAAACAATAGCTATTAAATAGTACTACAGCGGGAGGGTAAAGAATTTCTGGTGTAAGCATTCTGTAAGGCCGAAAATTTCGCTCGAAACATAGAAATAAAGCCAAATTCGATAAAATACGCGTTGGGGACACCCACTTTCCGACCCATTGTCTCGGTTGTTCTTTATGGCTAGGGATTATAGACGCTGCACTAATTAATAGCCATAGGATAGTACTACAAGGTGAAGATAAAAAATTTCTGGGGTAAGCATTCTGAAAGGCCGAAATGTTTGTCAGTAACACGGAAAAAAAGTCAAATTTGATAAAATACGCATTGGGCACTTTCCAACCTATTGCCTCGGCATTTCTGTATGGCTAGGGGTTATAGACGCTAACCTAATTAATAGCTATTGGATAGGGATAGTACTACAATGTGAGGATAAAGAATTTATGGTGTAAGCATTCTGTAAGGCCGACAATTTTGCTCGAAACATAGAAATAAAGCCAAATTCGATAACATACGCGTTTGGGACACCCACTTTCCGACCCATTGTCTCGGTTGTTCTCTATGGCTAGGGATTATAGACGCTGCCCTAATTAATAGCTATTGGATAGTACTACAACGTGAGGATAAAGAGTTTCTGGGGTAAGCATTCTGAAAGGCCGAAAATTTCGTCCGTAACACGGAAAAAAAGTCAAATTTGATAAAATACGCATTGGGCACTTTCCAACCTAGCTATTGCCTCGGCAGTTCTGTTTGTCTAAGGATTATAGACTCTACTCTAAACAATAGCTATTGAATAGTACTACAGCGGGAGGGTAAAGAATTTCTGGGATAAGCATTCTGTAAGGCCGAAATTTTCGCTCGAAACATAGAAATAAAGTCAAATTCGATAAAATACGCGTTGGGGACACCCACTTTCTGAACCATTGTCTCGGTTGTTCTTTATGGCTAGGGGTTATAGACGCTGCCCTTATTAATAGCTATTGGATAGTACTACAACATGACATCTCAAGACATAAATTTGTACTCAGCTCTATTTGTTTTACTTATATCTGGGACATAATATACATATACATGTATTGTAATTTTACTGTTCCCAGCCTATATATAACAGTATCAAATGAGGTTAAAAAAATAAAATATAAGTTTTTTCAAATCATGTTATGTTTGCAATTATATCTAATGACACAGAAGCACTATTGAGACAGCAACCTAACAAAAAAATGTATAAAAGTTGGTATCAAATTAAAACAATTATATTATTAAACTATACATTTTCATAAAAATTAGCATGATCAGGGATGGACTGACCCAGGGACTGGATAGCATGATGCCCCTCTACTGTGTAAGGTGTGACATTAAAATTATTTTTAAAAGTAACAAAAAAGTTTAACTTTTAAGTTTATTTTACTGTTTTCAAGAAATAACCAGATGCTCCGTAGGGCGCAGCTTTATATGACCGCAGAGGTCGAACCCTGAACAGTTGGGGCAAGTATGGACACAACATTTAAGCTTGATACAGCTCTGAATTTGGATTGTAATTAAAAAGTTGACACAAAATAGGTTTCTGACACAGAATGAATGTGGTCTAAGAACTTAAACTTAAAAACTTAATTTTTTTTTAAATTGGACATTTACCTATTACGGTCCAATATCCAAAATCTATATACATGGTTAGATTCAGCATATCATAGAACCCCAAGAATTCAATTTTTGATGAAATCAAATAATGTTCAATTTTAGACCCTTTAGAATTCAATGTGGACCAATTTGATAACCGGGCCCAAATATAAAAAATCTGAATACATGGTTAGATTCAGCATATTAAAGAACCCCATATATTCAATTTTTGTTGAAATCAAACAAAGTTTAATTTTTGACCCTTTGGACCTTAATGTAGACCAATTTGAATACGGGACAATACTGTGCAATTGAATATTTCTTGCTATTGCGCAAAACTGTGCAATTGAAAATTTCTTGCTATTGCGCAATATTGTGCAATTAGATATTTCTTGCTATTGCGCAATACTGTGCAATTGAAGATTTCTTGCTATTGCACAATACTGTGCAATTGAAGATTTCTTGCTATTGCGGAATACTGTGCAATTGAAAATTTCTTGCTATTGTACAATACTTAATATAATAATTTTGGACCAACTGGGCCCATAATCAAAAATCTAAGTACTTGTTTAGATTCAGCATATCAAAGAACCCCAATAATTCAATTTTTGTTAAAATCAAGCTAAGTTTAATTTTGGACCCTTTGGACCTTCATGTAGACCAATTTGAAAACAGGACCAACAATTAAGAATTGAATACACGGTTAGATTTGGCATATCAAAGAACCCCAATAATTCATTTTTTGATGAAATCAAACAAAGTTTAATTTTTGACCCTTTTGGCCCCTAATTCGTTGGGACCAAAACTCCCAAAATCAATCCAAACCTTCCTTTTGTGGTCATAAACCTTGTTTTAAAATTTCATAGATTTCTATTAACTTATACTAAAGTTATTGTGCAAAAACCAAGAAAAATGCTTATTTGGGACCTGTTTTTGGCCCCTAATTCCTAAACTGTTGGGAATAAAACTCCCAAAATCAATCCCAACCTTCCTTTTGTGGTATAGACCTTATGTTAAAATTTCATAGATTTCTGTTTACTTATACTGAAGTTATTGTGCGAAAACCAAGAAAAATGCTTATTTGGGCCCTTTTTGGCCCCTAATTCCTTAACTGTTGGGACCAAAACACCCAAAATCAATCCCAACCTTCCTTTTATGGTCATAAACCTTGTGTTTAAATTTCATAGATTTCTATATACTTTTACTAAAGTTAGAGTGCGAAAACCAAATGTCTTCGGACGACGACGCCAACGTGATACCAATATACGACCAACATTTTTTCAATTTTTGCGGTCGTATAAAAAAATGAAGTACATGTATCACATGTGAAACTGGAATAATGATCTATTAGTCTATAATAAATGAAAAATGTAGAAAAAATGCAATATTTTTTTCTTGTTTCATAGTTTCTGAGCACAGAAAAGATGGGAGTACAGAAAAATACAACAAAACACATCTTTTAGTATGTCCCAAGAAGAATTTACAAAGTTTTTTTTAAACTTCCTATCAACAAGCATTAGAAAACATAATGAATAGTCCTTTCCGGAACAGTAGCCGTTCAAAGCATTGGAAAACATAATGAATAGTCATTTCCGGAACAGTAACCGTTCAAAGCATTGGAAAACATATGCATAGTCCTTTCCGGAATAGTAGCCGTTCAAAGCATTGGAAAACATAATGAATAGTCCTTTCCGGAACAGTAGCCGTTCAAAGCATTGGAAAACATAATGAATAGTCCTTTCCGGAACAGTAGCCGTTCAAAGCATTGGAAAACATAATGAATAGTCCTTTCCGGAACAGTAGCCGTTCAAAGCATTGGAAAACATAATGAATAGTCCTTTCCGGAACAGTAGCCGTTCAAAGCATGGACAAGGTATTCTGGCAATTACTAAATATTACTCAACAAATCAACAGGCATATCATGGAATCATGTGTTTCCTTATTTCTAACAATCCGTGGACATTTCTTAGCACGTGCAGTGCAACTACAAATGCCTAACACCACAACACAGCATGAAAAGCCACTAAAGAAAGTTTTGAAAGACAAATCTGATAACCGCAATCAGTAGTTGATTGAATTCAAACAATTCTGACTTTTGAAGTGTGTTATTTATATATGTATTTTTATCTGTAAGTGTATTTGACACAATTAGTGCTTTGTTTTCTTCTTTCATTTATGACAGCATGCTGTTAGATTTTAGTCTTTCTGTTGTTGTTTTTTTTATAACCATAAAATTTCAGTGCTTCTCTTGGATGTGTACATATTTTTATAAATTACATGTATGTAACTGCTTTATGTTAGTAGTAGTACTAGTGTATTGTTGGTTTTTAGATTATGAGCACAGATGGTATAAAACAATTGTTATATTTATTATGAGCACAGATGGTATAAAACACTGGTATGTTATATTTATTATGAGCACAGATGGTATAAAACACTGGTATGTTATATTTATTATGAGCACATATGGTATAAAACACTGGTATGTTATATTTGTTATGAGCACAGATGGTATAAAACACTGGTATGTTATATTTATTATGAGCACAGATGGTATAAAACATTGGTATGTTATATTTATTATGAGCACATATGGTATAAAACACTTGTTATATTTATTATGAGCACAGATGGTATAAAACATTGGTATGTTATATTTATTATGAGCACAGATGGTATAAAACACTGGTATGTTATATTTATTATGAGCACATATGGTATAAAACACTGGTATGTTATATTTATTATGAGCACAGATGGTATAAAACACTGGTATGTTATATTTATTATGAGCACAGATGGTATAAAACACTGGTATGTTATATTTATTATGAGCACAGATGGTATAAAACACTGGTATGTTATATTTATTATGAGCACAGATGGTATAAAACACTGGTGTGTTATATTTATTATGAGCACAGATGGTATAAAACACTGGTATGTTATATTTATTATGAGCACAGATGGTATAAAACACTGGTATGTTATATTTATTATGAGCACAGATGGTATAAAACATTGGTATGTTATATTTATTATGAGCACAGATGGTATAAAACACTGATATGTTATATTTATTATGAGTACAGATGGTATAAAACATTGGTATGTTATATTTATTATGAGCACAGATGGTATAAAACACTGGTGTGTTATATTTATTATGAGCACAGATGGTATAAAACACTGGTATGTTATATTTATTATGAGCACAGATGGTATAAAACACTGGTATGTTATATTTATTATGAGCACAGATGGTATAAAACATTGGTATGTTATATTTATTATGAGCACAGATGGTATAAAACACTTGTTATATTTATTATGAGCACAGATGGTATAAAACACTGGTATGTTATATTTATTATGAGCACAGATGGTATAAAACATTGGTATGTTATATTTATTATGAGCACAGATGGTATAAAACACTGGTATGTTATATTTATTATTAGCACAGATGGTATAAAACACTGGTGTGTTATATTTATTATAGACACAGATGGTATAAAACACTGGTATGTTATATTTATGCTGAATTCTTTAATGAAGTTGATCTTAAGAAGTAAATCACATCTTTTTACTAAGAAGAATTTATTTTGTTACTTTTGTAAATTTTTGCGAATTTATGAATATTTTAAGAAATTATGCAGAAAACTCCAACAAATTATACAGCACACGTTAAGTTTGCACTTAAATAGTAAATACTTTTCGCCTGCTGACGTTCAGTATATACCAGTAATCTTGTAGGATATGTACTTTTGTTCAGCTCTTATTCATTTTTAAATGGGACTTTTCAACATTCTATTTATAAAGGAAAAGTAGTTTTTAGATCTATTATCTTTCTATGTGGCCTACACATTAAGGGCATACCATACATATTGAAGATTGATGAAATATAGCACATGTACCAGTTATCATAGGTATACTTGATGTTGATGATGTACAGTATGTCTGTTATTATGATTAGTATATAACACATGTACCAGTTGTCATGGTTATTCTCGATGTTGATGCTCTACAGTATGTCTGTTATTATGATTAGTATATAGCATATGTACCAGTTATCATGGTTATACTTGATGTTGATGATGTACAGTATGTCTGTTATTATGATTAGTATATAGCACATGTACCAGTTATCATGGTTATTCTCGATGTTGATGCTCTACAGTATGTCTGTTATTATGATTAGTATATAGCATATGTACCAGTTATCATGGTTATACTTGATGTTGATGATGTACAGTATGTCTGTTATTATGATTAGTATATAGCACATGTACCAGTTATCATGGTTATACTTGATGTTGATGCTCTACAGTATGTCTGTTATTATGATTAGTATATAGCACATGTACCAGTTATCATGGTTATACTTGATGTTGATGATGTACAGTATGTCTGTTATTATGATTAGTATATAGCACATGTACCAGTTATCATGGTTATACTTGATGTTGATGCTCTACAGTATGTCTGTTTTTATGATTAGTATATAACATATGTACCAGTTATCATGGTTATACTTGATGTTGATGATGTACAGTATGTCTGTTATTATGATTAGTATATAGCACATGTACCAGTTATCATAGTTATACTTGATGTTGATGCTCTACAGTATGTCTGTTATTATGATTTAGTATATAGCACATGTACCAGTTATCATGGTTATACTTGATGTTGATGCTCTACAGTATGTCTGTTATTATGATTAGTATATAACGCATGTACCAGTTATCATGGTTATACTTGATGTTGATGCTCTACAGTATGTCTGTTATTATGATTTGTATATAACGCATGTACCAGTTATCATGGTTATACTTGATGTTGATGCTCTACAGTATGTCTGTTATTATGATTAGTATATAGCACATGTACCAGTTATCATGGTTATACTTGATGTTGATACTTTACAGTATGTCTGTTATTATGATTAGTATATAACACATGTACCAGTTATCATGGTTATACTTGATGTTGATGATGTACAGTATGTCTGTTATTATGATTAGTATATAGCACATGTACCAGTTATCATGGTTATACTTGATGTTGATGCTCTACAGTATGTCTGTTATTATGATTAGTATATAGCATATGTACCAGTTATCATGGTTATACTTGATGTTGATGCTCTACAGTATGTCTGTTATTACGATTAGTATATAACACATGTACCAGTTATCATGGTTATACTTGATGTTGATGCTTTACAGTATGTCTGTTATTATGATTAGTATATAACACATGTACCAGTTATCATGGTTATACTTGATGTTGATGCTCTACAGTATGTCTGTTATTATGATTAGTATATAGCATATGTACCAGTTATCATGGTTATACTTGATGTTGATGATGTACAGTATGTCTGTTATTATGATTAGTATATAGCACATGTACCAGTTATCATGGTTATACTTGATGTTGATGATGTACAGTATGTCTGTTATTATGATTAGTATATAGCACATGTACCAGTTATCATGGTTATACTTGATGTTGATGATGTACAGTATGTCTGTTATTATGATTAGTATATAACATATGTACCAGTTATCATGGTTATACTTGATGTTGATGCTCTACAGTATGTCTGTTATTATGATTAGTATATAACATATGTACCAGTTATCATGGTTATACTTGATGTTGATGATGTACAGTAGTTCTGTTATTATGATTAGTATATAGCATATGTACCAGTTATCATGGTTATACTTGATGTTGATGATGTACAGTATGTCTGTTATTATGATTAGTATATAGCACATGTACCAGTTATCATGGTTATACTTGATGTTGATGATGTACAGTATGTCTGTTATTATGATTAGTATATAGCACATGTACCAGTTATCATGGTTATACTTGATGTTGATGATGTACAGTATGTCTGTTATTATGATTAGTATATAACATATGTACCAGTTATCATGGTTATACTTGATGTTGATGCTCTACAGTATGTCTGTTATTATGATTAGTATATAACATATGTACCAGTTATCATGGTTATACTTGATGTTGATGATGTACAGTAGTTCTTTTATTATGATTAGTATATAGCACATGTACCAGTTATCATGGTTATACTTGATGTTGATGTTACAGTATGTCTGTTATTATGATTAGTATATAGGACATGTACCAGTTATCATGGTTATACTTGATGTTGATGCTCTACAGTATGTCTGTTATTATGATTAGTATATAACATATGTACCAGTTATCATGGTTATACTTGATGTTGATGATGTACAGTAGTTCTTTTATTATGATTAGTATATAGCACATGTACCAGTTATCATGGTTATACTTGATGTTGATGATGTACAGTATGTCTGTTATTATGATTAGTATATAACACATGTACCAGTTATCATGGTTATACTTGATGTTGATGCTTTACAGTATGTCTGTTATTATGATTAGTATATAGCACATGTACCAGTTATCATGGTTATACTTGATGTTGATGATGTACAGTATGTCTGTTTTATGATTAGTATATAGCACATGTACCAGTTATCATGGTTATACTTGATGTTGATGCTTTACAGTATGTCTGTTATTATGATTATATATAACACATGTACCAGTTATCATGGTTATACTTGATGTTGATGCTCTACAGTATGTCTTTATTACGATTAGTATATAACACATGTACCATTATCATGGTTATACTTGATGTTGATGATGTACAGTATGTCTGTTTTATGATTAGTATATAACATATGTACCAGTTATCATGTTATACTTGATGTTGATGATGTACAGTATGTCTGTTAGTATGATTAGTATATAGCATATGTACCAGTTATCATGGTTATACTTGATGTTGATGATGTACAGTAGTTCTTTTATTATGATTAGTATATAGACATGTACCAGTTATCATGGTTATACTTGATGTTGATGATGTACAGTATGTCTGTTATTATGATTAGTATATAGCACATGTACCAGTTATCATGGTTATACTTGATGTTGATGCTCTACAGTATGTCTGTTAATATGATTAGTATATAGCATATGTACCAGTTATCATGGTTATACTTGATGTGATGATGTACATATGTCTGTTAATATGATTAGTAATATCATATGTACCAGTTATCATGGTTATACTTGAATTGATGCTCTACAGTATGTCTGTTATTATGATTAGTATATAGCACATGTACCAGTTATCATGGTTATACTTGATGTTGATGATGTACAGTATGTCTGTTATTATGATTAGTATATAGCACATGTACCAGTTATCATGGTTATACTTGATGTTGATGATGTACAGTATGTCTGTTATTATGATTAGTATATAGCACATGTACCATTATCATGGTTATACTTGATGTTGATGCTCTACAGTATGTCTGTTATTATGATTAGTATATAGCACATGTACCAGTTTTCATGGTTATACTTGATGTTGATGATTACAGTATGTCTGTTATTATGATTTGTATATAGCACATGTACCAGTTATCATGGTTATACTTGATGTTGATGATGTACAGTATGTCTGTTATTATGAATAGTATATAGCACATGTACCAGTTATCATGGTTATACTTGATGTTGATGATGTACAGTATGTCTGTTATTATGATTAGTATATAACATATGTACCAGTTATCATGGTTATACTTGATGTTGATGCTCTACAGTATGTCTGTTTATGATTAGTATATAACATATGTACCAGTTATCATGGTTATACTTGATGTTGATGATGTACAGTAGTTCTTTTATTATGATTATATATAGCACATGTACCAGTTATCATGGTTATACTTGATGTTGATGATGTACAGTATGTCTGTTATTATGATTAGTATATAGGACATGTACCAGTTATCATGGTTATACTTGATGTTGATGATGTACAGTATGTCTGTTATTATGATTATATATAGACATGTACCAGTTATCATGGTTATACTTGATGTTGATGATGTACAGTATGTCTGTTATTATGATTAGTATATAACATATGTACCAGTTATCATGGTTATACTTGATGTTGATGCTCTACAGTATGTCTGTTATTATGATTAGTATATAACATATGTACCAGTTATCATGGTTATACTTGATGTTGATGATGTACAGTATTCTGTTATTACGATTAGTATATAACACATGTACCAGTTATCATGGTTATACTTGATGTTGATGATGTACAGTATGTCTGTTATTACGATTAGTATATAACACATGTACCAGTTATCATGGTTATACTTGATGTTGATGATGTACAGTATGTCTGTTATTACGATTAGTATATAACACATGTACCAGTTATCATGGTTATACTTGATGTTGATGCTTTACAGTATGTCTGTTTTTATGATTAGTATATAACATATGTACCAGTTATCATGGTTATACTTGATGTTGATGATGTACAGTATGTCTGTTAGTATGATTAGTATATAGCATATGTACCAGTTATCATGGTTATACTTGATGTTGATGATGTACAGTAGTTCTTTTATTATGATTAGTATATAGGACATGTACCAGTTATCATGGTTATACTTGATGTTGATGATGTACAGTATGTCTGTTATTATGATTAGTATATAGCACATGTACCAGTTATCATGGTTATACTTGATGTTGATGCTCTACAGTATGTCTGTTAATATGATTAGTATATAGCATATGTACCAGTTATCATGGTTATACTTGATGTTGATGATGTACAGTATGTCTGTTAATATGATTAGTATATAGCATATGTACCAGTTATCATGGTTATACTTGATGTTGATGCTCTACAGTATGTCTGTTATTATGATTAGTATATAGCACATGTACCAGTTATCATGGTTATACTTGATGTTGATGATGTACAGTATGTCTGTTATTATGATTAGAAATATAGCACATGTACCAGTTATCATGGTTATACTTGATGTTGATGATGTACAGTATGTCTGTTATTATGATTAGTATATAGCACATGTACCAGTTATCATGGTTATACTTGATGTTGATGCTCTACAGTATGTCTGTTATTATGATTAGTATATAGCACATGTACCAGTTTTCATGGTTATACTTGATGTTGATGATGTACAGTATGTCTGTTATTATGATTTGTATATAGCACATGTACCAGTTATCATGGTTATACTTGATGTTGATGCTCTACAGTATGTCTGTTTTTATGATTAGTATATAACATATGTACCAGTTATCATGGTTATACTTGATGTTGATGATGTACAGTATGTCTGTTATTATGATTAGTATATAACACATGTACCAGTTATCATGGTTATACTTGATGTTGATGATGTACAGTATGTCTGTTAGTATGATTAGTATATAGCATATGTACCAGTTATCATGGTTATACTTGATGTTGATGATGTACAGTAGTTCTTTTATTATGATTAGTATATAGGACATGTACCAGTTATCATGGTTATACTTGATGTTGATGATGTACAGTATGTCTGTTATTATGATTAGTATATAGCACATGTACCAGTTATCATGGTTATACTTGATGTTGATGATGTACAGTATGTCTGTTATTATGATTAGTATATAGCACATGTACCAGTTATCATGGTTATACTTGATGTTGATGATGTACAGTATGTCTGTTATTATGATTAGTATATAACATATGTACCAGTTATCATGGTTATACTTGATGTTGATGATGTACAGTATGTCTGTTAGTATGATTAGTATATAGCATATGTACCAGTTATCATGGTTATACTTGATGTTGATGATGTACAGTAGTTCTTTTATTATGATTAGTATATAGGACATGTACCAGTTATCATGGTTATACTTGATGTTGATGATGTACAGTATGTCTGTTATTATGATTAGTATATAGCACATGTACCAGTTATCATGGTTATACTTGATGTTGATGCTCTACAGTATGTCTGTTATTATGATTAGTATATAGCATATGTACCAGTTATCATGGTTATACTTGATGTTGATGCTCTACAGTATGTCTGTTATTATGATTAGTATATAACACATGTACCAGTTATCATGGTTATACTTGATGTTGATGCTCTACAGTATGTCTGTTATTATGATTAGTATATAACGCATGTACCAGTTATCATGGTTATACTTGATGTTGATGATGTACAGTATGTCTGTTATTATGATTATTATATAGCATATGTACCAGTTATCATGGTTATACTTGATGTTGATGCTCTACAGTATGTCTGTTATTATGATTAGTATATAACGCATGTACCAGTTATCATGGTTATACTTGATGTTGATTGAAAACAGTTTATTACTTTAAAGAAT
Source organism: Mytilus edulis (assembly GCA_019925275.1). Classification (NCBI taxonomy): domain Eukaryota; kingdom Metazoa; phylum Mollusca; class Bivalvia; order Mytilida; family Mytilidae; genus Mytilus; species Mytilus edulis. The sequence goes on along the minus strand of JAHUZM010000015.1, from coordinate 498,435 downwards.
TATGAACAAATTAGATTTTCGAAAACAATTTTCACGGTACACTTATTTATGATTTCAACTTTGACTTTTCACATAATTCCAATATCAAGTTTAAAAACAACAGACCATGGTAATTTAAAGAATATTTTCCGTATCAAGTTAGTTAGTCGGATAAAACAACCGTACGATTGACAAGATTACGACTACATCGGTTACTGTAGTTTTGTTTCTTTGTGGTTTATAGACATATCATTTCATTAATCGGGGGAAAGAAGACAAAATGGCGGATAGCAGAGAATTGATTTCATGAATGGTCTATCATCAACATTTTTTCCAACAAAAACATAACGGGCGATCTGCTTTTACGAGATCGGCGCCCATTAAAATTTATTCATCAATGCTATACAAAAATTTGAATATTTGTCGATGTCTGCTTTGACACCTGTTTGTCAAAATGCATGTTTTTGATCAACCTGCTGAGCGATCTACTTATACGAGATCTAATACTGCCATAATATTTTAATCAATTGAAACCAGCTGCGTAAATTATTTACCTCATGTTGACATAATTAACTCGTTGGTAATAAAATGCGATTGTAGTCAACATTCTTATGTTATCCGGATTTTACTACGTTTTGACAACAAACTATGAAAATTATAGTTGCCGTAATCAGTGACGGAAATTTTTCCGGCAATACGAATTTTTATTTTATTTTCCTGAATTGGGAATTTATATTCACATACATTTTTCGGGGGCCGCTGACCAATTTAAGGGCCGCTAAGCGGCCCTAAACTATATAGTGGAATCATCCCTGCAATGTCAAACAGAAAACGTTAGATGTGTTAATGAAACAACGACTCAATATCAAACAGAAAACGTTAGATGTGTTAATGAAACAACTACTCAATATCAAACAGAAAACGTTAGATGTGTTAATGAAACAGCTATTCAATGTCAAACAGAAAACGTTAGATGTGTTAATGAAACAACTACTCAATGTCAAACAGAAAACGTTAGATGTGTTAATGAAACAACTACTCAATATCAAACAGAAAACGTTAGATGTGTTAATGAAACAGCTATTCAATATCAAACAGAAAACGTTAGATGTGTTAATGAAACAGCTATTCAATGTCAAACGAAAAACGTTAGATGTGTTAATGAAACAGCTATTCAATGTCAAACAGAAAACGTTAGATGTGTTAATGAAACAGCTACTCAATGTCAAACAGAAAACGTTAGATGTGTTAATGTAACAGCTACTCAATGTCAAACAGAAAATGTTAGATGTGTTAATGTAACAGCTACTCAATGTCAAACAGAAAATGTTAGATGTGTTAATGAAACAGCTACTCAATGTCAAACAGAAAACGTTAGATGTGTTAATGTAACAGCTACTCAATGTCAAACAGAAAACGTTAGATGTGTTAATGAAACAGCTATTCAATGTCAAACAGAAAACGTTAGATGTGTTAATGAAACAACGACTCAATATCAAACAGAAAACGTTAAATGTGTTAATGAAACAACTACTCAATGTCAAACAGAAAACGTTAGATGTGTTAAAGAAACAGCTATTCAATGTCAAACAGAAAACGTTAGATGTGTTAATGAAACAACGACTCAATATCAAACAGAAAACGTTAGATGTGTTAATGAAACAACGACTCAATATCAAACAGAAAACGTTAGATGTGTTAATGAAACAACTACTCAATGTCAAACAGAAAATGTTAGATGTGTTAATGAAACAGCTACTCGATGTCAAACAGAAAACGTTAGATGTGTTAATGAAACAGCTACTCGATGTCAAACAGAAAACGTTAGATGTGTTAATGAAACAACGACTCAATATCAAACAGAAAACGTTAGATGTGTTAATGAAACAGCTACTCAATGTCAAACAGAAAACGTTAGATATGTTAATGAAACAACGACTCAATATCAAACAGAAAACGTTAGATGTGTTAATGAAACAGCTATTCAATGTCAAAGAGAAAACGTTGGATGTGTTAATAAAACAGCTACTCAATGTCAAACAGAAAACGTTAGATGTGTTAATGTAACAACTACTCAATGTCAAACAGAAAACGTTAGATGTGTTAATGAAACAGCTTCTCAATGTCAAACAGAAAACGTTAGATGTGTTAATGAAACAACTACTCAATGTCAAACAGAAAACGTTAGATGTGTTAATGAAACAGCTACTCGATGTCAAACAGAAAACGTTAGATGTGTTAATGAAACAACTACTCAATGTCAAACAGAAAACGTTAGATGTGTTAATGTAACAACTACTCAATGTCAAACAGAAAACGTTAGAGGTGTTAATGAAACAACTACTCGATGTCAAACAGAAAACGTTAGATGTGTTAATGAAACTGCTACTCAATGTCAAACAGAAAACGTTAGATGTGTTAATGTAACAACTACTCAATGTCAAAAAGAAAACGTTAGATGTGTTAATGAAACAACTACTCAATGTCAAACAGAAAACGTTAGATGTGTTAATGAAACAGCTACTTAATGTAAAACAGAAAACGTTAGATGTGTTAATGAAACAGCTACTCAATGTCAAACAGGAAACATTAGATGTGTTAATGAAACAGCTACTCAATGTCAAACAGAAAACGTTAGATGTGTTAAAGTAACAGCTACTCAATGTCAACAGAAAACGTTAGATGTGTTAATGAAACAACTATTCAATGTCAAACAGAAAACGTTAGATGTGTTAATGAAACAACTACTCAATGTCAAACAGAAAACGTTAGATGTGTTAAAGTAACAGCTACTCAATGTCAACAGAAAATGTTAGATGTGTTAATGAAACAACTACTCAATGTCAAACAGAAAACGTTAGATGTGTTAATGAAACAGCTACTCAATGTCAAACAGAAAACGTTAGATGTGTTAATGAAACAACTACTCAATGTCAAACAGAAAACGTTAGATGTGTTAAAGAAACAGCTACTCAATGTCAAACAGAAAACGTTAGATGTGTTAATGTAACAACTACTCAATGTCAAACAGAAAACGTTAGATGTGTTAATGAAACAGCTTCTCAATGTCAAACAGAAAACGTTAGATGTGTTAATGAAACAACTACTCAATGTCAAACAGAAAACGTTAGATGTGTTAATGAAACAGCTACTCGATGTCAAACAGAAAACGTTAGATGTGTTAATGAAACAACTACTCAATGTCAAACAGAAAACGTTAGATGTGTTAATGTAACAACTACTCAATGTCAAAAAGAAAACGTTAGATGTGTTAATGAAACAACTACTCAATGTCAAACAGAAAACGTTAGATGTGTTAATGAAACAGCTACTTAATGTAAAACAGAAAACGTTAGATGTGTTAATGAAACAGCTACTCAATGTCAAACAGGAAACATTAGATGTGTTAATGAAACAGCTACTCAATGTCAAACAGAAAACGTTAGATGTGTTAAAGTAACAGCTACTCAATGTCAACAGAAAACGTTAGATGTGTTAATGAAACAACTATTCAATGTCAAACAGAAAACGTTAGATGTGTTAATGAAACAACTACTCAATGTCAAACAGAAAACGTTAGATGTGTTAAAGTAACAGCTACTCAATGTCAACAGAAAATGTTAGATGTGTTAATGAAACAACTACTCAATGTCAAGCAGAAAACGTTAGATGTGTTAATGAAACAGCTACTCAATGTCAAACAAAAAACGTTAGATGTGTTAATGAAACAACTACTCAATGTCAAACAGAAAACGTTAGATGTGTTAAAGTAACAGCTACTCAATGTCAACAGAAAATGTTAGATGTGTTAATGAAACAGCTACTCAATGTCAAACAGGAAACATTAGATGTGTTAATGAAACAGCTACTCAATGTCAAACAGAAAACGTTAGATGTGTTAAAGTAACAGCTACTCAATGTCAACAGAAAACGTTAGATGTGTTAATGAAACAACTATTCAATGTCAAACAGAAAACGTTAGATGTGTTAATGAAACAGCTACTCAATGTCAAACAGAAAACGTTAGATGTGTTAAAGTAACAGCTACTCAATGTCAACAGAAAATGTTAGATGTGTTAATGAAACAACTACTCAATGTCAAACAGAAAACGTTAGATGTGTTAATGAAACAGCTACTCAATGTCAAACAGAAAACGTTAGATGTGTTAATGTAACAGCTACTCAATGTCAAACAGAAAACGTTAGATGTGTTAATGAAACAGCTACTCAATGTCAAACAGAAAACGTTAAATGTGTTAATGAAACAACTACTCAATGTCAAACAGAAAACGTTATATGTGTTAATGAAACAGCTACTCAATGTCAAACAGAAAACGTTAGATGTGTTAATGAAACAACTACTCAATGTCAAACAGAAAACGTTAGATGTGTTAATGAAACAGCTACTCAATGTCAAACAGAAAACGTTAGAAGTGTTAATGAAACAACTACTCGATGTCAAACATAAACGTTAGATGTGTTAATGTAACAAATACTCAATGTCAAACAGAAAACGTTAGATGTGTTAATGAAACAGCTACTCAATGTCAAACAGAAGACGTTAAATGTGTTAATGAAACAACTACTCAATGTCAACAGAAAATGTTAGATGTGTTAATGAAACAGCTACTCAATGTCAAACAGGAAACATTAGATGTGTTAATGAAACAGCTACTCAATGTCAAACAGAAAACGTTAGATGTGTTAAAGTAACAGCTACTCAATGTCAACAGAAAACGTTAGATGTGTTAATGAAACAACTATTCAATGTCAAACAGAAAACGTTAGATGTGTTAATGAAACAGCTACTCAATGTCAAACAGAAAACGTTAGATGTGTTAAAGTAACAGCTACTCAATGTCAACAGAAAATGTTAGATGTGTTAATGAAACAACTACTCAATGTCAAACAGAAAACGTTAGATGTGTTAATGAAACAGCTACTCAATGTCAAACAGAAAACGTTAGATGTGTTAATGTAACAGCTACTCAATGTCAAACAGAAAACGTTAGATGTGTTAATGAAACAGCTACTCAATGTCAAACAGAAAACGTTAAATGTGTTAATGAAACAACTACTCAATGTCAAACAGAAAACGTTAGATGTGTTAATGAAACAGCTACTCAATGTCAAACAGAAAACGTTAGATGTGTTAATGAAACAACTACTCAATGTCAAACAGAAAACGTTAGATGTGTTAATGAAACAACTACTCAATGTCAAACAGAAAACGTTAAATGTGTTAATGAAACAACTACTCAATGTCAAACAGAAAACGTTAGATGTGTTAATGAAACAGCTACTCAATGTCAAACAGAAAACGTTAGATGTGTTAATGAAACAACTACTCAATGTCAAACAGAAAACGTTAGATGTGTTAATGTAACAGCTACTCAATATCAAACAGAAAACACTTAGATAGGTTGATTATTCAGCCAACCAACGACACAGAAGATTCGAGACGTGTAAGGAAACTCAGTGGTGTTAATGACGCATAGGAAACTCTAGAGGTGTTAACTATACAGCTAACCAAATAAAACACAGAAAAACATTAAATGTGTTATTATACGGCCATCCAATGACACATAGAAAAAAATTAAAGGTGTTATTAATAACCGACAGAAAAACTCTAAGAGGTATCAATAATACAGCCACTCAAAAACAAAATAATCTGGAATGTAAATGACATAAAAAAAAATCGAGTGGTTAATGAAACAAAACTCTAAATGTGTTAAGGATACAGCTCCCCAATGACACTCTATGAAGGTCACTCAAGTTAATGAAACAGCCCTCCAATGGCACACAATAAACTTCGTATGGTTTAAATGATATATATATATATATTTATTTCCTCCAATAATCCTCTAAATGTGTTAGTGCGAAGTCCACAAATGACACAAAAAACATTCTAAAATTGTTGATGATACAGCTACCCAACTACAGACAAAACTATTACACTCTAACTTATGAAAAAAAGGTTCCACAGCAATATTATCTAGCTACGACTAAACATGTTTAAGTTAACCCCAAACGCCCAGCCAATTTCAAAATAACAAACTAATAGCTGAATAATGATCCGCAGTCAGTATAAGCTCTAGATATATTTAAAGTCGTAGGTACGAACCAATTGATTTGAGGAGACATGTACAGTCTTAGATATTTCAGAGAAAAAAATTGACTCTGATTTTTGCCTTAAACAAAAATTCTGGCCGCATCTGTATTGAAAATAAAAATGTTTTTGCCATTAGAAACAAAAATGTCTAACAGAACTATTTTTGCATTAAATGGACATGATGAAGATAAAATATTTGTGGCAGAGGTTTTCATGTTTGACCAGAATGTCTGTTTCGCCGATCTGATATATGTAATACTTTTTTCAAGACCAGACTGCAACCTGCCTTCTGGGTGTGGTAAGTGTGGCCTTGATGTCTCCATTTGTCGGCCGTAATTCATAAATTCGTTGTCATGTCAGACTCATTCTTAGCCTTTGGTTGATTTGGAACCCCTCACTTCCCTTAATGTTGTTGGTATAATAGCACACACACAAACTCTAAAGGTGTTAGTATAATAGCACACACACAAACTCTAAAGGTGTTAGTATAATAGCACACACACAAACTCTAAAGGTGTTAGTATAATAGCACACACACAAACTCTAAAGGTGTTAGTATAATAGCACACACAAAACTATACAGGTGTTAGTATAATAGCACACACACAAACTCTAAAGGTGTTAGTATAATAGCACACACAAAACTATACAGGTGTTAGTATAATAGCACACACAAAACTATACAGGTGTTAGTATAATAGCACACACACAAACTCTAAAGGTGTTAGTATAATAGCACACACAAAACTATACAGGTGTTAGTCTAATAGCACACACACAAACTCTAAAGGTGTTAGTATAATAGCACACACACAAACTCTAAAGGTGTTAGTATAATAGCAAACACACAAACTATACAGGTGTTAGTATAATAGCAAACACATAAACTATACAGGTGTTAGTATAATAGCACACACACAAACTCTAAAGGTGTTGGTATAATAGCACACACACAAACTCTAAAGGTGTTAGTATAATAGCACACACACAAACTCTAAAGGTGTTAGTATAATAGCAAACACACAAACTATACAGGTGTTAGTATAATAGCACACACACAAACTCTAAAGGTGTTAGTATAATAGCACACACACAAACTCTAAAGGTGTTAATATAATAGCACACACACAAACTCTAAAGGTGTGAGTATAATAGCACACACACAAACTCTAAAGGTGTTAGTATAATAGCACACACACAAACTCTAAAGTCAAGGATTTCTTGGCATGAGTATGAGTTACATTTCTCTCATTGTTGAAGGCCATACTATAACGTATAGTTGTTTACGTCTACATTGTATGTCTTTAAGTCACTGTTGGAGAGTTGCCTCATCGGCAATTAAACCACATCTTATTATTATATTAAAATATTTTAACCTATTCTATGAAATTAAACAGACCTTGAAAAATTTAATTGCACGTATTCGCTATCTTTTTATATCTTTATTTTTATGCGTTCTCTTAACAGTTAAATATAATAACATTATTAAGCTTAGCGATGCCGGTATGAATCCATTGATCGTCCAAAAAAGAGTTTTCCAACCCCCGGAACTACCTCCTGGATCAGACTGCAATTAACGGGATCAGTTATAGTTTTGCCCGGTTGAACCAAGTCTAATACTACTGGGCTTATATATGTAGTATATATAGTGCAGAATCGAAAGGACAACTGGACTAGTTTAATAATCCAAGACCACAAGAAGATAAAAGAGGACCATCATGAGGTTATCCAAGTCAACACAAAACCATAATTGTTTTGTCAATATAATCACATAATCATTAACCAAGTATTTATTTAAACAATATATGATATATAATAATAAAATAATCGCAAATACTACTGAGATTATCAAGTAATCAAGTAATCATGAAATATTTGATCTGGTAATCGACTCATCACAATAGAAACGGCCAAGTAATCACAAAATTATAAACCCTGTGAGGATCACGTTCTTAAAAGAAATAAGAATATATCATGTATATATATAGGCTTAAAAAACCTAGAGAATATAAATAAATAGTGAGCAGTAAATTCAATTCAATTTTCTCAATTCAAATATTTATTGTACGTCATATAAACCAGTGGCGGATCCAGAGGGGGTGTAGAGGGCGTACCCCCCCCCCCTCTTTTGCTCCGACTTTTTTTTTCTTTTCGTAAAATGATTAATCAGACTAGACTTCTACACTTCGTAAACTTTGAAATGTCCAGTGTACTCTAGTATTTGATTTTTTATGCGACAGTTCTTTACTTATAAAGATATTTTTCGCTCTGCTGGAGATGACCAGTACTTCGATAAAACGTCGCTCAGTCATTTTGATGTTTTTTACAGTAACACATTGCTTAGACTAAGGAGGACAATCATGACACCTTCATAGCGAAACAGGATTGAAAAAGAACGTATTGCCTTCTATTTCACTATTCCACCAAACAGAAAGTAATACTCTATAGACTATTACACTCTAACTTATGAAAAAAAGGTTCCACAGCAATATTATCTAGCTACGACTAAACATGTTTAAGTTAACCCCAAACGCCCAGCCAATTTCAAAATAACAAACTAATAGCTGAATAATGATCCGCAGTCAGTATAAGCTCTAGATATATTTAAAGTCGTAGGTACGAACCAATTGATTTGAGGAGACATGTACAGTCTTAGATATTTCAGAGAAAAAAATTGACTCTGATTTTTGCCTTAAACAAAAATTCTGGCCGCATCTGTATTGAAAATAAAAATGTTTTTGCCATTAGAAACAAAAATGTCTAACAGAACTATTTTTGCATTAAATGGACATGATGAAGATAAAATATTTGTGGCAGAGGTTTTCATGTTTGACCAGAATGTCTGTTTCGCCGATCTGATATATGTAATACTTTTTTCAAGACCAGACTGCAACCTGCCTTCTGGGTGTGGTAAGTGTGGCCTTGATGTCTCCATTTGTCGGCCGTAATTCATAAATTCGTTGTCATGTCAGACTCATTCTTAGCCTTTGGTTGATTTGGAACCCCTCACTTCCCTTAATGTTGTTGGGTGAAACATATCATTCATCCAAACATTTGGATAAAAATTGCTTGTTTGTCTTTTTTAACTCGTTTCGGTCTTATTACAAATTCAATCGAATAGCCCGGCGTATATTAATAGGGATAATACAGCATCAAAATTGCCCAACCCTACACCTTAACAGTAACTACAAAATATGCATGCCCCACGCCAGGAACCATCAAGTGCATATTTCACTTATTTTATGTTTTTAGCCCAAAAAAGGGCCCAAAACTTTTTTTTTAACTTCGCCCCCCCCTCCCCCCCTTTCCAAAATCCTGGATCCGCCCCTGTAAACTTTGAACAATAAGTTTGCGACAAATAATCGAATAATATAAACATACACAAAATACATTTCACAAACAAAACCATAAGAAAACATTAGTCATAAAAATAAAAAGTAAAAAAAAAAGGAAAACAATCTTTCAGTGATATGATATATAAATATATTTTATAAATATACCAATTAAGAGTCCCTAGTCCAGCCCTGGCCTAAGTGACTTTTGTTGTTGTTGTTGTCGGTGACCGTCCTGAAAAAAAAGTCACTGAGGCCAGGCTGGACTACAATTTCTAATGCCTGTTTCAAAAAAGACCCTAAGCTTTCGACTCCTTTTGTAGTCCAAATAATTATGACGTCTGGCAAGGCTATTTTATTTTTTTCTGGGACGCCTTCCTAAACAAATTAAAATAGCCTTGCCAAACGTCATAATTATTTGAACTACTCCTTTTAAGGTTGATGGGCAAAAAAGGTAGACTATCTATTTTTTTCATTTTCTTGTCTGGACATAAAATCTGGCATAAATAATGGTGTATGTTTAACTATATAAAAGACCATAAAACTACAAAGAAGAGATTATATGATAAACGTATCAGAAAACTCCATCAACCGAACACTAAAAGATATGTACAAATCAGGCCAAACAAAGATATCTACAAATACAGCTTTTTCCCTAGGACCATCAGAGACTGGAATAAACTACCAGATCAACTATAAGAGATCGAGAGCAGTGAGGAATTCAAGACCAAACTCACCAAGCTCCTCTGTAGTGGCTAGCAACACAGACAATCGATACTGGTAGAAAATGTTTTTAACCTGCACCTGTATATAGATTTTTAGCACAATTTTGGAACCATTGGTTGTAAATATAGAAAGTTTATTGTCATGTTGGAGGACGTCAAAAGTTAAACTATACTTGAGTGATGGGTCGAAGTACCCTTTTCAAGGAATCCGGGGCCGTTCGCCCTGATTCACGTTCGCCATACTACGTGTTCGCCCTGATACCTGTCCGCCCAGGGTCCATTCGCCCAGATTTTTATTTTTTTCGATTTGTTGTACAGTCGCATAATTTTAAGTTTTTGAATAAAATATGTTAAAGTTTGTTAACAAATTGACAGAATATTTATATTGCCGTAATCATTTTATCATTTTCTCTTTGATTTACAGAGTAGAATTGGTATACAATGTATTTCTCTTTATTGATATTTGTTAACAAAATGCAGTCAATCATTAATGTATGCAGTATAACTGAGACTAGGACTGTCTCCGAGTATAATAATGAACTTGTAAATGATTTACATTTCGTACATCATTGTGTTTATTAATTTCAAGCTGAATATTTTATCAAAACAAAACGTTTGATTTTTATTAATAATCCATCAAAAGACAAGTATCACAATAATCAGTGATCCGAATTAATTTGTCATTGAACAATTAACGATCCTAAACAAGCCATAAACTTTTAAATATTTCCCTGTTTCCATAAATTTCAAGAATATATACCATAGAAATATCTGAATAAGTTTTTTCAACTTCAATGCCCTGAATATCAATATATTTTAGTAGGGCGAACGGACTCTCTGGGCGAACGAACTCAGGGCGAACGCACCCAGGGCGAACATGTTATTAGGGCGAACGATTCCGATACCCTTTTCAAGTAGATGTAGAAAGTGGCTTATAAATATAATCAAACATGGGACAACTCATGCAGTTTCTGCCTAGATAATTTACGACACTGGGAAGGCAACCCCACCGCAATATTATAAATGCATTTCCCAGGGAAATTTGACGTCACAAAGTAAATAAATATATCTACGTCACATATTCACATAATTCTATATAATATGACAGGTCACCAAGGGCAGTTCATTTGATAGTAGCTTTAATGTTTCAAACATTCTAAAAATAATAAGTTAAATGAAAATGGACTTTTGTCTACCTATTGCTATATTTAATTACTTTAAAGACCGACAGTGATTTCATTAATGCTTGGTGGAGCCACGCCTTCTTATCGCATGACAAACTTAGTTAATTTACATTTCTATTTTTAGAACAAGGAACTGCCTAATCACAGAATTTGCGTCTGCGCAGTCAAAAAATAATGTCTCATTTCCGGGACTTGATCAACAAATTGAAAATGAATTGAATTTCCATAATACAGCAATTTTTGAGATTCGTATAGTGTCTTTCAACGTCAGAACATATTTATTCACTCAGGGAGATTGAAAATGAAAAGCACCTGGATTTACATCCTATTCCAAAGCTTGGTTTCCGTATATCAAACAGGTAAACAATCATTATTCGATGTCACGACTGTCGAGTTATTTTGACGAGTCATTTAAATTTGTGTACAAACTTACGTAACTTTATCAATTGAGGAAGTTGTAACGGTGAAATTGATTTTACTAAATATTATAATCTTACCGTATTTAATATTTTGTAACAATTGTTTTTAAGGTTCATTATCATGATCAAAACAAATGGGCAAAAAGGGCTGTATTTACACCTTTAAATCCGAGTACCTTTACGTTTACTTATGCCTCTATGACTATGTAAATATGAACTATAGGGAAGCAAGACAACTTTCCCCACTGTCAATCACCCATAACCAACTCGCATCTCATTCCGCCAGATCATGCAGATCGACCTACCCATCTATAATTGTACTATTAAAAAGGAGTAAATTCCCCGCTGAAGTTCAACTGTGGTGGTATTCATTGTTTACACTGCTGTACACCTGGAGATATAAATCATATAAATGTAGCCTAACTGGTTGAGTTAACTTAAGGAAGATCTTCTTTGGCTCAATTGGTTAAGACACTGCATTTTATAGATCCCTTGATTGAGGGTTTAAACCCTGGCCACTGGTACCATTCATGGATTTTCACAACAATGGTGCTGTAAGCATCTACTACTGGTAGAAACAGTGTATACAGAATATTGCCTTGCAGTTTGATGTTGAGATATAATGTACATATAAAAAAGAAGATGTGGTATGATTGCATTTGCCAATGAGACAACTATCCACTATGTATGGTCATGAGGTTTCAGACAATGTTATAAAATTACCTGCAAGGAACTGACCAGGTTTTGTACAGTCATACATGTACAAAACTCAATAGACAACTTTCGAGTTCGATGCATTTCCGTCAAAAACTCTGGTTTTAGTAAACATCATTCATCATTCATCATGATTCATGCCTTTAGGGGCATCGTCACTTCCATTCCAATGTTTAGCTACATGTACATTGAAGTGGTTGAAAAATTATAATACTATATTGCACGATTTATTCGGCAAACTAAATTATCAAAATTGACGATCAGCACTGAGCACTGTCATGAGGGCAAAAAATGAAGGGAATTGTACTTACAAAACAGAAATCATTTCTAGTTTATCCTGTACAATGGTGATCACTAAGACGCTTGATGAAGGTTGATAATGCAGGGATACAAGGCGATCCCCTTTATCTGGTAAATGACGTCACAAAGGCACATTTAATCATGCTAATTGACGAGTTTTTTCTGGTGACGGATGAACTCGAAAGTGGTCTATTGTCAAGAGTATATATATGTTCACACATTTGTACTTGCTTCTTCTTCATTTGTCATGTTCGTTTAATTATCTAATGTAAAGAAGTACAATTTTTTTATATAACATGTAAGTTGTTAATTTCTGTGTCAGTTGATGAGTGGGATGAGTTGAAAAACTTGCTGTGTATTCCATATTCAGATTTCAGAGTTGTTTCATACATGCATGACATGTATGTCACTGTGTGTTATGGATTATTTAAAATGGTGCACACTGTGCTTCCCATTAGAATGATTAGAATGATCACCCAAAAAACATGGAGAAGATATAATTGCAGAAACTAAAATGATGAACTGCTAAATCTATAGGCCTGGAGCTCAATTTTTGAAATTTTTAGTTAGATTCTGTTGGCCTGTAGATCAATGTAGATTTGATTTTCACAGGCCAGAGAGTAATTTTACAAGCCTGGGCTGCCAGGGCCACCACCCAGCATGAAAACTGAACTACATGTTGTGTATAAGATATCTTTAGCATAATGACTTGAGGGAAGTGTAGTGGCTCCGGTGCTACCACTTACTAGCACCTTAGGGGTCACAGTGGCTGAGTTGTCTTAGTAGTCGAACTACTGTATCACTAGACTTTATCAACACTTAGGTTGTGAGTTTGAATCCTGCACGTCTTAATGGACCAGGATTGTGAGTTTTCCTACTGAAGTTCTGTAGTTCCTTTTGGTCACTCCAGCTTCCTCCACCAATAAAACTGACCACCAGGAAATAGCACAATAGTACAGTAAGTGGTGTTACATGTAGATACCAACTAGTAGATTTTAAAAGCAGCCTCCATAGATAGTTTATGAATCTAATAAATGTTTAAAAACTTTAACTGCAGACTGTATGTAATGTTAACTGGAAGAAAAACTAAGTCCATTTATAAGTAAAATACAGATACACAGGTACAAAATCTTAACAAAATTTCCTTTTAAATACTAGCTTTTGATCATAAACAACCTTATGTCTAAGTTTGGTACAAATTAAAAGAAGCATAAGAAAGTTATCAAATATTTTTAAAATTTAACCACAGATATTGAATGTGTTGTTTCCTGGCAGAAAATCTAAGTCCATTTAAAAGTAAAATACGGAAAAAAATGGATTTATTTTTTTACAAAATTTACTTCTATATATTATCTTTTTATCATAAACAAGCCTCTGTCCAAGTTTGGTACAAACCCAGGATAGTTTAAGAAAGTTATTAAAATTTTAAAAACTTGAACCACAGAGTGAATGTAAAGTCCATTTATAAGACACACACTGAAAATGTCTTTTATGAATATTACAAGTTCCTGATGGCATCATGGTAAAAATAATAATATTAATGGGTGTTATAGAAAACGGATAACAAATAAATACATTTGTAGTTTGTTAAAAAATAAATAATTATATAAGATGGTACCAAACACCTTGACCAAGATTAATTTGTCTCAGTTTAATTTTTATAAAATTTTGACAAAATAAAAATATTTGCTTTGACCCTTTGACAAAAATATAAGAATTTAAAAAAAACTTGAACTGCACACTTTCTCCGAGTATTTCATTGATACATGTATACATTCAGCAGCTGTTGGACAAGCTTTTATTTCCTTAAGTTTAACAATACAACATGATTAAAATATTTCTTCATTTTAACCTTGATCATCAACTTGCGTGGAAGAAATACATTAATTAGACAGTTGGGTTTTAGTTCATTATTTAGTTGTTGCCTGTTCAGAGTTTTATAGATGTCCGAGTCCAAATAAAAAAAAGTCTTCAAACAAGTTGAAAGTTAAATCACAAAAATACCAACTCCGAATCACTGAATAAATACGTAAAGAGTAGTGAAATACAAATATACTACAGCAAATGCATGGTGAAAAATAGAAGTCAATTTCAATTATCTTTAAATAGCTTTCATGTTTTAAATACCATGTGCGTATGTCAGTATCCCCGTACAGAAAGTGTTATTTCATAGTTGACTTAACTTGACAAGAAATGGCGGTTTTTAGATTTCTGTAAAGTGTTAGGACTTTAATGTTTTATGAAGGAATGAATATTCTCTTTTTGCTTAAGTATTTTGATTCCCATTTTTTTAGTTTTGAATTAGTAGTACTAAAGTTAATTGATTTGTCGTTTTTTCCTTCATGCCGGCTAACACATTGGACTACGTTTTTTAATGCAGGAGCTATTATCGGGGGAAAACAAATCGACCTACGAGCAGAACATATGATTTTTTAAGACCTTAATGAAAATAACACTTCATAGTCTAAGTGCGTCGTAACTTTTTTTCTGTATTTATCGTCACCAGAACGTACAAACTGAATTATTGTATTACCATGGATAAATATGTGCATTGAAATATTATGAGCTGAATGACCAAACAGGAACTACAATTAATTTCTGAGATCATGCTTCACAGAAGATTAACCAGGCATTACAAAAAGCATGACAAAAGTATGTGTTGTAGTAACAAAATATAAACTATGCATAATTATCTTTCATTTCTCATCACTTTCAATTAAAGGAAATCGATCTTTGGTATAATTTGACAGGAAAATGTCAAAAATATGTCTTCCGAATTAAAATTTACGTTCTTGTAAGTGTTAATACAAATGTATGTTTTTTTCCAATTCTTTGATCAGACGCTAGTAGTTAAAGGATTTACAGAAACACATATCGTGTGTAAAGCTTTGCACAGTAGCGACATGAACATATTTGTTGTTTAGACACTATAGCCATTTTATAGCTTATTTGTCTCTAAAATCAAATATTTACAAAGTTTGTCAATTGTTGGATTTTACGTTGTTTTCTACGACATTATTTCTTTAACCAATTCTTGAAGAGTGTCTACTTCAGTCTATTCTCGTTTTTCCCGTTATTTCAGAGTTATTTTTTAAAGTGATGCTTTGTGATTTTGCCAAATTTGAATCGTTTACTCATGTTTTAACATAATGTTAAAAAAAAAACAGAACAAGAAATTCAATAAAGAACAGAGTTTTAAAAAATAAATATTTAAAGGTGTTTTTACTGTATACAAGTTTTTCAGAGTATGTCAGAATCACAGATAGAACTGTTGAACCGAGTTTGTTTATTGAAGTCGGAATTTTTAAAGTTCTTGAAGCCAACAGATGTTATATTCAACATACAAGGACTGGAAGGTACTTTTAAATATACATCTTTAAAATCTGATTTGATACCTCTGTGAGCAAGTTGATTTCTTTTAAATTTTACAACGTGCAAAAATACCATCATGAACATGTTTTTAGCTCACTTTGAAAACTGGTACCCAAAGTAAACTAACAAAACTACCAAGTCAAATTTTAAACTGGAAGTCCTAAATTAGAAAAAACAAAATCAAAATATCAAACATTTCGAACGAATAGAATACAACTGTCATATTCTTCACTCGGTACAGGCAGTTCCTTATGAAGAACATAATGGATATAACCAGGTTTTGTAGCTAGCTAAAACTTTCACTTGCACGACAGTCGCTTAAAATTGCAGTATTCGTACAAAAACGTGTGAACAAATCAAACAGACATAATAGTAAAAATGTCAGAAATAGTAGTATAGCAGTCAGTATTGTGTTATAATCTTATCGCTCTATGAACAAACAAATATCAACACATTTATCTTACTTTTACCTTAATTTTTATATACGTCTACAATATATTTAACTACTCGAATAGCATTTAAAACTTACTACTGGTTCAATACTGTTTATCTTATTTCTGTTTAAACATTATTACTATACACTACAATTAGTATATGTTCTACATAGATGTTAACCAATTCCACCTACATTTACCTTAACTTATCAGTCAGAATATGTTTCACGTCATATATATTATCCATTAATATCTTTTTAATTATATCATCTAAGGGACGAAATCAAAAGATCAATGTGGTAGACAATCTCCATATATGCTTTTTATAACCCTTTGTCAAATTGCTTATCAAAACCATTAGGAAGGGACAAAAAACTGAAATATAGATTTGGAAAACTATATAGAACAACTCTTGACCAGAGGAAAGTACATTGAAACTACATTAAACAATTAAGCTTGAAAAGTGAGAATGTAGTATCAATAACTTTCAATGAAGTAACACATAATTATGTCCGAATAAATGTGCCACATGAAAAGAATACAGGAAGTACTAAACAGGATATGTCAATTAAAGTCAAATGACAAGAAATATTAATTGCACAAACAGAATGTTATAAAGTTCTTGACTTATACATACACGCCACTGGTTCAAATTTGATTCTCATGGGGATTCGACCACTTGTATATACGAATATTCCAATAATAATATGTTCAACAGCGGACAAATAATAGGTTTTTCTTTTTTTCAAAATGAAAAATACTAATTGACTTTAACTATCAAACTATAATTCTTTAGCTGACCAAATAGTACCATTATTTTAATAGAGATACGAGATATATATATACAATGTATGTAAATAATTTTCTATTTATTTTCATAAGTAATATCGATCCAGAAGAAGAAAATAATACATTATTATGTGTGTCTGTTACGGACACTCCTGAACTATTTTAAGATATAGTTTAGGTCATGTGAGGTCAACAATACACGTGTATGGATCTGTGACGTACATATAATCAACCAATCAGCATACGAGATCTTGTAATCACGTGGAAGCGATTAGATAGAAATATTTGACTGATAAAATACACATACTTATCTATCACACAGTGCAGGATCTATGTTAACGCTATACCATAGGAAGTAAGGACTGTTGTGTCTTGTTTTTGTTAAAAAATCAGTAATAATCATCTCTCAAATAGATAATACAAGTTATTCTCAAATAGAATAACAACATATAATAATTTTATTAATAGAAAAGCAAAAATAAAGTAATCTCTCAAATAGAGACTGCTTTTTATTCTTGTGAAAAAACAGTAATAAATAGAGATTGATAATACAAAGTATTCTTAAAAAGAACATATAATAATCTCTCAAATAGAGACTGCTATTAATAGAATAGCAAAAATAAAGTGATCTCTCAAATACACGGGTGTCATTCGGTTTATCGAGAGAAATGGGCGTGAAAGAATATCTAACGGCGGTCAAGTATTGAGAGACGATCGTGAAAGTTCTGGTAACGGATCGTGAAAGGCATTTAATGTACATTCTAGTTCAGAATCTTTTAAAAAATCGCTTAATTTTCAAAACGCGGAACAATTCCGAACAAAAAAATATGTCTGTCAAAATGGTTTAACTTCCTCAACATAACTGTGAAAGAAGATAAAGAAAATATGAAGTACTTTTTGAAAAAACACAAAAGGCGCAATGCGTTTCTATGAAATTAATTACAAATAACACGCTTTGGGTACCTATAATGGTCATATTTCAGAATATCATGATATATTTGAAATTTAATCTTTGGTGTACTTGACAGTACAGTAAAATAAAAGTATATTCTTCCATTAAAAGCGTTAATTTATTTTTGAAAACCTTGAACTTGTTGAATTTCCATCAAACTTGATCGTGAAAGATCAAGCAACGTATTTTTTTCGATCGTGAAAGAAAATGCGTGACCAGACTTAATACTAGTAATCAGAAATCAGTATTTCTTTTACCATTTAATAAATCTGCAAGTTTTTTCTTTTCAACACTTTACCTCGAAAGTTAAAAAAAACAAACTAATAACGTGTATAAATAAGTGTGAAAGATTCATCTCTGTGAATCGGTCTAGTGGACTTCATGCACACCGACACTAGTTAGCCAATAATATGGATATGCAACGTTTAAACCAAAATGTTATCCATCAAACAAAAAATCATAGCAAAAACAGCACATTTCATGTGTAATTTTCGATTGAACGATAACCAACATTTTGTGCAACAGAACCTTTTTAAGTTCTTTATAAACAACGCAGATAAGGATTGATTTAACTATATAGTACATATTATAGAATACCAAAGCGCAAATGCTGTAATGTCTTGTTTGCTTTACTTATGATAGTATATTTGTTGAACATCTATAATATAAAGGGTTTTACTAGAAGTGTCAAATGCGCTTAAGATTATCAATGTTTCCAAAAAAAAGGTCAAGGTCAGATGAACCATGCCATACAGATCTCTACAAATCCCCCCCGTACACCAAATAAATGTGTTCCGATCTTTACAGTGCCTTAGAAACTGACAAATGTAAAAGTTATGCTTGGCCAATTAATTCGAAACATAAGGTTAAAAGTATATGAACCCTGACCGACAGCCAGACATAGACATCTTTCTATCATTTAATAAATCAAACACAATTGAAGTCATCATGGTCATATAAGAAACATGCAGACAGACATGTACACCATACACGAACACCTTGTCGCTATTACAAACATGTATATATTCAATGGGCCAAACAACATAAAACAAACATTGCCGAATAATGCATGATATTGAGTTTAATTTTAGTTGAAACCTTGCACAAGTCGAAAATATATACTTTACAATCATAACAACAGACAGTTATCCCAAAGCATCTGAAATTACAGCCTTTGCCCTGTATATATTTGTTTGAATCACATCAATAACGTAGGAGAAATTTGCCAATTTCCTTTTCATCTTTCAGTATAAATTTATCGGGTGCGTAAGTTTGTTTGCTAATTAGTTGGCGCATGTCTTTAGTCGCAAGACTGAGATTGAAAGATACATATGCTCACAAGGAAGCTATTAAACCAAGAGTTCCAAATGGTGAAGTTGAAATCCCTTCGTAAATTTTACGGACGCCATCACGAGTTGGTTGACCGTTATGGAATAACCGTTTCACAAATGATATCGGATATGTTCCTTACGTCGTAACTACAATCCCCTTCCCTTTCATGAACTTGACCTACCGAATTAGACTATTTACCGGATTTGTAATTACATAAGCAACACGACGGGTGCCGCATGTGGAGCAGGATCTGCTTACCCTTCCGGAGCACCTGAGATCCCCCCTAGTTTTTGGTGGGGTTCGTGTTGTTTATTCTTTAGTTTTCTATGTTGAGTCATGTGTACTATTGTTTTTCTGTTTGTCTTTTTCATTTTTAGCCATGACGTTGTCAGTTTGTTTTAGATTTACGAGTTTGACTGTCCCTTTGGTATCTTTCGTCCCTCTTTTATGCTTGTAACAAATTCATTCTTGTCTAGTTGGCTCAGAACTGAACCTTCGAAATGTTTCAGACGATCGTATAAATCCATTATCTGTTTATACAAGGTTTGAAATTGGTCCTGTTCAATTTTCAGTGGTATTTCTTCGTATCCAAGTAAATCGACGTCACCAGAATCAGTTGTCAAACCTTGTGCAAATTTCTTACCATCAAATTTTAGTGCAAAAGAATTGGATGGATTCGTTGAAACAACTTTCTTAACCATGAAATCAAATTTACCGGGTCCTTTAATATCGGGTAGATTCAGATCTGTGTTAAAAGTCTCAATATGAATATGGCTGGGAACGGCAACATTGATGAGAGCGTTGTCGGGATCATAAAATCCTTTGCCTGTATGACATGATTGGCCAGTGTTCTTATAAGCAGTCACAAATCTTTGAAAACGTCCATGAAATAGAATTTTACCAATATACCAGAGATGCTTGGTTTCTTTAAACGGATACCGCATTAATATTGGTGTGGGTGTACTCCAAAATCTTAAAATGTCACAAAGCAATAAAGCAAATAATTGAAAAGTCGAATTTCTTATTTGCTATCAGATTGAAGAACATTAAAAGATACTGCAGGAATCCAAACCTTGCTATTTCTTTGATAACAATTGGTAATAATTTTACTATCTCATTCATTTCCACATCATCTTCACAATATTCGTGTGTTGCTTCTGTAACAATATTTGCATCTTCAACCTCTTCCATTGGCTCACCTTCACGGGATTGTTTTTTTCTGCGTTTTGTCACCCACTGTCTTTTCTTATTGCCGTAGTTGTAATTTATTTTTCTTTTCATTTTCGGAAAATATTAATACTTTGAAATGCTTAAACCTATGAAGGATATTGACCTATCTAGCCTGTCTTAATACCAATAACAAATATCTATTATCATTTAAAGGAAGAATAATTTGAACGTCTTCGTAGCATCAGATCTTTCACGATCCTTTTCACGATCTTCAAAAATGCGGTACGTGATCTTTCACGATCCAAAAAAATCAATTTTGTGTGAATAGTTCTTTATTTACCAAGTTTCAGGTTATATTTATACAAAATAACTATGAGAACCGTTTAATTAATTCAAATACAATGCCCTTATTTTGATAAAAGTAGTTTATCTGGTTGAATTTGTGAAAAAATCGTGTTTGTTTACATTTTTTAAGTCATTGAAATGTCGAAAAGCAATCTGCCTTTTGTCGTTTTGTAATAACTGTGTACTTTTGAAACTGGATATTCTGACATACTGATCATAATGTTGAACCATTTTGACAGACAGTTTTATTTTGTCGTAAATGTGTCTGTGTAATTAATTAAATTAGAATATTTACTGATCTTTCATATGTCTTCTCGATTAAATGTCTTTCACGATCCGTTACCAGAACTTTCACGATCGTCTCTCAATACTTGACCGCCGTTAGATATTCTTTCACGCCCATTTCTCTCGATAAACCGATTGACACCCGTGAAATAGAGACTGCTTTAATTAATAACTAAATTGTTCTCAAACAGAATAACAAAAAAAGATATTTAATCTCTCAAATAGAGAATTAAAAGCAATGGGAAAACCGTTTACGTACAAAAAGACATAATAATCTAAAAGAGTATTTAACGAATTCAAAGAAGAAAATATATATAAACAGACGAAATAAATGAAATGAAAAAAATATCACGAACAATAAACTAATTGAAGAGCTTATAAATAAAAAAAGAGGAAACAATACCAAAAAAACAGAAAGAAGAAAAAAGATAATAAACGATTGTATAAACACGTGTCGTATCCCCATAAGAGAAGTCAAATTGGAACTATTCTACATATTACAAGGAAGGAAACATATAAGCTAGGGATATCTGATGAGGATAGGCCTAGATCTACATGACCATAACCGAAACACCTTTTTTTAGTACACACACAATAATTATACTACAAACATGCAAGTGTGAATTTCTAGAAAAATATGGAAATAAATGCAGAAGAATGTATTCCAAAACAAGAAATATTTATCATACACTGAGTTTACCAGCTCTAAATTACTCTAAATGTATGCACATAGGAAATTGAATTAAAACGAAGGATAATAAAAAGATATACTGGATTGGTCCTGGACCCGATTTATTTTAACATCTTTTCAATTCGATATTTCAATTACAATCAACTCCAGATCTGGTAAAAAGTGATTGTGTTATTACCAATGAGCAGTTGGTGTTTACTTGTTATTTCAGCGAAAGATTACATATCAACAATATTTATGGAAGTTACAATCGAGAACATAAATTGTTTAATAGACCACAACGTGTTACTGTAATAAACGATGACGATGTGGCAGTCTCATATGATCAAAAATATATAGAAATAATCAATATCAGTACAGATCAAGTGAAGAATAAAATATCAATATCAGTATAGATCAAGTGAAGAATAAAATGGTAATACATGGTTATTCATGCAAAATATCTTATCAAAACAGTCTAATGTATGTTGTTATTGATAACCACACCATAGATGTAATTACTATGACAGGGGAAATAATCCGATCTGTTCATTGTCCTTCAAAATCATCGGTACAATGCCTATCCCCTGATACGGACAGCATCTGCCTAACTTATCCCTTTAACTTTGCGATATACTGCTGTGACTTGAATGGACCAAACAGAGGGAATTGTAATTTTGGTACGAAAATAAAGCCGCGGCATGTAACAACTGATGGAAAAGGTAATGTTCATATTTTATGTTATGCATCTAACAATGTGATTGTGATATATTAAAAGAACAAGGGATAGGAATTACGATAATGGGGGGAGATTTCAATGATACGATGAAAGTGATAGACAGGAAAAATACTCGTTCAGAGGTAAAAAGTGTCCAATTAGTAAATAGTTTAAAATCTTCACTAAGAATAAATATCTTAACAGACCTTTGGAGATATTCAAATAAAAATAAACAACAATATACTTGGCGAAGAAAAGATAAATCTCAGGCAAGTAGGATTGATATGATTCTGATAGGTTCAGATTTCATACCACTAGTAGAATGTTGTAAAATTAAACCTGCAGTTATTGATTCTACGGATCATCAAAGTATTTTTATATAGTTGAGAACTGGTGCATCAGAAAAAGGAAGGGGGTACTGGAAAATAAATAATTCTATATTAGAAGATAATGACATACAATTAGTTAATAAGGAAATGAAAAGCTGCTTTATGGGTAATCGTAATTTAAAAAACCTTGGTTTAGCATGGGATATATTTAAAATAAAGGTAATGGAGACAACTATAGCTTATTGTAAATCTAAAGCAAAATTTACAAGAGAAAACTTACGAGCTCTTGAAAAAAAATAGAAATAAAATTGAAAATAAGAGATGAACAAGAATCTGCGAATGACGTTTTAGATAAAGATATTGAAGAACTTGAAAATAATATTGCAAAAATTTATGAACAAAAGGCTAAAGGGGCTCAAATAAGATCACGAGAGAAATGGGTTGAATTTGGGGAAAAAAATAACTCGTACTTTTTAGGTTTAGAAAAACAGAGACAGGTAAAAAAGTCAATCAATAAATTAAAAGCGGAAAATGGTGAGATTTTAACGGATTAAAGTGATATACTTTGCAGTATTAGAGAGTACTATAAAAAGTTATACTCGACAAATATATATTTGAGACAAAACTCGATAAAGAAATGAATAAAAATGATAAATTGCTCTGCGATGGGGATATTACAGTAGAAGAATGCTCAGATGCTATTTATAAAATGAAACTTAATAAATCCCCTGGATTAACCGTTGAATTTTATAGAAAATTTTGGGATAACTTAAAGTTCACAGTAGTAAACATTCTTAGTATTGGATATTAACGCTCTTATTTAAAAAAAAGGTGATCCATTGTCACTAGATAATTACCGTCTTATTTCTCTTTTAAATATTGACATGAAACTTCTATTGTACGCTCTCGAACAACGATTGAAAAAAATCTTACCAAAACTTATTAAAGAAGATCAGACTGGATATCTTAAAAATATATTTATTGGTTTTAATCTTAGACAGATACAAGATATAATGATTTTACTGATTTATACAAAATTGAGGGGGCTATAGTCTTTGTTGATTTTTCTAAAGCGTTTGACTCTCTAGAATGGAATTGTATGTTCAGTTTTAAAACATTTTGGATTTAATTAATCTTTTATCAGATGGGTTAAGACTTTATATAGTGATATTCAAACATGTGTAATGAATAATGGTAGGATATCTGAGGTCTTTAAAAACACAAGGAGTATACGTCAAGGGTGTACTTTATCTGCGTTATTATTTGTTTTATCTGTGGAAATTATGGCTTCAAGATTAAGAAGCAATACTGATTTTAATGATATCAAGGTCAAATTAGATTGCAAAAACCATACTATAAAATTTCGCAACTGGCAGATGCTACAACTTTATTTTGTTGTTCTAGATATGACGTTCAAGTTGCTATGCATGAAATTGAAATTTTTGGTTCTTATTCAGGACTGAAATTAAACAGAAACAAAACAGAGGGGTTATGGGTAGGAAAGCTTAAATCTTGTAAAGACAAAATTGAGGGAATCAACTGGAGCAATGGACCAGTTAAAACTCTTGGCATTTACTTTGGGCATTGTAGAGAGGAATGTGAAAAACTAAATTGGGAAAATAAGATTGAAAAGATGAATACATTATTTTGTTCTTGGCAAAAAAAGAAATCTTACTATTTTGGAAAAAAATTGATAATTTAAAGATTAAGTGTGCCCATTTTTACTTTTGTGGGATCTGCTTGCAGAGTTCCAGAGAAGTTTTTAAAAGAAATAGAAAAAAGTTGTTTTAAATTTGTTTGGGATAATAAACCAGATAAAGTAAAAAGAAATTCAATGATTGGTTCATATGAAAAGGGGGGATTGAATATGATAGATATCAGGAGTTATTTCACTGCTTTAAAAGTTTTGTGGGTAAAGACTAGTAAATTATTGTGAAGGAGGGTGGACAATTATACCTCAACACTATTTTTATAATTTAGGTCAAACTGGTTAGTGTTTCAAACAAACAGTGGGGATAAGACAGACGAAAGCATTGAAAATATCCCAGATTTTTATAAAGATATTATTAAATGTTGGAAATTAACTGGTGGAGGTCTAACAAAAAAAAACAAAAAAAAAACAGAAACATTTACATATGTAAGAAAACAAATATTATGGAACAATAGATTTATTAAATTTAAAAATATAGCTTTATTTTTAAAAAATTGGATTAAAACGATTTTATTTATGTAAATGATATCATAGATGAAAAAGGTTGTATTTCTCAAGACATCATTTTAAATAAACTAACAAATAAATCAAACTGGATAGCTGAAATTAATTTAGTAAAGGAATATATACCAAAAGACTGGGCAGCAATTTTAAAATTCGGAAAATTCTGTAAAAAGTATTGATAATATAAAAAGAAACCATTTTATATTGGATGGTTTACATATAAAATTAGAAGCATTAACAAATAAACTTTTATATAAGTCTCTGAAAAATAAAAGATTTGAACCAGCTATTGGACCCCAAAAATGGCTGCGTATATTTGATATAGATGATGTGTTATATCAAAACTTTTTATTCAGATATTTAAAAGAAAATAAACTTAGAATTTTTAGATGGAAATGACTACAACATATTCTACCTACAAAGAAACTTTTATGCAGGTGGAAAATTGTAAACAATTGTTTTTTGTACACAAGAAGAAGATTACGATCACTTCTTTATACTGTGTCCGTATTTTTTGGAATAAAATAAATGAAGCTTTAAAGAACAGTAAAATAACTTTTAAAATAAAACTAAGACACTTAGTATTTGGATATAAAACTTCGGAAGAAGAATTTTTTGACTTAAACTTTTTTTTAACAATTGTGGTTTTTTCAATTTACAAAGCCTACTACATATCTGATCAAAAGACAAAAAATGTCAACGTTTTCTTAATTTTTCTCAATGAGTACAATAGAAGACTATGTTTGAAAATTAAAAGTAATGTTTTAGCAACTATTAGAAATCATATGAATAGTCATATTAAGTGATTGAGTGATATTATTTAATATATAATACATGATGTAAAAAATGAAATATGTATTTTACAACTAATCACTACCCTGAGTGATTAGTGGATTTTAACAGGGAACATCCGGAGGAGATTGGACTCCTGAATGATATTGTAACAAGCCAATATTTGAAATACATATTTATTTATGTAAAAAAAACAAAACAAAAAAACAATGTGATTGTGGTATCATTTGATGGTACACATTATACGGAACTATTAACTTAGAAAGAAGGAATGCAAATCCCGACAATAATTTATTATGGCAATTCAAACAACTGTTTGTTTGTGTATGATAGTGGGACTTGTGATGCGTTTTTATTTGATGTGACATGTTCAACTTAATGTTTTACATTTGATTAATGACTTCTTTTCTCAATTGATTAACATTCTGTATTAAATGTAACTATTTTTCATATATATATGTTATACTTTTAAATGTTTAAACCCACAAACTTGTATGAAATAATAAATGTAAACCAGATGACCATTTTTGGAATTTTGAGATGGCTGGATAAATAGTTTTTTAACATCCAGTGACAAATCAAATGTATATAAGGGACAAGAGAATCTTAAAATGAATGAATACAAATTTTGTTACGAACAAAACCTTTACGCAGATCCGTAAATAGCGGTACAGCAGTCAACATTGCATTATGATCTTATTCTATATAAAAACAAACAAATATGTCAACAGAGAAAAACAAAGAGGTAAATAAACAAATCACGTAAAAAAAGAAAGAAGAAAAATACAAAAATTTACACAAAACATAGTGACGGGATGTTAACCATTGTATTTATACGAAGCTACGTGAAATGGATAATACCAAAATAGAATTAACAGTGAAAGTAATAATACACCAATACAAATTTTATCCGTGATAAAAGAATTACGTTTTATTATTTGAAAGTGACTCATAGACCCAATTGGTCGGGTGTATTTTATTGTGTATGTAATATATTTGTACGTTACTGAACTGTTGTTACACATGTTACTATCACAAAAATTAACTTAATATACTTACTTGCTTTTTTACTTACAAATAAAAGAACACCACATGTATAACACTTAATAAAGGTGATTAACAACGTAAGTACCTTGCATGAAGACTTGCAAACCATCTTGTTTAATTTGTGAAATTGATACGGAATATTTATCAAGAAGGTCTTGGGATCTTCCGATGATTTTTTGTTTTTAGAAAAACCAAAAAGCTCTTTGAGATAACCCTAGTTTATCAACTGTATGCCCAGAACAACTGGCAGGCTTAACTCAATCAAAAAACGTAAATTACTATGAACGAATAAATTTGATCTGCGATATCTGAATGCAAATGTACAGTAATAAAATATTATGGACAGACATTCAAGGCAAAAAAGCAAACAAACAAGTCCAAACAAAGCCATG
This sequence comes from Mytilus edulis, assembly GCA_019925275.1. Lineage (NCBI taxonomy): Eukaryota > Metazoa > Mollusca > Bivalvia > Mytilida > Mytilidae > Mytilus > Mytilus edulis. The sequence goes on along the minus strand of JAHUZM010000015.1, from coordinate 470,828 downwards.
GCAAGACACCACTGCGAAAGATTTAACCCTTCTAACCCTTCAAAAATAATAATTTTTGAAAAAAAAACCGATTGTAATAATACAGGTAAATGAAAAATAACGTTTTCGTTTTGGGTATACTAATACATGGATACATATGGAACGCCATGAATGCCTTATGTTAATGATCAGCATTATATGCAGTGCTCACAACATTATTTGCAGTGCTCACAACATTATATGCAGTGCTCACAACATTATATGCAGTGCTCACAACATTATATGAAGTGGTCCAAACATTATATGCAATAGACACAATGTTATACGTTTTTTGTTTATGAAGGTGATGATCGGTGATGGGGATGATGATGTTTGATGTATGATGAGTTGATTCGGTCAACTCCCTAGTTTTTTGTTTAGCGGAAAATTGGCCAATCCATAATTGGTAATGCCCAGCAAACAAATTTAAACAGTTATTATTATACATGTATGTTATTAAGGCAGTATACAATATTCAAAACTGATTGAAATAAGGAAATTAAGAAGTAGGATCAATTTACCACAAATTTATTCCACACCAGGGCAATTTAAACTTTTTTTGATTATCATTTTCATCATATTCACAACTTAATATGTATATTATACTTTAAGTGTTTAATAAATTGCTTCGCCGAACGCAGCTGGATAAGACCGCAGAGGTCCAACGCTGAACCGTTGGGACAAAAATAGACACACTATTCAAGCTTAATACAGGTATGCATTTGGAATGTAAATAAATGTTTGACACATAATAGGTTTCTGACACAGAATAACTGTAGTCGAAGAACTTAAAACTGATTATATAATTTGAATTTATACTTATTTTTTTTGGTTTTGCACTTCGCTGTTGCGAACTGCCTCACCCCCTCCAAAAATATCCCCTTTTTGTTGATTTTGTGCAATACACTATGCTGTTGCATATTGACCCCAACCCGAAAAAGAAAAGAAAAATGTATCCCCCACTTTTTTTGCAAAAACAAATATATGAAGAAATTTTCTTTACACATAATTTAAAAGCAGAGTAAGAGAGGTAATCAAAAATATTTATATTATCTCAATATATTTGGATTACCTTCCTTACACTGGTTTCAAATTGTCTCTATTGGTCATTTACCAAAAAAAACTTGTTTCCCCCTCTTTTTTGCCTCTAATTCCTAAACGTTTTGAGCCATAACATATCCCCTCCATCCACCTTTCCAAACAAATCATAACCATCCCTTTGTGGTATGGAAACTTGTGGTATAATTTAACAGTTGAGAACATAACCCCCAGATCAATCCAAAACTTTCTTTAGTGGTTATAAGCCTTGTGTTAAAATTTAATTGGTTTCTATTTACTTATATAAAAGTCATTATCCGGAAACCATCTGTTTTTGGCGACGCCGACAAAAATATACGATTTTTTTAACTTTTTTTTTGCAGTCGTATTAAATCATTTAGATTTATACACATATATAATTGTGCATTTCTGATCATTTAACTTTAAATAAATACCTTCAGATTACTCGGGACTGCAATTAAGATATGTATTTGGCACAACTTTTTGGAATTTTGGATCCTCAATGCTCTTCAACTTTGTACTTGTTTGGATTTTTAAATAGTTTTGATTTGAGCGTCACTGATGAGTGTTATGTAGACGAAACGCGCGTCTGGCGTAATAAATTATAACCCTGGTACCTTTGATAACTATTTACACCACTGGGTCGATGCCACTGCAGGTGGACGTTTCGTCCCCGAGGGTATCACCAGCCCTGTAGTCAACACTTGCAATAATTATTGTAAACATATTTTATTAATTAAATTCAGGTAAAGTAATGTACACAAATAGAAATTTACAGAATGATACACGTAAACTATTCTTGAGTAATACAATATATTAACATAAAGGTGAAATGAAATAAATAATGCATAATACAATATACAAAATACAAACGGGGAAAGATATTATTATGTTATTTAGGTCTCAGACAGGCGAAGGGGAAGATATAAGCCCTAAGCCGGAAATGTCACAGTATATACCCTGTCTGAGACCTGAATTACACATATATTACGAATTATCCTTGACCTGTTATTTTCCAGTGTAGGTATTTGTTGAACATTCACAATGCAACATGTACATTCATTACATGTTTATTGTTTCTTTAATATTTTGAGTAATCCATTTAAATGCACCTTTTATATCTGGATACATTTTTTCCCGTTAAAAAATAGTTTCAATAATTCAGTGGTTAAGAAATCCACTAGCCCTACGTCCGGGACTACAACATTTAATCCTCAAGCAAACAAAACTTGTAACCCCTTATGCCCGACGGACTAGTAACGAAAAATTATTGGCGTTTCTAAAATAGAATGAAAAAAAATCCCCTCATCACTTTTCTATTTTAGCCAATCAGATTCCAAGAATTTGAACTGATTTTGTACAAGTTTTAAAATAGAACAAATAACTCTGGATGGATCCCGTACTTTCAATATCGATGTTTCAATACAGGGGGCGGTGTTGTACCTCCTTCTGATTAACTTATTTTAATATAAATGTGAATCCCTTTTGACAGCAGAAACCTGACTTTTGTCAGATATAAATTTGAAACATGTGCACATGTTATGGATGCCATTTTGTTTTTGTTTACATAATGTGAAGAAGCCTTCAGAACCATGAACTAAACATTAACAGTCTTCAGAAAACTTAACCTTGATGCAATAGTATTTCATCAATCATGATTATCTTCATTGATATTCAAATGCATTCGATTTGAAGAAATAAAATTTATAACGAATACAGTTTCAGTTTAGAGACTGTGCTCAGGTTTTAATCTATTTATAGCCCACTATCAGCCTACCTGTGATAAATGTAAATATGGACATTACTGTACTTGGTAATAAAACAATTATTAAAAAAACCCAAACTATGGATGATGAATTTATTCACATAAATTTGTAAGGTCATTTAATTAATTTTAATAATGTCTAATTTTAAAACTGAAAACAAATATGAATATTACGTAACTAGATATCATTGAGATGGAAGCCATCTCTGTGGGCCCCGCTGTCAATAACGTGGGGTAAATAAGTTGTATGGATAATCTGATATGAAGCATTATTTGAAGTTATTACATAGTCTCATGTGTGATTTCAATCTAAGATTTTAAGTTAAAACTGATAAATATTCTCATCTTTCTTTCATAGTATATAATAGTGATATGACTGCATGATGTGAACTAATTGTTGACTACTCTAAGGTGACTTCTGGATATATGGATTGATGTTTGAACAATATGTTTAAAGGTGCTGCCCAATTGATATTTGTCACATATTTTTAGAATTATGCCTTCAATATATTATGACCCACCAAGTATAAAGTACGAAATATTAACGGTTCTCGAGAGGTAGAGCGGACACAATTTGTCAAAAACAACGAACGGATGGACAGACCGACGGACTGACCTTTGACCTAGGATGCATACATTATGACACATTCTCTGGTGTTGGTTAATATATATGTTAAGTTGAAAATGTTTGTCAGGTATAAAGTATGAAATAATAACAGCTGTCCTCTCAAAATATAGTGTGGATCAAATTTGTTAGCGATGGACAGACCAACAGACAGACAGACCTTTGACCTAGGAAGTTGTACATACATTATGACACACCCTCTGGTAGTGGTTAAAATGGATGTCAAGTATAAACTTTGAAATCATAACGGTTCTCAAGATATAGAGCGGACACGATCTTCACCACAGGACACAGGGTTGTCAACTGAAACCAAAGTTTTTGACCTTGACCTTTGAACTAGGAAGTTTTACATACATCATGACACACCCTCTGGTGTTGGTTAAAATGGATGTCAAGTATAAACTTTGAAATCATAACGGTTCTCAAGATATAGAGCGGACACGATCTTCACCACAGGACACAGGGTTGTCAACTGAAATCAAAGTTTTTGACCTTGACCTTTGACCTAGGAAGTTTTACATACATCATGACACACCCTCTGGTGTTGGTTAAAATGGATGTCAAGTATAAACTTTGAAATCATAACGGTTCTCAAGATATAGAGCGGACACAAAGTTAAAGTGTTACGGACGGACGGACAGACGGACGGACAGACGGACGGACAGACGGACAGACGGACGGACGGACAGACTGATCACTATAGGGCGACCCGCCTTAGTCGGCGGGGCCCTAATTAACCAGCTGATAATTCTTTTACAAAAACATGATGATGTTATTGTATCTGATAAAAAAAACTCCAATCCTTTAACATACCCATGTATTATATAGCAGTGGTCAAACATTGTCAAAGACTTGTATCATCTCCAGATTTGGTCAACTCATTAGATCAGAATATTCCGTGAATATTCAATTATCGATTAATTGAATATATCTTTTAATGAAATATTTTTTGCTGACATATGTTTTGAGTATCATGTTTGCAAAAATCTACTGTACAATGGATACAAATTGTTAAGTTAATAGAATTCATTGTTATTGCAGCAAACTCTGAATGTGTAGGGCATACTAGGGCTAGCAGGTCAGTTTTGTTGCGCTAGTAGTTCTTCCAACAGGGCTAGTAAAATTCTTCTACCAATTAGCCCTGGGCTAGTGAGCTATAACAAAATTTCTTAACCCCTGATAGAGTTTTGTGATATCATATGTTGTGCTTGTATGTGTGTGTGGCTTTGTTTTCTTACAACACATATATTGAAAAACCCACCCTTATATGTTTGGCATACGTAAAGGATTTTCAAATCTGCTGTGAACATAATTTTATCGAGTACGTAATAATTTATAATAACACTTTTAACATTAAATTTAAGTTTTAAAAGTGTAAATTAAGTGATTTGTATTAAAAATGTTGACAGAAGCACGTCATTATTTTGCCTCTGTGAGGCTCTGACATTCCCTAGTGTTCTGTACAGCTTTTGACTACGTTACATAGTAACCGTTGTTATGATAACGTTTTTGAGGTTCCAATTAGGGATACAAATGTCGTATATACCCCAGTAGTTCTAAATTTATAATGACAATTCTGTGTTGTTATGCAAACAACATTTACTTCATTTTCTAATGACTAGCTATACATTGGACTTTGTTATTTTTATTGAAACTGTTTTACTCTTGTTTTCTTATTCATCTGTAAAAGTGTAGGAAATCAAATTTGTAATCAATACACTCAAGTGAACATGGTGTATTTATTGACTTTTGAGAAACTGTTTCACTTAACATTAAACATTTAATTCAAGAACGGTCAAACTAAACGGGCAAAGATGTTATCTGATGACACAATTGATGTTTAATACTATCTGCACTACATGTGTAACATAATTGATGTGGTATACTCATATCAATAATATTAATGATGATGTGGTATACTCATATCAATAAAACTATTGATGATGTGGTATACTTATATCAATAATACTAATGATGATGTGGTATACTCATATCAATAATACTAACGATGATGTGGTATACTCATATCAATAATACTAATGATGATGTGGTATACTCATATCAATAATACTAACGATGATGTGGTATACTCATATCAATAAAACTATTGATGATGTGGTATACTTATATCAATAATACTAATGATGATGTGGTATACTCATATCAATAATACTAACGATGATGTGGTATACTCATATCAATAATACTAATGATGATGTGGTATACTTATATCAATAATACTAACGATGATGCGGTATACTCATATCAATAATACTAACGATGATGTGGTATACTCATTTCAATAATACTAATGATGATGTGGTATACTCATATCAATAATACTAATGATGATGTGGTATACTCATATCAATAATACTAACGATGATGTGGTATACTCTATCAATAATACTAATGATGATGTGGTATACTCATATCAATAATACAACGATGATGTGGTATACTCATATCAATAATACTAACGATGATGTGGTATACTCATATCAATAATACTAATGATGATGTGGTATACTCATTTCCATAATACTAACGATGATGTGGTATACTCATATCAATAATACTAACGATGATGTGGTATACTCATATCAATAATACTAACGATGATGTGGTATACTCATATCAATAATACTAACGATGATGTGGTATACTCATATCAATAATACTAATGATGATGTGGTATACTCATTTCCATAATACTAACGATGATGCGGTATACTCATATCAATAATACTAACGATGATGCGGTATACTCATATCAATAATACTAACGATGATGTGGTATACTCATATCAATAATACTAACGATGATGTGGTATACTCATATCAATAATACTAACGATGATGTGGTATACTCATATCAATAATACTAACGATGATGCGGTATACTCATATCAATAATACTAATGATGATGCGGTATACTCATTTCAATAATACTAACGATGATGTGGTATACTCATATCAATAATACTAATGATGATGTGGTATACTCATATCAATAATACTAATGATGATGTGGTATACTCATTTCAATAATACTAACGATGATGTGGTATAACTCATTTCCATAATACTAACGATGATGTGGTATACTCATATCAATAATACTAACGATGATGTGGTATACTCATTTCAATAATACTAATGATGATGTGGTATACTCATATCAATAATACTAACGATGATGTGGTATACTCATATCAATAATACTAACGATGATGTGGTATACTCATATCAATAATACTAATGATGATGTGGTATACTCATATCAATAATACTAACGATGATGTGGTATACTCATATCAATAATACTAATGATGATGTGGTATACTCATATCAATAATACTAACGATGATGTGGTATACTCATATCAATAATACTAATGATGATGTGCTATACTCATATCAATAATACTAACGATGATGTGGTATACTCATATCAATAATACTAATGATGATGTGGTATACTCATATCAATAATACTAACGATGATGTGGTATACTCATATCAATAAAACTATTGATGATGTGGTATACTTATATCAATAATACTAATGATGATGTGGTATACTCATATCAATAATACTAACGATGATGTGGTATACTCATATCAATAATACTAATGATGATGTGGTATACTTATATCAATAATACTAACGATGATGCGGTATACTCATATCAATAATACTAACGATGATGTGGTATACTCATTTCAATAATACTAATGATGATGTGGTATACTCATATCAATAATACTAATGATGATGTGGTATACTCATATCAATAATACTAACGATGATGTGGTATACTCATATCAATAATACTAATGATGATGTGGTATACTCATATCAATAATACAACGATGATGTGGTATACTCATATCAATAATACTAACGATGATGTGGTATACTCATATCAATAATACTAATGATGATGTGGTATACTCATTTCCATAATACTAACGATGATGTGGTATACTCATATCAATAATACTAACGATGATGTGGTATACTCATATCAATAATACTAACGATGATGTGGTATACTCATATCAATAATACTAACGATGATGTGGTATACTCATATCAATAATACTAATGATGATGTGGTATACTCATTTCCATAATACTAACGATGATGCGGTATACTCATATCAATAATACTAACGATGATGCGGTATACTCATATCAATAATACTAACGATGATGTGGTATACTCATATCAATAATACTAACGATGATGTGGTATACTCATATCAATAATACTAACGATGATGTGGTATACTCATATCAATAATACTAACGATGATGCGGTATACTCATATCAATAATACTAATGATGATGCGGTATACTTATATCAATAATACTAACGATGATGCGGTATACTCATATCAATAATACTAACGATGATGTGGTATACTCATATCAATAATACTAATGATGATGTGGTATACTCATATCAATAATACTAATGATGATGTGGTATACTCATTTCAATAATACTAACGATGATGTGGTATACTCATTTCCATAATACTAACGATGATGTGGTATACTCATATCAATAATATAACGATGATGTGGTATACTCATTTCAATAATACTAATGATGATGTGGTATACTCATATCAATAATACTAACGATGATGTGGTATACTCATATCAATAATACTAACGATGATGTGGTATACTCATATCAATAATACTAATGATGATGTGGTATACTCATATCAATAATACTAACGATGATGTGGTATACTCATATCAATAATACTAATGATGATGTGGTATACTCATATCAATAATACTAACGATGATGTGGTATACTCATATCAATAATACTAATGATGATGTGGTATACTCATATCAATAATACTAACGATGTAGTTGTATACTCATATCAATAATACTAATGATGAAACAATTACAAAACAGAAAAAGATAAACAGTTAAAGTAAAAGTAATAATAATTGGTATACAGAATCAATAATGATAGGTATACAGAATCAATAATAATAGGTATACAGAATCAACAATAATAGGTATACAGAATCAACAATAATAGGTATACAGAATCAACAATAATAGGTATACAGAATCAATAATAATAGGTATACAGAATCAATAATAATAGGTATACAGAATCAATAATAATAGGTATACAGAATCAACAATAAAAGGTATACAGAATCAATAATAATAGGTATACAGAATCAATAATAATAGGTATACAGAATCAATAATAATAGGTATACAGAATCAACAATAAAAGGTATACAGAATCAACAATAATAGGTATACAGAATCAACAATAATAGGTATACAGAATCAATAATAATAGGTATACAGAATCAATAATAATAGGTATACAGAATCAATAATAAAAGGTATACAGAATCAACAATAATAGGTATACAGAATCAATATTAATAGGTATACAGAATCAACAATAATAGGTATACAGAATCAATATTAATAATAGGTATACAGAATCAATATTAATAGGTATAAGAATCAATAATAATAGGTATACAGAATCAATAATAATAGGTATACAGAATCAACAATAAAAGGTATACAGAATCAATATTAATAGGTATACAGAATCAATAATAATAGGTATACAGAATCAATAATAATAGGTATACAGAATCAACAATAAAAGGTATACAGAATCAATAATAATAGGTATACAGAATCAACAATAAAAGGTATACAGAATCAACAATAATAGGTATACAGAATCAATATTAATAGGTATACAGAATCAATAATAATAGGTATACAGAATCAATAATAATAGGTAAACAGAATCAACCATTATAGGTAGACAGAATCAACAATAATAGGTATACAGAATCAATAATAATAGGTATACAGAATCAATGATAATAGGTATACAGAATCAATAATAATAGGTATACAGAATCAACAATAATAGGTATACAGAATCAACAATAATAGGTATACAGAATCAATAATAATAGGTATACAGAATCAATAATGATAGGTATACAGAATCAACAATAATAGGTATACAGAATCAATAATAAAAGGTAGACAGAATCAACAATAATAGGTATACAGAATCAATAATGATAGGTATACAGAATCAACAATAATAGGTATACAGAATCAACAATAATAGGTATACAGAATCAACAATAATAGGTAGACAGAATCAATAATAATAGGTATACAGAATCAACAATAATAGGTATACAGAATCAATATTAATAGGTATACAGAATCAATAATAATAGGTATACAGAATCAATAATAATAGGTATACAGAATCAACAATAATAGGTATACAGAATCAACAATAATAGTTATATACAGAATCAATAATAATAGGTATACAGAATCAATAATAATAGGTATACAGAATCAACAATAATAGGTATACAGAATCAATAATAATAGGTATACAGAATCAATAATAATAGGTATACAGAATCAACAATAATAGGTATACAGAATCAACAATAATAGGTATACAGAATCAACAATAATAGGTATACAGAATCAACAATAATAGGTATACAGAATCAATAATGATAGGTATACAGAATCAACAATAATAGGTATACAGAATCAATAATAAAAGGTAGACAGAATCAACAATAATAGGTATACAGAATCAATAATGATAGGTATACAGAATCAACAATAATAGGTATACAGAATCAATAATAATAGGTATACAGAATCAATAATAATAGGTATACAGAATCAATAATAATAGGTATACAGAATCAACAATAATAGGTATACAGAATCAATAATAATAGGTATACAGAATCAATAATAATAGGTATACAGAATCAACAATAATAGGTATACAGAATCAACAATAATAGGTATACAGAATCTACAATAATAGGTATACAGAATCAATAATAATAGGTATACAGAATCTATAATAATTAGGTATACAGAATCAACAATAATCGGTATACAGAATCAACAATAATAGGTATACAGAATCAATAATAATAGGTATACAGAATCAACAATAATAGGTATACAGAATCAACAATAATAGGTATACAGAATCAGCAATAATAGGTAGACAGAATCAATACACAAATTGCTTTAACAGATAATATAATCAGATACAGTTTGCTTGTGACCTTCAGCGATAAAATCAGAATCGGTTAAAGCCATAAACGACCCCGTTTATATAGTGTCTGGTCAATAACACATTGTGTAACGTATTTATCTTCGACTATCTTCACATAGTTGAATTTAGACGTTGTTAGTTTTCTTTAATTAGTTAATACCTCAGTTTCTTTATGTTAATTCTTTCATATACATTTGATAAAATTTACTGTTTGCAATAGCATGAATTGTTCTATATAATAAGAATGTTCTTATCCCAGGCATAAAAACAACGCCGTATTTGGCGAAACCTTTTCAACTTTTGATCTTCAGTGCTGTACAACTTTGTACCTTTTCACTTTCGATCTTTCATATCTGGGCGTCACTGTTGATTTTTGTGTGGACAAGGCGCCTTTTTGACGTATTGAATTTTAAACCTGATGCTTTTTGTTATCTATTAATCATGTTTTTCTTTGTCTAATATGTTCTCCTATTTATTTGTATTGTAGTCCTGTAATATTATGTTGCCATCTCAATGTTATATTTAACTTTGCCATTAAAGTGCGAGGTTTGGCATGCCACAAAACCAGGTTCAACCCACCACTTTTATTCCCCTTTAAAAGTGTCCTGTACCAAGTCAGGAAGATGGTCATTGTTATATTATTGTTCGTGTATGTGTGTGTTGCATTTTAACGTTGAGTCGTTTTTGTTTTCTCTTATTTTTGAGATATTGAGATAAGACGTGGCACGGTACTTGTCTATCCCAAATTCATGTATTTGGTTTTCATGTTATATTTGTTATTCTCGTGGTGTTTTGTCTGATGCTTGGTCCGTTTCTGTGTGTGTTACGTTTCGGTGTTATGTCGATGTTCTCCTCTTATATTTAATGCGTTTCCCTCGGTTTTAGTTTGATACCCCGATTTTGTTTTTTGTCCATAGATTTATGAGTTTTGAACAGCGGTATACTACTGTTGCCTTTATTTATAAAGACCTAAATGAAGCATTGACGTAATAATTATAGAAAAAAAAATCAAAATGCCTCCTATATCAATTGTATGTCATAGATCCTTGATTTCATAACTTTCAACACGAAGCTTTCTTTTAATGATAAAGCATATTGATGATTTAACTTTATGATTAACAACTATGTTTTAACTTGAAATACTAGTTATAATAATATCAAACACATTCTACATTTGTATGCGCATGTCCTAAGTCAGTAACCTATTGTTCGATGGATGTGGTTTGTTGGTTTGGTTCATATGTGTTTCTCTGTTATAAGTCCTCAGTCGTCCTGTATGAATGGTTTTACACTATAATTTATAGTTTGCTGATTGGTGTGCGCCGAGGCTTCGTACTTTGACCTATAGTTAACTTTTATAACATTGGGACTCGAATGGACAGTGTTTAAACCACATCTTCTTGTTTATATTTATTGTTTACAATTGACTTCTTTGTCAATTTAATTAGTAAATTATAGTTTGAGTATTTCATTACATTTTTCTAATATGCGAATTTTTCACATATTCAATATTTATCCTATTGACCGCAAATGGTGAATACAAAAATGAGTTAACAAATATCGTTCAAATCATCAGATACCACACTATCGAAAAACTGCATGAATCTTTTCCATCAATTCTGAAAAATTCAAAATAAATTCTGTCAAAAAATCATTTGTAAAACGTGTTTGCATCCGATACTGAGAAAATATAATGTACCTAATTAGAGCAACATTCGTTTACCTTAACATGAAGAATAACTTAGTTGTGTTCGCTTTATCCAGATGATTTGTTGTATGTATTATTATTCATTTTAAGTTTGAAATGATGATGCAGACTTGCAAATTTATTCGTTCTTTGTGTAATCATACGTTTTTTGATTGAGTTAAGTCTGCTAATTGATATTTTATCGTATGTTTTCATATGTTGTGATGTTATGCTATTGTTTTAGAAAAAGGGAGAAGGTTTGGGCCCATTAAAACGTTTAATCCCGCTGCAAATGTTTGCACCTGTCCTAAGTCAGGAATCTGATGTACAGTAGTTGTCGTTTGTTTATGTAATATATACGTGTTTCTCGTTTCTCGTTTTGTTTATATAGATTAGACCGTTGGTTTTCCCGTTTGAATGGTTTTACACTAGTAATTTTGGGGCCCTTTATAGCTTGTTGTTCGGTGTGAGCCAAGGCTCCGTGTTGAAGGCCGTACTTTAACCTATAATGGTTTAATTTTTAAATTGTTATTTGGATGGAGAGTTGTCTCATTGGCACTCACACCACATCTTCCTATATCTATTGGTTTAAGTATTTGTTTGATTTTCCCGGATGTTGTCATTTTTTGTATGCATCTAAACGATTTTGAACTTCATTTAAATCGTATACATAATATCCATGTCTGAAGCATATTTACGTCGAAAGATACAATACATTCTAACATGACGTCCTTCAAACGCTTTCAGTACACACCCGTGGTAAAATATGAATATATTGCCAGTGCTGTTCCGATTGTACTTCCACGTCATATGCTTTTTTATGAATGAGATACCCGACGTCATAGAACAATGACGTTAGAATGTAAGCATTTTACGGGAAAATACACGCTTGTGAAACCGACAATCATCACAAGGAAACATACACAAATGATGCTAAAATGAGGCAAAAGCCCTTTATAAGACATATAAATAAATTATCATTCAAATTCATCCAAAACTGTCTAAATACATTATTTTGAATAGTTTAAGCATGTCACTAATGCAGTTTGCTCCGTTCTTTTACGCTAGTTTATTAGTGCGTTTATTTATGGGAATGGCAAATATTTGCCTACACCTAGAGCGCTTTGATCCAAAAGAATTGCCCTATGTGTCCTATCAGAATCGAAATAATTCATGGGGGCTTGAATATATCTAAATTTTACCACGGGCTGTCCCTTTATGCCGACATTTTAACCCTCGCTATCGCTCAGGGGTAAAATATTTGTCATAAAGGTCCAACCCGTGGTAAAATCATATTATACAAAACGTCACAAAAATAACAAGCACATCATGCATACTAAATTCGGGGTTGATATATTTTATTTTGCATACTTGCATTCCTATTTTTCTTTTCTGTATAAAAGCACGCATTTTTGTAATAGTTTTATATCATCTGACGAGACTTGTTACTTGAAAGTTGCAGTTTATCTACCTTTATTAACAAGGAAATGTAAACATGATAAACTGTTGTATTCACGTTTTCCGATCGTAAACGTCAATAGCCGAGAACAAAGGGGAACGTTTTTTTGTTGGCTTCAAAGCATTGGTTTTACTGTTTTATGTAGTGATTTTTTACTGCTGTACTCTTTTCCATCGATTTCTATTTGGGCAAGGTGTTATCTGTCTTTCAAGATTTAGGATTTGTTCCCTTACTTCAAACATGAAAAAGATATCACTTAAGTTACCTGCTTTCATTCGTTCTTTTATCTCTTCAAAACTCCTGGTCTCTAATTCCATTTTCCTGATTTCGTCAAATCGTTTTACATAGGATTCACCTGCTGGATTGTTACGCTGGTCAAATCTAGTTAGCATGTCATGAACTATAGTGATTAGTGTTTGGTATCGTGTGTCATCTAATGCAAAGACAGAAGAATGCTGCATTTCATTTCTGATCACACGTATTCGTTGAATGTCGTCACCAATAGTATCTTCAATGGTAGAAATCTCATCAACCTTTTCTATTTTCCTAAAGCCTTTACTTGGAAAGTTTATTTTTAAAGCACAATATTTCTTACACATTTCTGTTATGTCCAACTTATCACGATCAAGTATTTCTCCAGTCTTTGTATCTATGTATAAGCGATCGTATAAAACGCCTGAGAACACCTCTAGAACTATCATTGACATTCTGACGTAATTCTGTTGATCACAACTTATATTACGTGAAGCCTATAATATCAATGAAATATGTAATGATACAAACTAATGCTATATAATTGCCATCTAATAACAGGTAGGTAGCCTTACAAATATAGTCAAGGCAGTAAATACACCGAGAAAGTGAAAAAGGATAGAACACAGAATTAATGCTAGCCAGAAAATTCATGTTGGCGTCAGAATATTCAAAATTACGTCAAATTTATTTGAATAATTAAAAAACTATGAAAAAGATATACCATTGCAAGCATGCGAGATTTGTACAAAGCATGACACAATGTTCTTAAAGATAAACTAGAAATATTTCCATTCAACAATTATTTAACAGTGGAGCATTTTTTTAAAATGAGCTAGCTACGTAGCATGTTGTTCGACAAAGATAGATATTTAGGGGCTATTCAGAATGCTATGATATTCAACGCAACCAAGTAAACATGGCGTTCTTTTCAATTGATTGTAGATGCATTATTACATGCATTTCATTACTTCTGCCTTGAACATACATAAAACAACTCAGAATATAATAGTAACATACCGGTCAGTAACATTTCTTTATTTTTCATATAGCATAGTATGATGCAATCATAAACAAGTAAAATAGGATGGATAATTTGCTTAAAAATCATATCAATATTTTCGTTATACAGCGTTAATCCTGTAGACGATCACTTTAATTTTAGGAAAGCACTTAACATGCTAAAAAAGGAGGCTCTTAAAAAAAATTGTCAGGTGTAGGCGTGAAGCCTGTAGGATGGCTGTAAATTATCTGAATTTTTTGTTTTTCAACCCGGAACAGAAATATGAATCGATGTACTCTTTTCCATATTTTCTATATTTTTTTCGCAAATTGTTCTTTTATCTATGAAAAGCTATTTATATATTTACAATGCAACCTTTATTTTATACGAATGTCCCACAAAAAATGTAAAAAGTGTGTATGTTATTAGCTTCTCTCACATGTCTCATGCGATAACCTTTTGGTCACTTTTTATGTGTTGCGTCTGAATATGAATTATAACCCTCAATAGTGAATTAAGAGTTTGAACAAATCCTTCTAAACAAACAGAACCAGGTGCTCCGCAGGGCGCCACTTTTATACAACCCCAGTGGTTGAACCCTGAACAGTTGGGACAAATTTGGTCACAATATTCAAGCTTGATTCTGTCTGAATTTGGATTGTGATCAAATTTTTGACATAATATAGGTTTCTGTCACAAAATTATTGTAGTCAAAGTTCCAACAAAAATTATGAAAAAAAGAAAGCCCTTAAAAGGTAAACAAAAAATCCCCACCCCCCAAACTTTTTGAAACCCCCTTGGAGCAAAAACCCTTAAACTCAATCCTGTGTTTTTGTCATGGATGTTTGGAACTAGAATCAGGCTTCTTTTTGGACCTTTTTTGGCCCCTAATTCCTACATATTTTGGGCAATTAACCCAAAAATTAATCCCAACCTCCCCTTTGTTATTTGGTACATTGTGATATAATTTCTGAGAGATCCATGCAATTACACATACGTTATGTCTTGAAACTAGAAAAAATGCTTGTTTTGACCCCTTTTTGGACCTTAATTCCTAAACTTTGGCCCCATAACCTCTAAAATGAATCCAAACCTTCTTCTTGTGGTTTTAAAAATTGTGGTGTGATTTCAGAGCAATTGACATACGTTTACACAAGTTATTATCCTGAAACTAGAAAAATGCTTGTTTTAGGCCCCTTCTGGGCCCCTAATTCCTAATCACTTAGGACCATCATCCCCAAAATCAATCCCAACCTTACATATGTGGTATTGAACCTTCTGAAAAAATTTCATGAAGATCTATTCACTTAAACTAAAGTTGTTATCCGGAAACCAATGTGTCTTCGGACGACGATGCAGACGATGCTGACGACGACAGCATACATGTCATACCATTATACGATCCCAAAAATTGGTTGCGGTCGTATAAAAAGAAGACACATAAGAACAACACAAGACTTTTTAATATTCAAGTTTATAAATGAAAACTATGTCTCTGATCGGAAGACGGTTAGGTGAGCTTTAAATTATAAGTTATAGTGTGGATTACGCAAATGTTTGAAGTTGGTCGGGTTTTGCGTACATTTCCTGTAGAACCAAAGTTTCGTTGTTTTCCGCTTAAAGTTGATGTGGTTACCTCAGTTTTAGTTTGTAACACAGATCTGTTTTCTCGCTATAGATCTATGACTTTCGAACAGCGGTATACTACTGTTGCCTTTATTTGACACATTTAAAAAAACTAAGGATGTTCTTATCCCAGGCATAGATTACCTTAGTCATATTTGGCACAACTTTTTGGAATTTTGGATCCTTAATGCTCTTCAACTTTGTACTTGTTCGGCTTTATAAATATTTTGACATGAATGTCACTGATGAGTCTTAGGTAGACGAAACGCGCGTCTGGCGTACTCAATTATAATCATGGAACTTTGCTAACGAATTAGACAAAGTCGATCTTAAAAACTCAACTATCTTTACTGATACAAAAAAGTAAGATACAAAATGACACGCGTTTAATTAACAAAACAACACGTGCATTTCTTTGAAGAAAACAAAATCACGCGCGATTTTGTAAATGGAACTGATAGTAGATCAATACGTGGTACAGTTGTGCATATCAATTGGGAATGGACCAAATACTTTTTTTTTTATCACAACCACTAGTCCACACTGATACTGACATTAGCAACGAGTACACATCAAATTAATAAAAATAAAAATTACCAATAATTGGATTTCATCGTGTCACAAATATATGCCCACTAAATGAAAATAATCTAAAACAAATAGAAACATTACCTTTGATTTCTCACCAGACCAATAGTCTTTATATTTATGAGTTGTCGCATGTTCTTCGCAATAATATCTTTTCCCATCATGTACTTGATCAAATTCAAGGAATCCTGTGTCAAAGGAGAAACTGGTGGTCTCACACTTCCATTTTTTCTCGAAAGATACCGTTTTCAACTTGTATCGCGTGTTGATAATTCTGTTGATTTCTCTTTCGACAATTTTTAAAACAGTTTGGTTAACCTCTGTATCTACTTCATCCCATTGCCATACTTGCAGCTGAATCATATGACTACTCTTTGCTAAAACAAATTTTGTACAGCCAGTTCTGTCAATATTGAATACACAACAATCCTTGAAGAGACCTATCTCGCCCTTTACCACTGCTAGAGGATATTCTCGTAGACAAGAGACAATCAGATTGCTGATTAGATACGGCGGTAAAAAACTAAAGACAAAACACAAACATGTAGATTTGCTAGCATTTGGAACGTTAAACAATACATCAATATCCTTTATTTTTAATGTTTGAAGCATGCATGGAACATAAAAACTATGCTCCCTTTGTACATTTCCACTTTCCAACAATAGCAATGGATAGATGATAATGTCAAACTTTTCGATTACTTCCAGTATATGCTCTTTATGAATGCTCATGTCTGCTGTTTGTTTCTTGAATATTTCTTCCAATAGCTTAGGATCCATCTTTCCTGTTTGTTTGAAGTCGTTCCATTGTAAGTGTGGTAATTCCAGTTGAAACTGCTGGGCTGTAACAATGCATGTAAAGGCATTTGCTAACCATTGGGGATCAAGTATGATGTATGACGGAATGTCTTCAAAAAATATCACGTTACCAATTTCATGTTGATACCTGAGAAAGAGACGAAGCTCCTTGTCATCAGTTATCGGAAGTGGTATTTTCTCACCTAGTTTTTTTACTCTTTCAAAAGAAATTATTTGTTTTCCGAGCGTAAGTTCAGAGTTAATGGCTTTTTCCATCTGAATAAATTTAACAGGGTATTCTCGATTCCAATTTGCGCTACTCTTTGCTGTGGCAAATATATTATTTCGCAATTTTCCAAAAGCATCTTCTTCATCCTCTGTGTTGGATATCAGGTGAATTGATCTCAGGTGAAGCTTGGAATCTTTAAATATTTTATCAGTGTAGGATTCGAGACGTTTTCTGCATTGTTCTTCGTCCTTTCGCAAAAACAAAAACAGTATTATTTTATTATTTCATTATCATTTAACTTAAACAGTCATAGATACATGATTTCTTATGATGTTTTTGGCTGTCAGCAACTATTACTATTCTCATATCTGTACTTTTCTGTGATTTTTTTCTAGAGCGGATGTATAAATTGTTATGATATGAGTTAGGCGGTTAGTTTTTGGCATTGAATTGTTTCATATGTTTTCAATCGGAGTGTTTTTAAGCCGGTTATAATGGTACAGGTTTTATATCAGCATCTGTTAATTCAACCAGGGCATATGAGAATAATCCCCGTTTTTTAGAAGGGTTCATGTTGCTCAGTTTTAATTTTCCTATGAACATTGTGTTCTGTATACTGTTGGGTTTTTAATAATAGTTTTTATTTTCTATATTCATAAAGAATCGAACACTGGGGCAAAAAGTTTGTTACTAATTAAGAACGGAAGTTAACAAAATTAAGAATGAGTGATAAAACACTACTTATTGAAATAAGTAGACACAAACACATTCTTAGAGAAAAAAGTGTATATAGTAATTGTAACAAGAGTGCACACACTGAAATGTCTCACCTTCTTTACTAATCATTGATATTATGTTGATAGTTCTAAGTATAAAGCGTTATTACAACTGTCACATAAACTTAACATTAAACAAGATAGTTAAACAAAGACCAATGAACCATGAAAATGAGGTCAAGGTCAGATGAACCATGCCAGGCAGACATGTACAGCTAACAATGCTTCCATACAACAAATTTAGTTGACCTATTACTTATAGTTTAAGAAAAATAGACCAAAACACAAAAACTTAACACTGTCCAATAAACCGTGCAATTCAGGTCATGGTCAAATAAAACCTGCGGGACTGACATATAGATCATAATATACTTCCATACACCAAATATAGTTGACCTTTGGCATATAATATTAGATAAAAAGATCAAAACTTAAAAACTTAACTTTGACCACTGAACCATGAAAATGAGGTCAAGGTCAGATGACATCTGCCCGCTAGACATGTACACCTTACCATCATTCCATACAACAAATATATTAGACCTATTGCATAAAGTATGAGAAAAATAGACCAAAACACAAAACTTAACTATAACCACTGAACCATGAAAATGAGGTCAAGGTCAGATGACACCTGCCAGTTGGACATGTACACCTTCCAGTCCTTCCATACACCAAATATACTAGCACTATTGCTTATAGTATCTGAGATATGGACTTGACCACCAAAACTTAACCTTGTTCACTGATCCATGAAATGAGGTCGAGGTCAAGTGAAAACTGTCTGAGGGGCATGAGGACCCTGTAAGGTACGCACATACCAAATATAGTTATCCTATTACTTATAATAAGAGAGAATTCAACGTTACAAAAATTCTGAACTTTTTTTTCATGGTCACTGAACCATAAAAATGAGGTCAAGGACATTGGACATGTGACTGCCGGTAACGTCGTAACATGAGGCATCTATATACAAAATATGAAGCATCCAGGTCTTCCACCTTCTAAAATATATAGCTTTTAAGAAGTGAGCTAACACCGCCGCCGCCGCCGCCGTAGCCGCCACTGCCGGATCACTATCCCTATGTCGAGCTTTCTGCAACAAAAGTTGCAGGCTCGACAAAAATCAAATTGATGGAGAACATTTATAACATAAATCCTTTCTGTCTCGTGACTTGAATAATCATAATTTTGACAAATAAGGAAATGCTGATAAACCTGTCAATACCAAAGGAAACTAAAATCGTGACATCCGTAAAAAATTTCTTTAGAATTAGGCAATGTTAGAGTAGAGACTAAAACTACTAATACAAAGTTGATACATTTTTTTTCATATTAAATGTCAAATTATTTGCAATATTATTGACTTGTTAAACACTAGTTTTCTTTATTATGTGTCAATTTATAGGCAACAGAAACTTTCGAGTTAAAATGAAATATTGGGATCACAGTTCTCTGCTGTAAAATTTTTTAAAGGTAATATCGATTGATTGAAATGTCTCAGGATGCTACTACATAACAGAAGACATAAATATGCATAGACTATGACCTATCGACGTTTAGATATGACCCCAACATCGTTCAAGACCGAGAGGTTATAAACTTTCTAACAAAAGGACCAAAATATCATCCACGGTCGAAAATAAATGGAGAACAGTGTCCTCAGGCTATTAAAGATGCTCTTTATCCTATTTCAAAAATTGTTGTAAACGGAAGAAATCTGACAAAAAGTCACCTGATTTAAATAAAAATGTATGAATATTGGTTATATTCGCAAATCACCTGTCGAAATTTTTTTTGAAAATATATAAAAGAGTAGTACGCCCCTTTTCTTGGACTAAAAACAAAATTTAAGTTCTATCAAAGCGTTTTGTGTTCGTATTAGTCGACAAAGCAGCCAGCAATGTGGTGGTGGTATGAAGTAAATACTACGCAGAAGTCCTTAAGAATAAAATTTTGCCTTCAACTTCATTCAAGGCCGTACACTCCAAATAGAGTCATTTACTTAATAACTATGTCACTACCAAAGCACAGCTTAAGGTCTCCTCGAGACATTTGAAGTTTCCCACTATGTATTGGTTCCCTAGACTACAAAAAAAACCGGTAAAATATCGTTTCATTTCGGCCTTTTCTACTTTCTGTGCTTTTAACTATTATCAAAGAACATTTTGTTAATTTTTGTAATATCATATGAAAACAGTGGAATTGACTATTTTAGAGTGTAAAAGATTCTTAAGATGTTTTAGATAAATTACGTGCTTTTTGTGGTCCTATTGATTTGGTTGCCAGTTTTGACTTTTTCACTCATTATACTACACTTTCAAACAATCTTATCAAACAAAAGTTTTCCTATCTATTGAACTGGTCCTTCGATAAATATTGTTGCAAATGTATTTGCTGCAACTCACATAAAGCCCTTTTCTCTAATGAGAAAGGTTAACATTATAGATATACTTACTCTAGTTGTGATGAGATTATTAAAGCACTAAATTTTCTCCTTTTACACATTTATGTACGTTTCGGCAATAAAGTTTATCGACGAATTAAAGGTATTTCTATGGGCACCAATTGTGCCCCTTTAATAGCAGACTCTACACAACAATTTACTACAAAAGGGATAATTTTTCTTTTCCTATTATTACTTTTCCCTTTTTGGATGGTGATGTTCAATGTGCACCGTCTTATGCTCGTGCTTGTTGTGGTGTTTTGGATTTAAATGAGCGTAATCTAGTAAATAATCATTCAGTAATGTGTTACCACTAATTACTTGAATCATTTCATGAATTCAAAGATTTGGTATGCAAGTGTGGCAGTGCATGCAGAAAAAAACTTACTTCAAACAGAATAGCACATCCTAAATTTTACTGTGATGTTGTGCACCGAGCCCGGAAATTTAGATACGATACGGTAAACTTATGGTCGTCGTTGGTTCATGGGTTGTCATATTTGGTTTTGGTATATTGTTTGTTAGTTTTCTCAATAGAATTGTTTTTAATTTTTTATGTGGGGGCCTATTTAAGCCGATTATACGATATGGGTTTTTCACATTGTTGAAGGCCGTATGGTTTCCTATAATTGCTTACATCCAATTCATTTGAACTTTGGTTAATAGTTGTCTCATTGGCAATCATACCACATCTCCTTAATTTTTTCAGATCAAATGATGTCATGACCAATCGTTTGAAAGCTCGTATAAGGATAACATAAACATAAATTTGCAGTGGTTTACATTATCAAAATAAACCGGTTAATTAGAACTTATTATTTTCACAAAACATGTAAAAAGTAAGATCACAAAAATACTGAACTTAGAGGAAAATCAATTCGGAAAGTCCATAATCACATGGAAGGAATCAAATAAAAAAACGCATCAAAAACGAACGGACAAGAACTGTCATATTCCCGACTTGGTACAGGCATTTTCAAATGTAGAAAATGGTGGATTAAAACTGGTTTAATAGCGCTAACTCTCTCACTTTGATGACAGTCTCATCTTATTCTGTTATATTTACATTGATGCGTAAACTAAACAGACACAATAAATAAAATTGTGTATAGGTCTTTGCTATTTCAATGTAGATATCAGAGTGTGTGAGAGTATTTTTTAATCTATGCTCATTTTACTTATATGTTGAAACCACAAAGTCATTTGTTTCTCAGACCGCTTATGACGTCTTTATACTAAATCCAATAGATGTGAACTGATTGATTCTTTAGTCGGTGAACATGATATATTCAATAGTTGTAACTGGCTTTGAACTAACTTTCAGTAGCTGTAGATCAGTGCTTTGAGTCTTTTGTTTTTATGCTGATTGGTTTGTGCTTCATACCGATTCAATGGAGAGGGTTGCGTGTTCACAAACATGCTTAACCCCACAACATTCTTAAAGTGTCTATGTGTCTGTCCGACGTCAGTAGCCTGTAATTCAGTGGTTGTCATTCATTCAAGCATGTCTGTCAATTAGTATTTAATAAATTGTATCGTTATAAATAAGGCCATAAGATTTTCAGTTGTTTCAAATTTTTCATTTCACGGAGTATACGGTGTGTATTATTCTCGTTGTTGTACGGTTACCTACATTGTATGAGTGCTTATCGTTTTTATCTGGTTGGTAGTTGTCTCATTGTCATACCACATCTCCTTATTTGCATACACTTTTGTAGTAATGAAATCTACAGTACTTCTAGCATCATCTCATTCACACTTCATTCAAAAAAATGTCCTTGAGATGTAAAATCATCAAGTAGAAAGATCAAGCACAACTTTAAAAACAAAAACGACAATCAGCATTGACAAGCATGACCATCAGGACAGAAAAAGATATACATTGTTATCAATATGACAAAGGTACATATTCCTACAGTAAAATGAAATAGATATTATACAATCTAGACTGAAACAATTTCCATAGTTTCTATTTAAACTGCGCTTTAACGTAACATTGAATCAGCGATTCATAAACAACCCGTTAGACGTGTAAGACGTTGTGGCAAACTTGATCTAATTGTATCTTATACATTGGTGAAGTATTTCAAATGTCCATAGTCTAAACTTAACTAGAATACCGTCCTTATACGAACACAAGTTAACATTACCTAAATATTTTCAAAAGCGCAAATTAAGTCGTCAAGTTTTTATAAACAGTACCTAATTAATTATATAACATGTCTACGCCATTATTACTTTAATATAAATACCTGAAATTTGTCCTTGTGTGTACCAATTGCAATAACTGGTGGATCTAGAAGGCTGTGAGCTCCTTCGAGCAATACAGCTTCAGTTTTGTTGTTTATGCTTCCATAACAATGTATCGTATCCATCCAGAAATTGAATGTGCCTGTGATTAAAGACAAATTAATTTTTAAATATTTCGGTGGATGACTGCACTTGAAATGTGTCTTAAGAATATAATTACTTCATTCAATAACAAAATATATAATGATTTATCCTGCAGACTGTTATAATATTGCAAGTAAAAAATATAGCTATTTAAATCAGTGTTTAAAAAGAGGCAAAAGTTACACACGGGCGAATCAACATTCATCAGTCAAAAAGAAAGGGATAACGATCGGGCAGATAAAAAAAAACCAAAGAATAGACAAACAAGTATGCACAACATTATATAGAACACAATCGAGAGAACAAAATGAATCTTGCATAAATCAGGGTTGAATCGAGGTGCTCAAGAAGGGTACGCAGATCCTATATCACATTCAGCCTCCGTCTTGTTGTTTGTGGTAAGTACAAATTCGGCGATACTTGTACGTAAATAGAACAATATTGTGGTAACTACAAATGGAACATGCCTATGGTAATCTGGTAATAAAGCCAATTTAATGATTGAGTCCATAAATTTTCCATGTACAGAAAGCAAAATGCTATACATTAATAAAACACATTGTGAGGCACAGCTTGATACGAGCGGAGAGGTCGAACCCTAAACAGTTTAGTACAATCGACAACGTAGAAAACTTAAGACTGAGCAACAGAAAACCCAACCAAAAACCAGGGGCAATTTCATACACTCAGGGAAGATTCTACTCTACATGTGCACCAGTCGTGATGTTCGTGTATTTAAAAACCTGTTGATAAGTATAATTCGGTAGGTTACATACAAGACAAAAGTGGACAGGATTGTAGTTGAACATATCCGTGGTCATCTTTAAAACAGATATTCAATGACGTTAAACCAACTATTGATGGCGTCTGTAAAATTTTAGAAGGGATAATTTCTACGGCACCTCTTTGAAACTTGGCTCGAAAGCTTTTTTGAGAGCAGCAACCTTCTTATAAGGACATCATGATAGGAAATACAAGTCCTAGAATATCGTATCAATTTGGAGATATATACTTCATGGGAAGACACTGCTAGAATGTTCCTACATAGAAAATGAAAGAACAATTGGGAAGCTGAAGTCATCTCTTTTGTCATCACGAACTTTTGTTTTCATCCGATCCTCATTGTCAATTTCTAGATGCAAGTCAAGATAGTAAATGGCTATATTAAATGAAACACGAAAAGTAGTGTTGTTTAGAGCAAATAATAAAAATCATTTAACAATAAAAACACTTATTAAAATTTGCTGTCTTAAATGTTTAGTTTCATTGTTTTTACATGATCTGAACATCAAGAATAATTCGTATCTACGTTTAATATAATTATATCTTTAAATTTGATAAGGAAGCACAAATTGACTTTACAAACCGTAGGATACTGTGTCATCTATGTCATGTAAATTTGCTACGACAAGAAAAATTGCTTCTGAATTCAAAAACGTTTGATGTGTGTTGTAATACTCAATGTCACCAGCAAAATCCCACACTGTTAAATTTGCATAGCCGTCTTCGTCTTGTAAGTCTACAGCAGATCCGATTATACTTAACAGCTCATCCTTTGCCAGTTTAGAAATCGGCGGTTCTGTAATCTCCGGATAAGCAAACGGATAATTCATTTTGGGTTGAGGTTCTTTGTCATGTTCAATATTTTTGATGATTGTGCCCTTATTATCATCTGTTGATATCTGATCTGATGAAGATATCTCCAATATGTCATGCTTTGGTTTTTCTTTATCTTGATGTAACTCTTTGACAATTGACTGCAATATTCTATTGTTGATACTTATTTCTTTCACTAATCTTGTATCTACAAAAAAAATTGTAAAAAGTGTTCATAGTACAGAAGAAATCTATGGAAGTTAGGAATAAACTTCACCGATTTCATATGTTATACAATAAAAAAACAAAAAAGAAAATCACGTCCACCCCCTTTCTCAGAAACTAAACACAAAACAATAATCTGTTAAGGCAACAGGTCATTATCAAGAAAAAAGTAAATTAACAAAAATACCAACTATGAGGAAAATTCAAAACGGAAAGTCTGTATTCAAATGACAAAATCAAAGCTCAAACACATCAAACGAATAAGGGTATCTGCATTTAAAAAATATAGAAATCAATAACATTTTATTTTCATATAAAATAGAATAGAATAGAATATTTTAATATTAAAGTGCAACCTGAATTATAACAAAAAGTACATTCATATATACAAGTAATTTTCAGCCAGCCAAATAGGCTTATGATGCACTGTACAATTGCGTATCTTTATTGAAAATAAAATAAATAAATAAATATAGTTCAAATTTACACGCAAATTATAGCAAGGCACGTTAACAGTTGATTCTAGATTGTCTGATGGTAAAACAGTTCAAAAAAAAGTTAGAAACAAGCTTGCTGTAATTACAAAATAAATGTTTTATTTTGATGTTTGCTGGTAGCGTAGTCTTTGTTGTACTTATCTCGGATATTTCATATAAAACCTTTACAGTAACAACTATCGCAGTAATTGAAATCATGAAATTACAGTAGACATAAAGGATTTGCTAAAGGATTAAATTAATACAACACTCAATCCAGACATCCATCTGATTAGACATTATTATTTAGTTTTTTTGCGCTGATTGGATTGCATTCTTGAGAACAAATTTTAATAAGACGTTGAAGATCATATAAGCATGAAATGCAGGCACTAAAAATTTATTAAAAACAATTCGTATAAATCACACAGCTTTTTAAGTCTCAAGTTTAAAAGAGTACACTTCAAAACAGTATAATTATATACAAACATAACATTTTTTACATATAATAAAACAGATGCGAGGATAAGTTTACATAGTCATAGTCATTTTTGCAAAAAAAAATATTTTGTGATAATGTAGTAGAGATCATTAGTCTGTATTTTAGTTTAAATTACATCCAACATGCCTATCTTTAATTCCATTAATTAAATATTGAATATTCATATTAGGTCTGAGACATGTATACGGTTCATACTAGCAAAAATGTGTTTCCAAGAATTGAAAAATAAAAAAAAGAGTAAATACATAAAAACAGCATACACAGAACTTAAAAAAACTTGAAAATTATGTTTACTATGTTTTAGTTTTTCTATGATAACTTTGCAATAAATAAAACATGTAAAACGAGAGTGAGAAAACAATGGCATATTTACCTAACACTTTATTCCATTCCCAGTTGCTTAGATTTATTCGACATCTCCGCCGATGAATTTCTATACCATTTGTGCTTTTTACGCTTTGTAACTCCTCCCCAAACAATCTTCGTACTAAGGAAGTCTTTCCAACAGATTTTTTTCCAACAATTATTAAATTTATATCCCGTCTTCTTTCTGAACCCGATTCAAGGGCGTTCAGATAAATGGCAATCGACTCATGATCCATCTTTTTTATTTGTTCTGGTATTTTGCTGTCTGAAATGTAAATAAATAAATGTGTATCCTAAAAAGTCATTAGTAAGAGGTCATACTCGTCTACTGATTTATACATATTAGCTCTGAGACATACAGTTCATATAAGTCTCAATCGATTTTTGAATTTCGAACAGCGGTATCCTACTGTTGCATTGATGCCTTGTGACAGCAACTAGTAAGAATGATTTTGACATCACATGCCTTGTCAAAGGAACTGGTAAGAATGATTATCCAAAATATATTCAGCACGTTGAGGAAAGTATAAATTAGATGGGTTGATTTTAACGTTAATGTGATCATGGTGATCTGTAATCAATCAATCTTCATCAATAGCCTACTTCACTTTTCCCATCAATTTGTTGTTTTTTTCCCCATCATTTTTCATTATAACATTATAAGCAGATATCAAGGTTTCTGTATATTAGAAACAGGTAATTATAAATCATTTCAGCCAGTATCTGAATAATTAACATTAGATGATTACCTTCAACTACTGGTGCTGCAGGTTCCTGTAAATGGGCGTCAGGAGTTACTTCTGGGGATGTCTTTGACATGACAGTCTACAAAAGAAAAATATGCTATAAACTATCATGCCCCATGTGAAAACTTGTCAAATAGTTTATTACATATATGTTTAATAGCCTTTCTACCTGCCAGTAGATTTAAAGGACAATAACTCTATATTTTACAGGAAGTAATTTTTTACTTATTTCCAACTTTGATTCTGTTGTTTGCATCTATTGTTATAATAGGTACAGTCATTGTATTGAACAAAATCATTCCTCTTCGCCGCATTATTTAAAGATAATGCATAGTGATGCACGTTGACTAAGTATGAAAGTGCATATGTAGTTGTATCCCTTACTAGACATAAGACATAAGACATAAGACATTTTATTTCACTAAAGACCCCACATGGGGTATGTTAGTACAACATTTTTTAACAAACAATAAAAGTGTGAACATATTTACATTAGAACAACATGGTTAACAAAGGTGCAATAATAGTATATATATAATTAATACAAATATTTGACAGGAAGTACAAATTATAGTAACACGATTAAGCACATGTATTAAAAGGTTTTAATAACACTTTTGCAAAATTTTGCTATTCCAGTAAGTGTAAATAAATCTGATGTATTCATCAATTCTTTAAATTTTAAAACATTTGGGTTTTTACATATATTTAAAGGTAAAAATTTAGCTCTTACATTGTTGAAAAAGGTACATTTGAATAAGTAATGAAACTCATCACCAAGTTCATTAGCATTACAAAGATTACAATGTCTAGAATAATCAGTTTCAGAGTGTTCAATGTTATTTCCCTTGTTTAAAACTATAAATTTTATGTTTCTTTATTTAAGGATTTACATGATGCTTTTTCAGTACATATTAATTGAATAGATATCAGTATTTTGAATTCATTGGTTAAAGATATTCATTTACATTCTAAACATTAGTATTTGCATTTTCATAAATCATGTATAACCTCCTTTGACAGAATTAGGCCTATACATTTTATATAACTGGTTTGGTGTAATTGCATTGAATTGTCTGTGGTCTGAAGTATACAGTCCAACCAATGAAAGTTGTAAAGAATGCAAACTCCCTTTAATTTATTGGTTTTCAATTGCTTAGATATGAGAACCAATTTTTTTTGTTTTTGAAATTGGAATTTTGATCAATCTTGAAGAAAATAATATGACCCCCCCCCCCAAAAAAAAAAACCATGAAAAAACAAAATTCCCCATCCCCATATTTTCTTAATTTGAAATTTCAAAATATATCAATTCACCAAACACATTTGACAAGATAGAATTTTTTGCGGCGGTATAAAAAAATTACAGAGATTGATTAAACATACTATACTTAATAAAATTAGTGAGTGAACACATTGAGTTATTCCTCTTAGTATAAGAAAATGTTTTCTCAGGCGTGCAAGAACATACAATCAAATGTTTTGTTTTATTTTGCCCTAATTGTAGATGACTGTTTAAAAAACCAAATTTCATTGGTTTATTTTGATATTTACAAAATTAAGTAAAAAGCCTAATTCTAAAGGCCCATTTTTGTCAATGAAAATAATGATTTATAGATAAATTTCAAATTTGCCCATAATTTGCACATAATGTTTAGAAAATGCATAAAAGATCAAGAAATGCATACCTCAGACACATTATTCTTTATAGAGAAGTTGGAAATACATATTTTCAAGTTGTTCATTTGACCAGGCTGATGATACAACCCACACTTACTGGCACTTGAGTTGTGTGATGGTGACTTCGGTCATACATCCTAATACCCAAATAATGGACGACAAACAATATTTTCTTAATGATTTGTAGTGGGATGTCCTTTTTCAAAAATTTCATATTTTGTTCAGGTGCAGTCATTGCAAGTTCGAAAACAGTAGTGTTATCAACCATACTCATAATGGAGAAGATATATCATTTCTTAAAGTATGTTTTATTTCTCCCATTGTTTAATTGCAAGAAAATAGCACATATTCAGGTTTTCAGGTTTTAGGCTCCAATCTGGCAATATGTGTTGTAATATAATGCATGTAATGTGGCTACCTTTATTTGAAATGATCAGTTAAGAAAAAAAAATCAATTGTTTTCTGATTTTTGTGATTTATCGTGTTGTGCTTTAAAGGTGTCAGACCACCAATTCAAAATCCCTACCTATTCCAACATTTTTTTTCATTTTTCAATTGTCACAGCTTTCTTAATTTTTTACCTAAGTATAACTTCATACAAAGCAGGTATATCCTAAAATGTACATGTATCACCTTTCTATCTGCCAATTTTTAATCCATGTTTAATGTTTTCATTTGTAGTAAAATACCAACGGTCCGAAGGTAACTACTAAACATAGCCCCTGATTTTTCTGGAAATCTTAAATAAATATAGTATGGAGAGCATTAATCCTAAAATTTAAATGCAAACTCATGAGCAAGTAAATTATGTCTGACAAGAGTGTACCCGCTAAAATGTCTCGCATTCTTTACAAATCATTGATATTATGTTGTATATACATAGGAGATAGCGAGCTAATGACACATAAAAGGAGATGATATGATGTATATACATAGGAGATAGCGAGCTGATGACACATACAAGGAGATGATGTGATGTATATACCTAGGAGACAGCAAACTGATGACACATAAAAGGAGATATGATGTATATACCTAGGAGATACCAAGCTGATGACACATAAAAGGAGATCATGTGATGTATATACCTAGGAGACAGCAAACTGATGACACATACAAGGAGATGATGGGATGTATATACCTAGGAGATACCAAGCTGATGACACATACAAGGAGATGATGTGATGTATATACCTAGGAGATAGCAAACTGATGACACATACAAGGAGATGATGTGATGTATATACCTAGGAGATACCAAGCTGATGACACATACAAGGAGATGATGTGATGTATATACCTAGGAGACAGCAAACTGATGACACATACAAGGAGATGATGTGATGTATATACCTAGGAGATAGGAAGCTGATGACACATACAAGGAGATGATGTGATGTATATACCTAGGAGATAGCAAACTGATAACACATAACAGGACATGATGTGATGTAATTACCTAGGAGATAGCAAGCTGATGACACATACAAGAAGATGATGTGATGTATATACCTAGGAGATACCAAGCTAATGACACATACAAGGAGATGATGTGATGTATATACCTAGGAGATACCAAGTTGATGACATATACAAGGAGATGATGTGATGTATATACCTAGGAGACACCAAGCTGATGACACATAAAAGGAGATGATGTGATATATATACCTAGGAGATAGCAGGCTGATGACATATAAAAGGAGATGATGTGATGTATATACCTAGGAGACAGCAAGCTGATGACACAAACAAGGAGATGATGTGATGTATATACCTAGGAGACAGCAAGCTGATGACACATAAAAGGAGATGATGTGATTTATATACCTAGGAGACAGCAAGCTGATGACACTTAAAAGAAGATGATGTGATGTATATACCTAGAAGATAGCAATCTGATGACACATAAAAGGAGATGATGTGATATATATATACCTAGGAGATAGCGAGCTAATGACACATGGAGGAGATTATGTGATGTATATACCTAGGAGACAGCAAGCTGATGACACATAAAAGGAGATGATGTGATTTATATACCTAGGAGACAGCAAGCTGGATGATGTGATGTATATACCTAGGAGACAGCTAGCTGGATGATGTGATGTATATACCTAAGAGACAGCAAGCTGATGACACATCAAAGGAGATGATGTGATGTATAAACCTAGGAGACAGCAAGCTGATGACACATACAAGGAGATGTGATGTATATACCTAGAAGATAGCGAGCTAGTGACATATACAAGGAGATGATGTGATGTATATACCTAGGAGACACCAAGCTGATGACACATAAAAGGAGATGATGTGATATATATACCTAGGAGATAGCAGGCTGATGACATATAAAAGGAGATGATGTGATGTATATACCTAGGAGACAGCAAGCTGATGACACAAACAAGGAGATGATGTGATTTATATACCTAGGAGACAGCAAGCTGATGACACTTAAAAGAAGATGATGTGATGTATATACCTAGAAGATAGCAATCTGATGACACATAAAAGGAGATGATGTGATATATATATACCTAGGAGAAAGCGAGCTAATGACACATGGAAGAGATTATGTGATGTATATACCTAGGAGACAGCAAGCTGATGACACATAATTTTTTTTTTTTTTTTTTTTTTTTTTTTATACTAGGAGATCAGCAAACTGATGACACATAAAAGGAGATGATGTGATATATATACCTAGGAGATAGCGAAGCTAATGACATATACAAGGAGATGATGTGATGTATATACCTAGGAGAAACAGCTGAATGACACATAAAGAGATGATGTGATGTATATACCTAGGAGACAGCAAATGATGACACATAAAAGGAGATGATGTGATATATATACCTAGGAGATAGCGAGCTATGACATATACAAGGAGAGGATGTGATGTATATACCTAGGAGACAGCAAGCTGATGACACATAAAGGAGATGATGTGATGTATAAACCTAGGAGACAGCAAGCTGATGACACATACAAGGAGATGATGTGATGTATATACCTAGGAGACACCAATCTGATGACACATAAAAGGAGATGATGTGATTATATACCTAGGAGACAGCAAGCTGATGACACTTAAAAGAAGATGATGTGATGTATATACCTAGGAGACAGCAAAGCTGATGACACATAAAAGGAGATGATGTGATTTATATACCTAGGAGACAGCAAGCTGATGACACTTAAAAGAAGATGATGTGATGTATATACCTAGGAGATAGCAAACTGATGACACATAAAAGGAGATGATGTGATATATAATACCTAGGGATAGCGAGCTAATGACATATACAAGGAGATGATGTGATGTATATACTAGGAGACACAAGCTGATGACACATAAAAGGAGATGATGTGATTATATACCTAGGAGACACCAAGCTGATGACACTTAAAAGAAGATGATGTGATGTATACCTAGGAGACAGCAAACTGATGACACATAAAAGGAGATGATTGATTATATATACCTAGGAGATAGCGAGACTATGACAATAAAAGGAGATGATGTGATGTATATACCTAGGAGACAACAAGCTGATGACACATAAAAGGAGATGATGTGATGTATATACCTAGGAGACAGCAAACTGATGACACATAAAAGGAGATGATGTGATATATATACCTAGGAGATAGCGAGCTAGTGACATATACAAGGAGAGATGTGATGTATAATACCTAGGAGACAGCAAGCTGATGACACATAAAGGAGATGATGTGATGTATAACCTAGGAGACAGCAAGCTGATGACACATACAAGGAGATGATGTGATGTATATACCTAGGAGACACAAGCTGATGACACATAAAAGGAGATGATGTGATTTATATACCTAGGAGACAGCAAGCTGATGACACTTAAAAGAAGATGATGTGATGTATATACCTAGGAGACAGCAAGCTGATGACACATAAAAGGAGATGATGTGATTATATACCTAGGAGACAGCAAGCTGATGACACTTAAAAGAAGATGATGTGATGTATATACCTAGGAGACACCAAGCTGATGACACATAAAAGGAGATGATGTGATCTATATACCTAGGAGACACCAAGCTGATGACACTTAAAAGAAGATGATGTGATGTATATACCTAGGAGATAGCAAACTGATGACACATAAAAGGAGATGATGTGATATATATATACCTAGGAGATAGCGAGCTAATGACATATACAAGGAGATGATGTGATGTATATACCTAGGAGACAACAAGCTGATGACACATAAAAGGAGATGATGTGATGTATATACCTAGGAGACAGCAAACTGATGACACATAAAAGGAGATGATGTGATATATATACCTAGGAGATAGCGAGCTAGTGACATATACAAGGAGATGATGTGATGTATATACATAGAAGATATCACGCTGATGACACATAAAAAGAGATGATGTGATGTATATACCTAGGAGATACCAAGCTGATGACAAAAAAATAAGAGACATCCAACAGATGAGGACACATATTTTTAACATTTGTCTTTCACGTATGCCAACATGTATATTAGGCAACAAACTTGGAACTGTCAACTTACATTGTTAACTGACAAAAATTACTACAATGACATTGAAAACTACATGCAAATGTTTTATTGTAATTTCTTTGTACCAAGTCTGTTTTGTCTCTAATAATCTGTGAATATCTTTTAACGTAAGAAAAGACTATTTACCTTAAGGAAGTCCATCACTTCTTCCTTCTTCCTTTTTCTCTCTTCACCATCATAGCTGTATATTTCTACCAGATCATAAGGAGTCTTACCCTGAAATACAATCAAATAATCTTTCATTAATTATACACATATATATCTTTTATTTAAAAAACTGTAAAACATTAAGTAATAGGTAACTGTTGAATAAATTTTACCTATGCATTGCAGAATGTTGTCTTATTTATATATACTTCAAATAAAAACCAGTGAACCTAAACCAACAACACATATGAAGTGTCATTATAAAGAGATCAATGAATAATATTTGAGATTTTGCTGTTAAAGACATTATTGAATGATTGGTGTAGGGTGTGTGGGTGAAATGTGATAAGAAGGTAGTTATATGTTTTGCTGGAGTATAATCAAATGGTAGTTTTGTTAACAGTGTATGATTGGTGTAAGATGTGTTGCTGGAGTATAATTAAATGGTAGTTTTGTTAATAGTGTATGATTAGTGTAAGATGTGTTGCCGGAGTATGCTTAGATGGTAGTTTTGATAAAAGTGTATGATTGGTGTAGGGTGTGTTGGTGGAATGTGATTGAATGGTAGTTTTGTTAATAGTGTATAATTGGTGTAAGGTGTATTGGTAGAATGTGATTAGATGGTAGTTTTGTAAACAGTGTATGATTGGTGTAAGATCTGTTGGTGAAATGTGATTAGATGGTAGTAAAGTGTGTTGTTGGAGTATGATTAGATGGTAGTTTTGTTAAATAGTGTATGATTGGTGTGAGGTGCATTAGTGGAATGTGATTAAATGGAAGTAAGATGTGTTGCTGGAGTATGATTAGATGGTAGTTTTGTAAGTAGTTTAGGATTCGTGTTAGGTGTGTTGGTGGAGTATGATGACATGGCAGTTGTGTCAGTAATGTAGGATTGGTGTTAGGTGTGTTGGTGGAGTATGATGAGATGGTAGTTGTGTCAGTAATGTAAAATTGGTGTTAGGTGTGTTGGTGGAGTATGATGAGATGGTAGATGTGTCAGTAATGTAGCATTGGTGTTAGGTGTGTTGGTGGAGTATGATGAGATGGTAGTTGTGTCAGTAGTGTAGGATTGGTGTTAGGTGTGTTGGTGGAGTATGATGAGATGGTAGTTGTGTCAGTAGTGTAAGATTGGTGTTAGTTGTGTTGGTGGAGTATGATGAGATGGTAGTTGTGTCAGTAGTAATATGATTGGTGTTAGTGTGTTGGTGGAGTATGATGAGATGGTTGTTGTGTCAGTAGTATATGATTGGTGTAAGGTGTGTTGGTGGAGTATGATGAGATGGTAGTTGTGTCAGTAGTATATGATTGGTGTAGGGTGTGTTGGTGGAGTATAGTGAGATAGTAGTTGTGTCAGTAGTGTAGGATTGGTGTTAGGTGTGTTGGTGGAGTATGATGAGATGGTAGTTGTGTCAGTAATGTAGGATTGGTGTTAGGTGTGTTGGTGAAGTATGATGAGATGGTAGTTGTGCCAGTAATGTAGGATTGGTGTTAGGTGTGTTGGTGGAGTATGATGAGATGGTAGTTGTATCAGTAGTGTAGGATTGGTGTAGGGTGTGTTGATAGAGTATGATGAGATGGTAGTTGTGTCAGTAATGTAGGATTGGTGTTAGGTGTGTTGGTGAAGTATGATGAGATGGTAGTTGTGCCAGTAATTTAGGATTGGTGTTAGGTGTGTTTGTTGGAGTATATTGAGATGGTAGTTGTGTCAGTAGTTTAGGATTGATGTAGGGTGTGTTGGTGGAGTATGAGATGGTAGTTGTATCAGTAGTGTAGGATTGGTGTTAGGTGTGTTGGTGATGTATGATGAGATGGTAGTTGTGTCAGTAGTGTAGGATTGGTGTTAGGTGTGTTGGTGGAGTATGATGAGATGGTTGTGTTGTCAGTAGTGTAAGATTAGTGTTAGGTGTGTTGGTGGAGTATGATGAGATGGTAGTTGTGTCAGTAATGTAGGATTAGTGTTAGGTGTGTTGGCGGAGTATAATGAGATGGTCGTTGTGTCAGTTATGTAGGATTGGTGTTAGGTGTGTTGGCGGAGTATGATGAGATTGGAGTTGTATCAGTAGTGTAGGATTGGTGTTAGGTGAGTTGGTGGAGTATAATGAGATGGTCGTTGTGTCAGTAATGTAGGATTGGTGTTAGGTGTGTTGGCGGAGTATAATGAGATGGTCGTTGTGTCAGTTATGTAGGATTGGTGTTAGGTGTGTTGGCGGAGTATGATGAGATTGGAGTTGTATCAGTAGTGTAGGATTGGTGTTAGGTGAGTTGGTGGAGTATAATGAGATGGTCGTTGTGTCAGTAATGTAGGATTGGTGTTAGGTGTGTTGGCGGAGTATAATGAGATGGTCGTTGTGTCAGTAATGTAGGATTGGTGTTAGGTGTGTTGGTGGAGTATGATGAGATTGGAGTTGTATCAGTAATGTAGGATTGGTGTTAGGTGAGTTGGTGGAGTATAATGAGATGGTCGTTGTGTCAGTAATGTAGGATTGGTGTTAGGTGTATTGGCGGAGTATGATGAGATTGGAGTTGTATCAGTAGTGTAGGATTGGTGTTAGGTGTTTTGGTGGAGTATGATGAGATGGTAGTTGTGTCAGTAATGTAGGATTGGTGTTACGTATGTT
This sequence comes from Mytilus edulis, assembly GCA_019925275.1. Taxonomy (NCBI): domain Eukaryota; kingdom Metazoa; phylum Mollusca; class Bivalvia; order Mytilida; family Mytilidae; genus Mytilus; species Mytilus edulis. The sequence goes on along the minus strand of JAHUZM010000015.1, from coordinate 434,027 downwards.
GGTGATGTATGATGAGATGGTTTTTGTATCAGTAGTGTAGAATTGGTGTAGGGTGTGTTGGTAGAGTATGATGAGATGGTAGTTGTGTCAGTAATGTAGGATTGGTGTTAGGTGTGTTGGTAGGTTGAGGTCAAGTGAAAACTGTCTGACGGCATGAGGACCTTGCAAGGTACGCACATACCAAATATAGTTATACTTTATTTATAAAACATAATTTAACATTACAAACATTTTTTTTTTCAAGTAGTCACTGAACCATGAAAATGAGGTCAAGGACATTGGACATGTGACTGGCGGAAACTTCATAACATGAGGCATCCATATACAAAGTATGAAGCATCAAGGTCTTCCTCCTTCTAAAATATAAAGTTTTTAAGAAGTTAGCTAACGCCTCTGCCACTGCTTTACCACTATCCCTATGCCGAGCTTTCTGAGATTAAAGTCGCAGGCTCGACAAAAAATAATCAGTTTTAAGGGGGCTCATGGGTCTAAATCATTTTTTTAATTTAAAACTAGAGGCTCTAAAGAGCCTGTGTCGCTCACCTTGGTCTATGTTAATATTAAACATTGTACACAGATGGATTCATGACAAAATTGTGTTTTGGTGATGGTGATGTGTTTGTAGATCTTACTTTACTAAACATTTTTGCTGCTTACAATTATCTCTATCTATAACAGTAGTTTCTGTGGAAAATGTTAGTGAAAATCTACAAATTTTGTGAAAATTATTTAAAATTTACTATGAAGGGCAATAACTCCTTAAGGGGTAAATTGACTATTTTGGTCATGTTGACTTATTTTTAGTTCTTACTTTGCTGTACATTATTGCTGTTTACAGTTATCACTATCTATAATAATATTCAAGATAATAACAAAAAAACAGCAAAATTTCCTCAAAATTATCAATTCAGGGCAGCAACCTAACAACTGATGATCCAATTCATCTGAAAATTCCAGGGCAGATAGATCTTGACCTGATCAACAACTTTACTTAGTGTCAGTTTTACTCTTAATGCTTTGGTTTTTGAGTTAAAAGCCAAAAACTGCATTTCATCCCTATGTTCTATTTTTAGACGTGGCGGCCATCTTGGTTGGTTGGCCGGGTCATCGGACACAATTTTTAAACTAGATACCCCAATGATGATTGTGGCCAAGTTTCAATTAATTTGGCCGAGTAGTTTCAGAGGAGAAGATTTTTCTAAAAGATTACTAAGATTTACGAAAAATGGTTAAAAATTGACTATAATGGGCAATAACTCCTAAAGTGGTCAACTGACCATTTTGGTCATGTTGACTTATTTGTAGATCTTACTTTGCTGAACATTATTGCTGTTTACAGTTTATCTCTATCTAAAATAATATTCAAGATAATAGCCAGGAACAACAAAATTGCCTTAAAATTACCAATTCAGGGGCAGCAACCTAACAACAGAATGTCAGATTCTTCTGAAAATATCAGGGCAGATAGATCTTAACCTGATAAACAGTTTTATCCCACGTCAGATTTGCTCTAAATGCTTTTTTTTTTGAGTTATAAGCCAAAAACTGCATTTTACCCCTATGTTCTATTTTTAGCCATTGCGACCATCTTGGTTGGTTGGCGGGGTCACCGGACACAATTTTTGAACTAGATACCCCAATGATGATTGTGGCTAAGTTTGGTTAAATTTGGCCCAGTAGTTTCAGAGAAGATTTTTGTAAAAGTTAACGCCGGACGCCAAGTGAGCTAAAAAATGGGTCACCGTTCATTTACGCTCACAATCTGCCTTCGAAAGAAGTATACATTTTTGTTAATGTCCTTTTTTCTGTTGACCTAATAGGGGAAATAGTTGTAATATCGAAATAAACTAGAGGCTCTAAAGAGCCTGTGTCGCTCACCTTGGTCTATGTGCATATTAAACAAAGGACACAAATGGATTCATGACAAAATTGTATTTTGGTGATGGTGATGTGTTTGAAGTTCTTACTTTACTGAACGATTCTGCTTCTTACAATTATATTTATAATGAACTTTGCCCATTAGTAACAGAGAACTATATTTGGTAAAAATTTACATAAATTTACCAAATTAATGAAAATTGATAAAAAATGACTATAAAGGGCAACAACTCCTTAAGGGGTCAATTGACCATTTAGGTCATTTGACTTATTTGTAGATCTTACTTTGCTGAACATTTTTGCTGTTTACAGTTTATCGCTATCTATAATAGTATTCAAGATAAATAAAAACGGCAAAATTTCTTTAAAAATTACCAATTGGAGGGCAGCAACCCAACAACCAGTTGTCCAATTCATCTGAAAAATTCAGGGCAGATAGATATTGACTTGATTAACAATTTAACTTCTTGTCAAATTTGCTCTAAATGCTTTGGTTTCATAGTTATAAGCCAAAAACTGCATTTTACCCCTATGTTCTATTTTTAGCCTTGGCGGCCATCTTGGTTAAATGGCAAGGTCATCAGACACATTTTTCAAACTAGATACCCCAAAGATGATTGTGGCCTAGTAGTTTCAGTGGAGATTTTGTAAAAGATTACTTAGATTTATGAAAAAATGGTTAAAAATTGACTATATGGGCAATAACTCCTAAAGGGGTCAACTGACCATTTCGGTCATGTTGACTTATTTGTAAATCTAACTTTGCTGAACATTATTGATGTTTACAGTTTATCTCTATCTATAATAATATTCAAGATAATAACCAAAAACAGCAAAATTTCCTCAAAATTACCAATTCAGGGGCAGCAACCCAACAACAGGTTGACTGATTCATCTGAAAATTTCAGAGCAGATAGATCTTGACCTGATAAACATTTTTATCCCATGTCAGATTTCCTCAAAATGCTTTGGTTTTTGAGTTATAAGCCAAAAACTGCATTTTACCCCTATGTTCTATTTTTAGCCATGGCGGCCATCTTGTTTGGTTTGGCGGGTCACGCCACACATTTTTTAAACTAGATACCCCAATGATGATTGTGGCCAAGTTTGGTTTCATTTGGCCCAGTAGTTTCAGAGGAGAAGATTTTTGTAAAAGTTAAAGACGACGGACGACGACGGACGACGACGGACGACGGACGCCAAGTGATGGGAAAAGCTCACTTGGCCCTTCGGGCCAGGTGAGCTAAAAAAGAACTAAATTTTACAGTTATTTAGTTTATGTACAGCTTTTTCGAAAACAACAATAAAAATATAGGTCACCAATGAGTAAATTTGAGATATTTCTATTTAAATGCCAAAAAATGGCATTTTTGCACCAAAGGGAGATAATTTGGAGCTTTTTCAATAATATCTACATTTTAAAAGTCACCTGAGGCCAACAAGAATTATTTTTTTGGAATGATTCTTGTACCATAATGATAAAGTAATAACTACTATAGGTAATAAATGAAATTTGTAATGAAAAATTATTGTTTAATTTTTTTGAAAATCTTATACCCGTGAGCCTCCTTAAGAAAACTGTGTTCATTCATTAAGTGTATTAATAAAAAGGTTAGTCCCTCCATGTAAAAGTAACGCACAGACTGATTTCTTCATATTTAGTTTAACCTGTTTATTATACAGGTATTTCATCATAAAGTTGTACTTTATTATATTTTATCTGCAGCTGTTTACCCTCAACTATTGTATTTGTATTTATATTGTAATTGTACTTCCTCAGTTGACTTGTATTTAGTTTTTAGAGAATAAAATAACTATCTATCTAATAAGAATAAAACTGAATGTTACCTGTTTTGATTTCACCCAAGGACTGCATCCTTGATCTATTAAACATTTTGTTACATCAATCTGTCCACGCTGAGCAGCATGATGTAAAGCTGTTTCTCCATACTATAACAATATAAAAATATAAACATGTTAATGGTATTTGATAACAAAATCATGAGGAGTCAAACAATTTACCAAATGTAAGAAATATAACATCAGGTAAGAAAATATCCAATTATATTTGTGTATAAACTATTAAATGGTAGATTAAGATATAAATTCAATGTATATTTTCTAATTCAGTGAAACAAAACAGGTAAAAAAATAGTAAACTCTTAATTATATAAGTGTAACAAGTCAAATAATAGCAACCCTCACTTTATATAAGTCTCACAAGTATTTGTTGTCCATTTAACATGTATGATTAACAAAATGATTTTATGTTGATTCAGTAAAATGATCAAAGTTGAAAAAAAAAAACTTTTTTCAAGAAACATTAAAACGAGCAATATTTTCTGATTCAGTGCGAAGAGACAAGAAAAATAAGACCCCACTTTATATAATTCTGTCAAGTATTTGTTATTTTTAAAAGATGTTTTACATAAGATCTGTAGAATTAACATTATCCAACTAAAGAAGTTAACACAACTTGTTCTCATCAACTTCTCATTAAAATCAGATGTTTATAAAATAATTTTTCGTCAAGAAACAAAATTAAACCTTTACTATCTGATTCAGTTCTGTGTTACGAATAAAACGAGACCCCACTTTATATAATTCTAACAAATATTTGTTGTCCTTTAAACCTGTCTGATTAACAACATAATTTTGTGTAGATTCTGTATAAAGTGATGTTTGGTCAGAGTAAGGTCATTATATCTATCATTACCTTATCTGTAACTTCTAACTGACTTCCGTGAGTGACTAGGTGAGTCACCACCTCCAGCCGTCCGTACAGAGCCGCCAACATTAATGGTGTCACTCCATCCTGTAATATCAACATATAACAGACACAGGGAAGATTCCACTATATAGTTTAGGGCCGCTTAGCGGCCCTCAATTCCTCCAGCGGCCCCAAAAAATTGTGTGAAAATAAATTCCCAATTCAGAAAAAAAAATATTTTAAAATTGATTTTTCCGGAAATGTTTCCTGCACCGATTAAGGCAATTACATTTTTTCCCATTTGTCTTCAAAGTGTTTTAAGATCCGAATAAGAATGATGTAAACGAAAGATTGTTAAGATAAGATATGTTATCATTTTGTTATTATGTGTTTTTCTGAGACGTTTCTCAATACCTTAGTTCTCGTAAAAGCAGACCTTTAAATGAAATATGCTTTTACTAGATCAAATACACCCATAGCATTTTCTTCAATTAAATTGAAGAAAATGCTATGGGAGTATTTGATTTCGTAAAAGCATATAGATAAATTATCTGCTTTTAATTTGTGACCCATTTTGACAAAAAGCATCTATTATCATAATAGATGCTTTTTGTCAAAATGGGTCACAAATTAAAAGCAGACCTCGACAGGGAGAAAAACTTATAAATTATCAAAATTCAATAGGCGCCGATTGCGTAAAGGTTCTGCCTGGCTCTCAAATAAAAAAAACGACTGTCTGCGCATTTTTGAAAATCATGTACACGACAGATCATTTATGATGAAAAAGGATATCCACACACTATGAAACAGGTGAAACTTGATACAATTTCCGTTTTTACAGGAAAATGATATTATTTCATCATAGATTTTATGCGGGAAAAAAAATCCCAATTATAAGAAAATTCCCAATTTGATGAAAATTCCCAATTTTGATGGTCAAGGGACCCATTTGAAAACAACTGGAATCATCCCTGCAGACATCAAAACTTGTGTCATAAACTGGACAATGTTGTGTAATAAATATAAACAAAATATATATCACATGAATCAGTGGTCAAAACTGAATAAAATGACCAGTCACACTTGTATTTATATTCTACATAAACAACAAATAAACAACATGTTTTATTGTGAGATGTCAGAACTTCCATCAGAACTGTCAGGTTAAAAAAAAACTTTTTTCTAGAAACATAAACAATATTTATATCAATGGACTCAGCTGGACAAGACAATTAAAATGAGACTCCACTTTATATAATTCTAACAAATATTTGTTGTCCATTAAATCTGTCTGATTAACAATGATTACGTAGAATGATCAAAGTTAAAAAAAAAACTTTTTTCAAGAAACATTAAAACGAGTAATATTTTCTGATTCAGTACGAAGAGACAAGAAAAATAAGACCCCACTATATATAATTCTATCAAGTATTTGTTATTTTTAAAAGACATTTTACATTAGATCTGTAGAATTAACATTATATGACTAAAGATGTTAACACAACTTTTTCTCATCAACTTCTCATTAAAATCAGATGTTTACAAAATAATTTTTCGTCAAGAAACAAAATAAAACCTTTACTATCAGATGCAGTTCTGTGTTACGAATAAAATGAGACCCCACTTTATATAATTCTAACAAATATTTGTTGTCCATTAAACCTGTCTGATTAACAATGATTACGTAGAATGATTAAAGTTAAAAAAAAAAAAAATTTCAAGAAACATTAAAACGAGTAATATTTTCTGATTCAGTACGAAGAGACAAGAAAAATAAGACCCCACTTTATATAATTCTGTCAAGTTTTTGTTATTTTTAAAAGATGTTTTACATTAAATCTGTAGAATTAACATTATCTGACTAAAGATGTTATATAATTCTAACAAATATTTGTTGTCCATTAAACCTGACTGATTAACAACATGATTTTGTGTAGATTCTGCATAAAGTGATGTTTGGTCAGAGTAAAGTGATTATATCTATCATAACCTTGGATGTAACTTCTAACTGACTTCCGTGACTGACTAGGTAAGTCACTACCTCCAGGCGTCCTACCCCAGCCGCCCACATTAATGGTGTCTGTCCTCCCTGTAATATCAACATATATCAGACATCAAAACTTGTGTTATAAACTGGACAATGTTGTGTAATAAATATAAACAAAATATATATCACATGAATCAGTGGTCAAAACTGAATAAAATGACCAGTCACACTTGTATTTATATTCTACATAAACAACAAATAAACTACATGTTTTATTGTGAGATGTCAGAACTTCCATCAGAACTGTCAGGTTAAAAAAAAAACTTTTTTCAAGAAACATTAAAACGAGTTATATGTTCTGACTCAGTACGAAGAGACAAGAAAAATAAGACCCCACTTTAAATAATTCTGTCAAGTATTTGTTATTTTTAAAAGATGTCTTACATTAGATCTGTAGAATTAACATTATCTGACTAAAGATGTAAACACAATTTGTTCTCATCAACTACTCATTAAAATCAAATGTTTACAAAATAATTTTTTGTCAAGAAACAAAATAAAACCTTAACTATCTGATTCAGTTCTGTGTTACGAATAAAATGAGACCCCACTTTATATAATTCTAACAAATATTTGTTGTCCATTAAACCTGTCTAATTAACAACATGATTTTGTGTAGATTCTGTATAAAGTGGTCTTTGGTCAGAGTAAGGTGATTATATCTGTCATTACCGTGGATTTAGCTTCTAATTGACTGCCGTGAGTGACTAGGAAAGTCACTACCTCCAGGCGTCCGAACTGAGCCGCCAACATTAATGGTGTCCTTCCATTCTGTAATATCAACATATAACAGACATCAAAACTTGTGTCATAAACTGGACAATGTTGTGTAATAAATATAAACAAAATATATATCACATGAATCAGTGGTCAAAACTGAATAAAATGACCAGTCACACTTTTATTTATGTTTATGTAAATAAACAACATGTTTTATTGTGAGATGTCAGAACTTCCATCAGAACTGTCAGGTTAAAAAAAAAAACTTTTTTAAGAAACATTAAAACGAGTTATATGTTCTGATCAGTACGAAGAGACAAAAAAAATAAGACCCCACTTTAATAATTCTGTCAAGTATTTGTTATTTTTAAAAGATGTTTTACATTAGATCTGTAGAATTAACATTATCTGACTAAAGAAGTTAACAAATTTTTCTCATCAACTCTCATTAAAATCAATGTTTACAAAATATCTTTTATTCAAGAAACAAAATAAAACCTTAACTATCTGATTCAGTTCTGTGTTACGAATAAAATGAGACCCCACTTTATATAATTCTAACAAATATTTGTTGTCCATTAAACTGTCTAAATTAACAACATGATTTTGTGTAGATTCTGTATAAAGTGTGTTTGGTCAGAGTAAGTGATTATATCTATCATTACCGTGGTTGTAGCTCTAATGACTACCGTGAGTGACCTAGGTAAGTCCCCACCTCCAGGTGTCCACCTAGCCGCCAACATTAATGGTGTCCCTTCCTTGTAATATCAACATATAACAGACATCAAAACTTGTGTCATAAACTGGACAATGTTGTGTAATAAATATAAACAAAATATATATCACATGAATCAGTGGTCAAAACTGAATAAAATGACCAGTCACACTTGTATTTATTTTATTAAACAACAAAACTACATGTTTTATTGTGAGATGTCAGAACTTCCATCAGAACTGTCAGGTTAAAAAAAAAAAACTTTTTTTAAGAAACATTAAAACGAGTTATATTTTCTGATTCAGTACGAAGAGACAAGAAAAATAAGACCCCACTTTATATAATTCTGTCAAGTATTTGTTATTTTTAAAATATGTTTTACATAAGATCTGTAGAATTAATATTATCTGACTAAAGAAGTTAACATAACTTTTTCTCATCAACTTCTCATTAAAATCAGATGTTAACAAAATTCTTTTATTCAAGAAACAAAATAAAACCTTAACTATCTGATTCAGTTCTGTGTTACGAATAAAATGAGACCCCACTTTATATATTCTAACAAATATTTGTTGTCCATTAAATCTGTCTGATTAACAACATGATTTTGTGTAGATTCTGTATAAAGTGTTGTTTGGTCAGAGTAAGTTGATTATATCTATCATTACCTTGGTTGTGGCCTCTAACTGACTACCGTGAGTGACCAGGTAAGTCACCACCTCCAGGTGTCCTCCCATAGCCGCCAACATTAATGGTGTCCATCTTCCCTGTAATATCAACATATAACAGACATCAAAACTTGTGTCATAAACTGGACAATGTTGTGTAATAAATATAAACAAATATATATATCACATGAATCAGTGGTCAAAACTGAATAAAATGACCAGTCACACTTGTATTTATATTTACATAAACAACAATATAAACTACATGTTTTATTGTGAGATGTCAGAACTTCCATCAGAACTGTCAGGTTAAAAAAAAAAACTTTTTTTAAGAAACATTAAAACGAGTTATATTTTCTGATTCAGTACGAAGAGACAAGAAAAATAAGACCCCACTTTATATAATTCTGTCAAGTATTTGTTTATTTTTAAAATATGTTTTACATAAGATCTGTAGAATTAATATTATCTGACTAAAGAAGTTAACATAACTTTTTCTCATCAACTTCTCATTAAAATCAGATGTTAACAAAATATCTTTTATTCAAGAAACAAAATAAAACCTTAACTATCTGATTCAGTTCTGTGTTACGAATAAAATGAGACCCCACTTTATATAATTCTAACAAATATTTGTTGTCCATTAAATCTGTCTGATTAACAACATGATTTTGTGTAGATTCTGTATAAAGTGTTGTTTGGTCAGAGTAAGTTGATTATATCTATCATTACCTTGGTTGTGGCCTCTAACTGACTACCGTGAGTGACCAGGTAAGTCACCACCTCCAGGTGTCCTCCCATAGCCGCCAACATTAATGGTGTCCATCTTCCCTGTAATATCAACATATAACAGACATCAAAACTTGTGTCATAAACTGGACAATGTTGTGTAATAAATATAAACAAAATATATATCACATGAATCAGTGGTCAAAACTGAATAAAATGACCAGTCACACTTTTATTTATGTTTATGTAAATAAACAACATGTTTTATTGTGAGATGTCAGAACTTCCATCAGAACTGTCAGGTTAAAAAAAAAAACTTTTTTTAAGAAACATTAAAACGAGTTATATTTTCTGATTCAGTACGAAGAGACAAGAAAAATAAGACCCCACTTTATATAATTCTGTCAAGTATATGTTATTTTTAAAAGATGTTTTACATTAAATCTGTAGAATTAACATTATCTTACTAAAGTGTAAACATAACTTTTTCTCATCAACTTCTCATTAAAATCAAATGTTTACAAAATAATATTTTGTCAGGAAACAAAATAAAACTTTACTATCTGATTCAGTTCTGTGTTACGAATAAAATGAGACCGCTTTTATATAATTCAACAATATTTGTTGTCATTAAATCTGTCTGATTAACAATTTATTACGTAGAATGATCAAAGTTTGAAAAACAATTTTTCAAGAAACATTAAAACGAGTTATATTTTCTGATTCAGTCGAGAACAAGAAAATGAGACCTACTTTATATAATTCTGTCAAGTATTTGTTATTTTAAAAGTGTTTACATTAGATCTGTAGAATTAAATTATTACAAATTGTTAACAAATTGTTTCATTATTTCATAATCAAATGTTACAATAATTTTTCGTCAAGAAAAAAATAAAACCATAACGATCTGATTCAGTTCTGTGTTACGAATAAAATGAGATCCCACTTTATATAATTCTAACAATAATGCGTGGTCCATTAAACCTGTCTGATTAACAAATGATTTTGTGTAAATTCAAAATAATGATCAAAGCTTAGAAAATATTTAGTGGTATTTCCGTGTAAAATGTTGGCTGCTTCATATCTTATGAGTTGTTGTGTATAAGGGTAATATATCAATGGTGTGTGTTTGTGGTGAGTATATTAAAATGTAATAGAGCAATGATTGTGTTGAGTATAAGGATAATATAGCAATGGTGTATGTTTGTGGTGAGTTTAAGGGTAATATAGCAATGGTGTATGTTTGTGGTGAGTTTAAGGGTAATATAGCAAAGGTACATGTTTGTGGTGAGTATAAGGGTAATATAGCAATGGTGTATGTTTGTGGTGAGTATAAGGGTAATATAGCAATGGTGTATGTTTGTGGTGAGTATAAGGGTAATATAGCAAAGGTACATGTTTGTGGTGAGTATAAGGGTAATATAGCAATGGTGTATGTTTGTGGTGAGTATAAGGGTAATATAGCAATGGTGTATGTTTGTGGTGAGTATAAGGGTAATATAGCAAAGGTACATGTTTGTGCTGAGTGTAAGGGTAATATAGCAATGGTGTATATTTTTGGTGAGTATAACGGTAATATAGCAATGGTGTATGTGTGTGGTGAGTATAAGGGCAATATAGCAATGGTGTATGTTTGTGGTGAGTATAAGGGTAATATAGCAAAAATGTATGTTTGTGGTGAGTATAAGGGTAATATAGCAATGGTGTATGTTTGTGCTGAGTATATAAGGGTAATATAGCAATGGTGTGTGCGTGTGGTGAGTATAAGGGCAATATAGCAATGGTGTATGTTTTTGGTGAGTATAACGGTAATATAGCAATGGTGTATGTTTGTGCTGAGTATAAGGGTAATATAGCAATGGTGTATGTTTGTGCTGAGTATAAGAGTAATATAGCAATGGTGTATGTTTGTGCTGAGTATAAGGGTAATATAGCAATGGTGTATGTTTGTGGTGAGTGTAAGGGTAATATAGCAATGGTGTCACATGTCATGTTCAGTACAGGAGTGGTAAATGAGTGTTGTATAATCAGGGGTCACATGTCATGTTCAGTACAGGAGTGGTAAATGTATGTTGTATAATCAGGTGTCATATGTCATGTCCAGTACACGAGTAGTAAATGCAGGTTGTATGATCAGTTGTCACAGGTCTTGTTCAGTACAGGAGAGGTAAATGTATGTGATATGATCTGGTGTTATGTCATGTTCAGTACAAGAGTGGTAAATGAAAGTTGTTTGATCAGGTGTCACATGTCATGTTCAGTACAAGAGTGGTAAAGCATGTTGTATAATCAGGTGTCACATGTCATGTTCAGTACAACAGTGGTCAATGAAAGTTGTATGATCAGGTAGCACATGTCATGTTCAGAACAAGAGTGGTAATGCATGTTGTATGATCAGGTGGCACATGTCATGTTCAGTACAAGAGTGGTAAATAAAAGTGGAATGATCAGGTGTTACATGTCATGTTCAGTACAAGAGTGGTAAATGAAAGTGGTATGATCAGGTGTCACATGTCATGTTCAGTACAAGAGTGGTAAATGCGACACAGGTTATGTTCTTCTCATATATGTTATGATGGTATGATACTAAACCCCTAACGGGAAGGATTGTGCCTGATGTTCATATGATGAAATCATAATCTTTCAGTCAGTTTAATTGAAGTCTGGAGCTGGCATGTCAGTTAACTGCTAGTAGTCTGTTGTTATTTATGTATTATTGGCATTTTGTTTATTTTCTTTGGTTACATCTTCTGACATCAGACTTCTCTTGAACTGAATTTTAATGTGCGTATTGTTATGCGTTTACTTTTCTACATTGGTTAGAGGTATAGGGGGAGGGTTGAGATCTCACAAACATGTTTAACCCCGCCGCAGTTTTGCGCCTGTCCCAAGTCAGGAGCCTCTGGCCTTTGTTAGTCTTGTATTATTTTAATTTTAGTTTCTTGTGTACAATTTGGAAATTAGTATGGCGTTCATTATCACTGGACTAGTATATATTTGTTTAGGGGCCAGCTGAGGGACGCCTCCGGGTGCGGGAATTTCTCGCTAAATTGAAGACCTGTTGGTGACCCTCTGCTGTTGTTTTTTATTTGGTCGGGTTGTTGTCTCTTTGACACATTCCCCATTTCCATTCTCAATTTTATGTTGTATAATCAGGTGTCACATGTCATGTTCAGTACAGGAGTAGTAAATGAATGTTGTATGATCAGGTGTCACATGTCATATTCAGTACAGGAGAGGTAAATGCAGGTTGTATACTCAGGTGTCGCATGTCATGTTCAGTACAGGAGAGGTAAATGCAGGTTGTATAATCAGGTGTCACATGTCATGTTCAGTATAGGAGTAGTAAATGAATGTTGTATGATCAGGGGTTACATGTCATGTTCAGTACAAGAGTGGTAAATGCAGGTTGTATAATCAGGTGTCACATGTCATGTTCAGTACAGGAGTAGTAAATGAATGTTGTATGCTCAGGTGTTACATGTCATGTTCAGTACAAAAGGGGTAAATGAATGTTGTATGATCAGGTGTCACATGTCATATTCAGTACAAGAGTGGTAAATGAATGTTGTATAATCAGGTGTCACATGTCATGTTCAGTACAGGAGTAGTAAATAAATGTTGTATGATCAGGTGTCACATGTCATATTCAGTACAGGATAGGTAAATGCAGGTTGTATAATCAGGTGTCACATGTCATGTTCAGTACAGGAGTAGTAAATGTATGTGGTATGATCTGGTGTTACATGTCATGTTCAGTACAAGAGTGGTGAATGAAAGTCGTATGATCAGGTGTCACATGTCAGGTTCAGTACAAGAGTGGTAAATCAATGTTGTATGATCAGGTGTCACATGTCAGGTTCAGTACAAGAGTGGTAAATGCAGGTTGTATGATCAGGTGTCACATGTCAGGTTCAGTACAAGAGTGGTAAATGAAAGTCGTATGATCAGGTGTCACATGTCAGGTTCAGTACAAGAGTGGTAAATCAATGTTGTATGATCAGGTGTCACATGTCAGGTTCAGTACAAGAGTGGAAAATGAATGTTGTCTGATCAGGCGTCACATGTCATGTTCAGTACAAGAGTGGTAATGCATGTTGTATGATCAGGTGTCACATGTCATGTTTTAATAGTACTGAGTGGTAAATGAATGTTGTATGATCAGGTGTCACATGTGCTGTTCAGTACAAGAGTGGTAAATGTATGTGGTATGATCAGGTGTCACATGTCAGGTTCAGTACAAGAGTGGTAAATCAATGTTGTATGATCAGGTGGCACATGTCAGGTTCAGTACAAGAGTGGTAAATCAATGTTGTATGATCAGGTGGCACATGTCAGGTTAGTACTGAGTGGTAAATCAATGTTGTCTGATCAGGCGTCACATGTCATGTTCAGTACAAGAGTGGTAATGCATGTTGTATGATCAGGTGTCACATGTCATGTTTTAATAGTACTGGAGTGGTAAATGAATGTTGAATGTTGTATGATCAGGTGTCACATGTGCTGTTCAGTACAAGAGTGGTTAATGAATGTTGTATGATCAGGTGTCACATGTTATGTTTAGTACTGGAGTGGTACTAGTAAATGAATATTGTATGATCAGTTGTCACATGTCATGTTCAGTACAGAAGAGGTAAATGTATGTGGTATGATCTAGTATTACATGTCATGTTCAGTACAGGGGTGGTAAATGTATGTTGTATAATCAGGGGTCACATGTCATGTTCAGTATAGGAGTGGCAAATGTATGTTGTAAAATCAGGGGTCACATGTCATGTTCAGTACATGAGTGGTTAATATATATGTTGTAGAATCAGGTGTCATATGACATGTTTAGAACAGGAGTGGTCAATGAAAGTTGTATAATCAGGTGTCATGTCTCAAGTCATGGCCAAAGTTATGTTTTTTTGTGTAGAATACTATATATGTTGTAATAAAGTAAATCACACTATTTCAGTTGTATACAGTAAGAAAGTATCAGACAGCAACCCGTTGACATACAAACTGGAGTGGTATTTATCAGTGTAATAAAGTAAATCACAATATTTCAGTTGTATACAGTAAGAAAGTATCAGACAGCAACCTGTTGACATACAAACTGGAGTGGTATTCATCAGTGTAATAAAGTAAATCACAATATTTCAGTTGTATACAGTAAGAAAGTATCAGACAGCAACCCGTTGACATACAAACTGGAGTGGTATTCATCAGTGTAATCAAGTAAATCACACCATTTCAGTTGTATACAGTTACGAAGTATCAGACAGCAACCCTTTGACATACAAACTGGAGTGGTATTCATCAGTGTAATAAAGTAAATCACAATATTTCAGTTGTATACAGTAAGGAAGTATCAGACAGCAACCCTTTGACATACACACTGGAGTGGTATTCATCAGTGTAATGAAGTAAATCACAATATTTCAGTTGTATACAGTAAGGAAGTATCAGACAGCAACCCTTTGACATACAAACTGGAGTGGTATTCATCAGTGTAATAAAGTAAATCACAATATTTCAGTTGTATACAGTTATGAAGTATCAGACAGCAACCCTTTATCATACAAACTGGAGTGGTATTCATCAGTGTAATCAAGTAAATCACAATATTTCAGTTGTATACAGAAAGTAAGTATCAGACAGCAACCCTTTGACATACAAACTGGAGTGGTATTCATCAGTGTAATAAAGTAAATCACAATATTTCAGTTGTATACAGTTATGAAGTATCAGACAGCAACCCTTTGACATACAAACTGGAGTGGTATTCATCAGTGTAATAAAGTAAATCACACTATTTCAGTTGTATACAGTTATGAAGTATCAGACAGCAACCCTTTATCATACAAACTGGAGTGGTATTCATCAGTGTAATAAAGTAAATCACAATATTTCAGTTGTATACAGTTACGAAGTATCAGACAGCAACCCTTTGACATACAAACTGGAGTGGTATTCATCAGTGTAATAAAGTAAATCACAATATATCATAATACTATGTTTCTTAATATTTTGAAGACAAGAGTAATTGCAATAAATAGAATGTACACTGAATCACTGAACACTATCAAGGGCAGTGTTTAACTGATCCACATTATGTGTACTACATAATAAATATCTGTAAATGTGTTAAACATTTTACTTTACTTACACCTCCTCTACATTCCAAGTTAGCCCTGTTCTTTACACATAATTCCACCTCTTTTTTATTCCCCTCCCTTGCAGCTGTAAGAAGTTTCTGTAAGCAAAACAAAGCTTTTACATTTTCCTCTAGAACATACAAATGTATTGCAAATGTAATAATTGAATTTAACAAGCTACATGTTTACAGTTCCAACAGTTTATACCAAATACAGTGATTACCAAGAAGGAGTGAAATGTATCAGAGGTTTTTTTTTTTATAAAAGTCTGTAGACAATTGTATTATGCATCAGTTTTGAGATCAGCCTAAGTTTTTGTTGAGATTTGTGTTGCTCGGTCTTTAGTTTTCTATGTAATGTTTTGAATATAAAAAGAAGATGTGGTATGATTGCCAATTCTACGAAATAGACCAAATGACACAGAAAATAACCGTACAGCCTTCAACAATGATCAAAGCCCATATGGCATAGTCAGCTATAAAAGGCCCTGAAATGACTAATGTAAACTGTTGAATTTTGATTTGTATTTCATTTTTTTCCATGGCGTTGACAGATTCTTTTCGACTTAAAGAGTTGTGAATGTCCTACAATATCTTACGTTTCTTTTTTTTTTGTCTCCTGGAATTTGTTTATTGAAATTCTGTTCACTGTAGTCATTTTGATTTCTCCTGTTCTCCCCCTGAGAATACTGCACACTGTATCTTTATGTACAGTTTATAGACAACATAGGTCACATGACACTGACTTTTAAGAAGAAAAACTTACCTTATCCCAACTTGCCATTTTATCCTGTAAAAGAAAATGAAATCATTGTATATTTAAAAAAATATCATTATCTAATTAGAGGAGTTCAATTCATAAAATTATATATATAACATTCAGAAAATTCTTCAAACAATTTACCAACATTTGACCAAAGAAACAAGAAAAAAACATAAAATGTCATTTATCATTTATACAATGTCTTTTTAAAATGTTTTAAAAAATGAGTTATTTCCCTTTGAAATTCTGTTTACTGTATCATTACTGATTTCTCCTGTTCTCCCCCTGAGAATACTGCACGCCTGTATCTTTATGTACAGTTTATAGACAACATAGGTCACATGACATAGGTCACACAACACTGACTGAATCTGAGAATACTACACACCTGTATCTTTATGTACATTTTATAGACAACATAGGTCACATGACATACGTCACACAACACTGACTGAATCTGAGAATACTACACACCTGTATCTTTATGTACATTTCATAGACAACATAGGTCACATGACATACGTCACACAACACTGACTGAATCTGAGAATACTGCACGCCTGTATCTTTATGTACATTTTATAGACAACATAGGTCACATGATAGGTCACACGACAGTGACTGAATCTGAGAATACTGCACGCCTGTATCTTTATGTACATTTTATAGACAATATAGGTCACATGACATACGTCACACAACACTGACTGAATCTGAGAATACTGCACGCCTGTATCTTTATGTACATTTTATAGACAATATAGGTCACATGACATACGTCACACAACACTGACTGAATCTGAGAATACTGCACGCCTGTATCTTTATGTACATTTCATAGACAACATAGATCACATGACATAGGTCACATGACATACGTCACACAACACTGACTGAATCTGAGAATACTGCAAGCCTGTATCTTAATGTACATTTCATAGACAACATAGATCACATGACATAGGTCACATGACATATGTCACACAACACTGACTGAATCTGAGAATACTGCACGCCTGTATCTTTATGTACATTTTATAGACAACATAGGTCACATGTGACATAGATCACATGACACTGACTGACTCTGAGAATACTGCACGACTGTATCTTTATGTACAGTTTATAGACAACATAAGTCACATGACATAGGTCACATGACACTGACTGACTGAGAATACTGCACGCCTGTATCTTTATGTACATTTTATAGACAACATAGGTCACATAACACTGACTGACTCTGAGAATACTGCACGCCTGTACAGTGATCAGGAAGGACGTGCAACCTGCACCTATAGCGCATATTGACTAGAAATGGCGCATACAGTGACAAATGTAAGCGCCCACGTGGCGCACGATATTTTTCACTTCGTTTTGAAACGTTTTATTGTCAAATGGATTTCCGATCGTGTTCCATGCCGCCATGTGTGTGTACACAACTGTGTAATGATCCTCCACAGTGGCGAATCCAGAAATTTTCATAAGTGGGGGCCCACTGACTGACCTAAGAGGGGGCCCGCTTCAGTCACGCTTTAATGATTCCCTATATAAGCAACCAATTTTTTTCCCAAAAAGGGGGGGCCCGGGCCCCCTGGGCCCCCCCCCCCCCCTAAATCCGCCTCTGCTCCAATAATAGGAGCACCTATATATTTTTGGGACGTCTCGGGTGTTTCCCTATGATAATAGAACCTTGCGGTTTAACGTCTTGGGTGTTTTCCTATCGTAATAATAGAACCGAAAAACGTAATTAACCATCATTCATGATATATTTTTTTTATAAACAACTTTAAATTTGTGAAATTTGGCTAGTACAGACGAGATTTAACTCTAATAATAATCTCATTCATTTAGTTTAGCTTGCTATTATTTCGATTGAAGAACCCCAAATACTTTTTAGGAATATAGTTTTTGTCTCCATAAAAGACGTTTTACTGTCCTTGTCATTTTTTGGTCTTACGCTTGTTTTGAAATTTTGTAAACATGACTTTAGCAATTTGTTGTTTTGTTCTATGAATAAATGGTACTCTATACTGTTAATCTTGTCACCGTGATGAAGTTATAATAATACAAGAAGTGCAGAGAAAATGCATGAAATGTCCTCTGATACGGAACGTCTGGAATAAGTATGGTATCGACGAAGACCCAAATTGAATGTACAAAATAAACATGAACATGAACAAGGCAACAGTACCAGTTTAAACATTGTAAATAAAGGTTAACTTACATATTGTTCGGGTTGGAAGAAGTTATTGTATATTCATTGAAATTGAAATTACAAAATCACAGGAACAATATCCATGATTTTATTTAAAATCATAAAGGTAAGTACCAACACCTCTTTGCCAAAATATACTGATACTTTATTTTTTTATAGAAGTCAATTCAGATGGCCCACTCATTTGACAACATGGCCCATTATTTTTTTAAATGGACCATTGAATTTATTTTTGAGGGGCCCTGGGCCCATAGGGAAAAACACCTTCCAGATCACTGGCCTGTATCTTTCTGTACAGTTTATAGACAACATAGGTCACATGACACTGACTTTCAGGGGTTAAAATATTTTGTATTAGCTCACTAGCCCAGGGCTTATTGGTAGCATGTTTTTACTAGCCCTGTTGGAAGAACTACTAGCCCAGCTAAACTGACCTGCTAGCCCTAGTATGCCTCACAAATTCAGAGTTTGCTGCAATAACAATGAATTGTATAAAGTTAACAATTTTTATCCATTGTACAGTAGATTTTTGCAAATTGGATACCCAAAACTTAGCAAAAACTATCCAATTACTGGCATTAGCAGATATATTCAATTAATTGATAATTAAATATTCACTGAATATTTTGTAATAATTAGTAGCCCAAATCCAACATGCTACAAGTCTTCACCACTACTATACATGGGTATATAAAGGATTGGAGGGTTTTTACCAGATACATTATCGCGTTTGTTTAAAAGAATTATCAGCTGCTTAATAATGTAATGCTCATATTTGTTATCAGTTTTAAAATTCTAACCACAAATATTTATGTGAATAAATATCACCATCAATAGCTTTGGTCTTTTATAATTGTTTTATAAAACGAAGTACAGTAATGTCCATATTTACATTTATCAGATATGTTCCTTACGTCGTAACTACAATCCCCTTCCCCTTCATGAATGTGACCTACCGAATTAGACTATTTACCGGGTTTGTAATCACATAAGCAACACGACGGGTGCCGCATGTGGAGCAGGATCTGCTTACCCTTCCGGAGCACCTGAGATCACCCCTAGTTTTTGTTGGGGTTCGTGTTGTTGATTCTTCAGTTTTCTATGTTGTGTCATGTGTACTATTGTTTTTCTGTTAGTCTTTTTTTTATTTTTAGCCATGGCCATGATGGCGTTGTCAGTTTGTTTTAGATTATTGAGTTTGACTGTCCCTTTGGTATCTTTCGTCCCTCTTTTATCACAGTTAAGCTAATTGTGGGCTATGTATAGATTACAACCTGAGCACGGTCTTTTTCTTTAAAAATCGAATACATTTGAATATCAATGAAGGTTATCATGATTGATGAAAATTTATTGCATCAAGTTTAAGTTTTCCGAGACTGTTAGTGTTTAGATCATGGTTCTGGAGGCTTCTTTACAGTATGTAAACAATAACAAAATGGCGTCCATAACATGTGCACATGTTTCTAAAGTTTTATCTGACAAAAGTCAGGTTTCTGCTGTCCAAAAGGATTCACATTTATATTGCAATAAATTATTCAGTAGGAGGTGCACTGAGGTTGCATATAAAGCCTGTACTACTGATACATCCATATTGAAAGTTGGGGATCCATTCAGAGTTATTTGATCTGTTTTAAAACTTGTGCAAAATAAGTTAACATTCTGGGAATCCCCGATGACGTAGTCGAATCTGATTGACTAAGATAGAAAAGTGATGAGGGGAGTTTCCCCTTTCTATTTTAGAAACGCCAAGAATTTTTTGTCACTAGTCCGTCGGGCATATTCGGTTACAAATTTGGTTGCCCGAGGCTTAAATGCTGTAGTCCCGGGCGTCGGGCTAGTAGATTTTTCAACCCCTGACTTTTAAGAAGAAAAACTTACCTCATCCCAACTTGCCATTATATCCTGTAAAAGAAAATGAAATCATTGTATATTTATAAAAATAAGGAGATATGATTACCAATGAGACAACTATCCACTCAGTGATATTGTTTGCCTTAAATTACCGGAGAATAAAGGCTTTTTTCCCTGGAGAAAAATCCCAATTTGAAACCAGATGCTCCGCAGGGCGTAGCTTTATACGACCGCAGAGGTTGAACCTGAACGGTTGGGGCAAGTATGGACACAACATTCAAGCTGGATTCAGCTCTAAATTTGGATTGTGATTAAATAGTTGACACAGCATAGGTTTCTGACACAGAATGAATGTGTTCTAATGAACTTAAAATTTTTTTTTCTCTTAGAGCAATTCACTATGCTGTTGAATATTTATCCTCTCAAAAAAATGTTTGAAGAAATTTTCTTTTTTATTTATGAAATTTCAAATGAGAAAAATTGAACCCAATTTTTTTAATCACATCCCCCTTTCCCTTATTCCAAAACTAATCTCAATTAAAATTTCTAATGGAGTTTGCAACAATAACTACTCATTTAAATACATCATAAAATATTAAGATGTAAAAAAACTGCTTGTTATCACTGAATGGTAAAGATTATTTTAATTTATCAGTTGGTAGTAAAAAGTGAATATAACAACAACAACAACAACAACAATACTTTATTTTAAGAGGGTTACACAGTTAGCTATATAACTAATCTTCCCTGAGGCCCTCGTAATGAAAAATCAAACAAAACACAAACATATACTAGTACATTGCATACATACATTAGCATAAAAAGTCAAGTGTGATAATAATGTTCAATACAACTTGATAAAATGTGATGAAAAAATAAACATGATGACATGATCAGTTTTTTATATTATTTATACAGCTAGGTTGATTTCAATAAATGATCTGTTATTTTGTATTTGAAAGAATTAATATTTGTAATATTTCTTAACGGTATTGGCAAATTATTCCACAAGAATGGTCCAGAATACATAAAAGATTTTTTGAATAATTCTGTTTTTGGTTTAGGGAGTATGAGGTTTCCTTGAACAGCATTTCTCAAGGGGTACGGATTTCTGTCTGAAACATAATGAAACTTGTTAGTAAGATATGATGGGGCATCATTATTAATACACTTAAATGTCATCACTAACTTATGATATTTTATTCTCTGTTCAACTGTCATCCAGTTTAAGTGTTTGAATAAGGGTGCAGAAGGAGCGAATGGGTCTGTTTCTAGTATTAATCTAGCAGCCCTCTTTTGTAATTTTAATATCCTTTTTAAACCCTCACTGCTACAACTACTCCACACTATACAACAATAATCAATAAGAGGCAAGATATAACCATTATAGAATAATTTTCTGCAGTCTAGATTTAGAAATTTTTTAATCTTTAATAGTAGATATAGTCTAGATGATATTTTTGAGCAGATCAAGTCAATTTGGGTTGTCCATGTGAGGGAAGGGTCAATTTTAATGCCTAAAAGACTTTCGCATGTGGAAGATTGTATCACTTGATTGTTAATAGTTAAACAACTCTCATTGTAATGTGGCATTGCTCTTTGCTTCGTTCCAATAATCATATATTTTGTTTTATTTTTATTGATGAACATATTGTTATCATTGCACCATGCCTCTACACCATGTAAATCTTCTTGTACCTTTGACTGAAGAGTTTGATAACAATTACCAGAAAGATGTAAGGTTGAATCATCGGCATATAAATCAGTGCAACAATTTTTCATATAAATAGGAAGGTCGTTGATGTATAATATAAACAGAAGGGGGCCTAATATGGAGCCTTGGGGTACACCATACTTGATATGAAGTTTTTCAGAATGAGCATTACCAATTTGTACTTGTTGAGTTCTTTCATTCAAATACGATTGAAAAAAAAAAACAGCAGTATTATCAAATCCATAAATTTCAAGTTTTTTACAGAGGATATCATGATCTACTACATCAAAAGCTTTCTTAAAATCCAACAGGACTGCTAAGTTGATATTACCATCATTCATATCCTGTATCCATTTATCTATGATATTGATAAGGGCAGTTTGGCAAGAGTGTTCTTGTCGAAACCCAGACTGTGCTGGGTGTAAAAGATCTAATCTTTTAAGATAGTCAAACAAATGTTTTGAAACATGCTTTTCTAAAAGTTTTGATAAAACTGGAAGTACAGAAATTGGGCTATAATTTGTTGCCATGAATTTTTCACCAGCTTTAAAAACAGGGGTTACTCTTGCATTCTTTAAAACACAGGGAAATGTACTTGTATCTATTATTCTGTTAAAAATGTAAGTTAAAGATGAAGTTATGAAAGGAGCACTCAATTTTAAAATTTTTGGTCCTATGTTATCAGATCCGGTGGATTTATTAATGTCAAGTTTGATCATCTCATTAAATAGACCATTTATTGTGACTGGTGGAATTGAAAATTTTACTTGTTCTGACTTAGTAAATTTCTTTTGTACAAAATTATTTAATTTTGCATAATCATTATTTTTGCTCATACATCTGTCAGTCCTCAGGTTTTCAACACAAGATGTAAAAAACTTATTAAAAACATTACAAATGTCCCTGACATTATTAGTTTTAATACCATCTTCATTTAAAAGTTCATATGGCTTTTCTTGTTGGGATGGGTTAAGACTGTGAATACATTTCCACAAATCTTTAGATGCTTTTGAATCTTTTACCATCTTTGAATAAAAATTTCTTTTTGATTCATCGATTATGTGCTTTGTCCTGTTTCGCCAAAATTTATATACATTGTATATTGTATATAACAAAGATTTAAGTTGATTCTGGACAAAGAAAGATAACTCCAATTAAAAAAAAATCTTGCTATTGCACAATATTTTGCAATTAGATATTTCTTGCTTACTATTCTGAACAAAGAAAGATAACTCTAATTAAAAAAAAATTTGCTATTTCACAATATTGTGCAATTAGATATTTCTTGCCATTGCGCAATACTGTGCAATTGAAAAGACTTGCTATTGCACAATACTTAATATAATAATTTTAGATCCTGATTTGGACCAACTTGAAAACTGGGCCCATAATAAAAAATCTAAGTACATTTTTGGATTCAGCATATCAAAGAACCCCAAGATTTCAATTTTTGTTAAAATCAGACTAAGTTTAATTTTGGACCCTTTGGACTTTAGTGTAGACCAATTTGAAAACAGGACCAAAAATGAAGAATCTACATACACAGTTAGATTTGGTATATCAAAGAACCCCATTTATTCAATTTTTGATGAAATCAAACAAAGTTTAATTTTGGACCCCGATTTGGACCAACTTGAAAACTGGGCCAATAATCAAGAATCTAAGTAAATTTTTAGATTCAGCATATCAAAGAACCTAACTGATTCATTTTTTGTCAAAATCAAACTAAGTTTAATTTTGGACCCTTTGGACCTTAATGTAGACCAATTTGAAAACGGGACCAAAAGTTAAAAATCTACATACACAGTCATGACAGTTAGATTTGGCATATCAAAGAACCCCAATTATTCAATTTTGATGAAATCAAACAAAGTTTAATTTTGGACCCTTTGGGCCCCTTATTCTGTTGGGACCAAAACTCCCAAAATCAATACCAACCTTCCTTTTATGGTCATAAACCTTGTGTTTAAATTTCATAGATTTCTATTTACTTATACTAACGTTATGGTGCGAAACCAAGAAAAATGCTTATTTGGGTCCCTTTTTGGCCCCTAATTCCTAAACAGTTGGGACCTAAACTCCCAAAATCAATACCAACCTTCCTTTTGTAGTCATTAACATTGTGTTTAAATTTCATTGATTTCTATTTACTTAAACTAAAGTTATTGTGCGAAAACCAAGAATAATGCTTATTTGGGCCCTTTTTTGGCCCCTAATTCCTAAACTGTTGAAACCAAAACTCCCAAAATCAATCCCAACCGTTCTTTTGTGGTCATAAACCTTGTGTCAAAATTTCATAGATTTCTATTAACTTAAACTAAAGTTATAGTGCGAAAACCAAGAAAATGCTTATTTGGGCCCTTTTTGGCCCCTAATTCCTAAAATGTTGGGACCAAAACTCCCAAAATCAATACCAACCTTCCTTTTGTGGTCATAAACCTTGTGTTAAAATTTCATAGATTTCCATTCACTTTTACTAAAGTTAGAGTGCGAAAACTAAAAGTATTCGGACGCCGACGCCGACGACGACGACGACGACGCCAACGTGATAGCAATATACGACGAAAATTTTTTCAAATTTTGCGGTCGTATAAAAACTAGAGGCTCTTAAGAGCCTGTGTTGCTCACCTTGGTCAATGTGCATGTTAAAACATTAATACACAGATAGATTCACGACAAAATTGTGTTTTGGTGAGGGTGGTGTGTTTTTAGATCTTACTTAACTGAACATTCTTGCTACAATTACAATTTTCTCTATCTATAAGAAACTTGGCCCTTTCGTTACAGAGGAAAATATTTTGTAAAAATTTACAAAAATTTACCAAATTAATGAACAGTCAGAGCTCAGACATAAATAAGTCTGAATCTGCTTCTGACTCATAGAGGTCTGAATTTGTAAGTTTTAGGATTTGTCTCCCTTTAATGTAAGACAAAATATGACTTGAATAAGTCAAATATTGTTAAGCAAGATATAATCGACCAGAATCAAAAAGTTCCAAATATCGACTCCTACAAGTCGATAAGTTATCAAAATTGGTAAACTTCAAGACCCACGCATATTTATAAAAAGGTCATGCATCTAAATCAAATAAAGACAACATTGAAAGACAATGAAGAAAAATATGAATGCGAGTCTAAAAAATCGGAGATAATGTTAATTAACCTTACAATGCAACCACATGGAATCACACTTAATGAGGTAAAACATCTGTTTTTAGTAAGGATGGTCAATTAGATAATTAAATATAGATAACTCAAGTCCTTGTGAACTCTCATACAGGTTTTTGCTGTCATAGGTGCTGTAGTTTGGCCACAAAGTAACATTAAGTTTTTTCACCAACATAAATAGACCTAAACAAGTCGTCATTTTCTGACTTAGATAAGTCTAAAATTGAAACTACATTTTTATAATAAATACAAGTTTCGACTTATTTAAGTCAAAAACAAAAATCGACTTGTTTATGTCTGAGCTCTGACTGATGAAAATTGTTAAAAATTGACTATAAAGGACAATAACTCCTTAAGGGGTCAACTGATCATGTTGACTTATTTGTAGATATAACTTTGCTTAACACTATTGCTGTTAATAGTTTATTTCTATCTATAATAGTTTTCAAGATAATAACCAACAAGAATGTGTCCATAGTACACGGATGCCCCACTCGCACTATCATTTTACATCACTACAAACTCCTCAGAGTCTGAATTGACCAGTTTTTGTGCTCGACCAGTAAAATCGAGCACACATTTTACTCGACTAGTCTCGACATTGTCTCGACTGTACTTAACTGTACTTAAGTGTACTCGACCAGGTCTCGACTTTACTTAATTAGTCTGATTCAGTACTTGATGATCTTTGTGTAGTCTGAAATGGTCTTCACCAAGGCTCGACCTGTCTCGAGCTGTCTTGACTAGTCTCGACCTGTCTCGACTAGTCTTGACCTTCAAATTCAGTTTTGACTGGTGTAAATCAGCCCATCTAACTAAATTAAATATTGATCTTACAAAATTCAAGCTTATTAGGTAGTTTGATTTATTGCTGTGAAATGAAAGAATTTAATTTTACAATATGTAAAAAAAAAATTATTATATAAAAATTCAGATAGGCATCTTTAATTTTTTTTATAACTTTTTCAAATCAACTTGGATTTTCATCAAATTATGCAGATATCTTAGATATATATCAAGCTTATTGAATCCCATTTCATTTAGTTTTTTGTTGTATTGCTGTAAAATTTAAGAATTAAAGTAATGTTGGTAAAAAAAGGCTAGGATTTGCAATTCGGACAAAATAGAGATAGTACACTTTAATTTTTTTAATAACTTTTTCAAATCAACTTGGATTTTCATCAAACTATGCAGCTATCTTACATATATATCAAGCTTACTGAATCCCATTTCATTTAGTTTTTTGTTGTATTGCTGTAAAATTTAAGAATTAAAGTAATCTTGGCATAAAAAGCTAGAATTTGCAATTCGGACAAAATAGAGATAGTACACTTTAATTTTTTTAATAACTTTTTCAAATCAACTTGGATTTGCATCAAACTATGCAGTTATCTTACATATATATCAAGCTTACTGAATCCCATTTCATTTAGTTTTTTGTTGTATTGCTGTAAAATTTAAGAATTAAAGTAATCTTAGTATAAAAAGCTAGGATTTGCAATTCGAACAAAATAGAGATAGTACACTTTAATTTTTTTAATAACTTTTTCAAATCAACTTGGATTTGCATCAAACTATGCAGCTATCTTACATATATATCAAGCTTACTGAATCCCATTTCATTTAGTTTTTTGTTGTATTGCTGTAAAATTTAAGAATTAAAGTAATCTTGGTATAAAAAGCTAGGATTTGCAATTCGGACAAAATAGAGATAGTACACTTTAATTTTTTTAATAAAAAAGGGTAGAGGTAGTTTTGAAAAAAGCCAACAATATCACTGCCACTTTAAAGTTCAAATGAAGTGGATGTAAGCAATTATAGGCAACGGTACGGCCTTCAACAATAAGAAGAAGAGGCTGTCAAGTGACAGCAAACCAGATTTTCCTGCATACAATGTAGGTCGAACCCTGAACAGTTGAACAAGTATGAACACAACATTTAAGCTTAAAACAGCTCTGAATTTGGATTCTGATTGAATATTTATAATATATTATTTCTAATTAAGAGGGAATGCCACGAACCATCAAGCTTCCTCCCTAAAATTTATTGAAACTACATTCTTAATTAATAATGAAAATGATATTTGCAAATCTGAACCACAAACAGGATCATGTAAAAAATAAACATCAACAAACACAGCAAAAATAACAAGTAACAACTGTGACATCAACCTTCATAACACACATGACTTTAAAATTTCCCTTTGTACAGACATGGATTAAACCATCAAACATTGCATTCTAAAAGGCTATAACTGAACATCAAGAAAAGCTAAAATCAAGAAAATTGACCTTGACCTTCATTTAGTCACAGGAAACAACATATCTAAATTTGAAAAAAAATCTTTAAAGCGTGTTCATGTAAGTGGATGGACACTAATTGACAGCCACCTGCAGCACCCCCGCCGTACATCCCAAAATCAATAACTGATTTTTACTTCAAAAATTTGGTTAAAAATCCATGCCGTATAGTCAGCTATAAAAGGCCCCAACATGAAAAATATGAAACAATTCAATTGAGAAAACTTACACCTAATTTATAACAAACCTTTTTACGAAAAAAAAATATTACCGACAAGAACCAGTGATAGCCACTGAACTACAAGCTCCCGAGGTGGGATAGGCACATAGAGAATGGGAGGAGGGGTTAAACATGTTTGTATACAGGAGTTGTAATTTTATGAAGAATACATTAAGTAGTGTTGTAATCATGATGTCATATTAAGATTGCTCCAATACTATTAAATATTAAAATTGATAAAATCTGTATTTTCTCCAAATTGATTATCCTCTAACCTTGTCCTTTTATTACATTCCATCATATATACATGTACAAGTAAATTAGATAAACTTTAAAACAAAGTTAGTCTTTTTAAAATAGATACTGTAAAAATGATGTACACATTTTGCTTACATTTTAGTGTCATTGTTGAAACAATGAAGGGCCGTTACTCCTGAACAGCATAAAGAAAATTGGCACTCTCACACTTGACCTCCATTTTGACATGAGAAACAAAAAATATGAAAACTTTAAAAGGTTTGGTTAAATGTTTCGCAAGTTATTACACAGAAATGTCATGAACAGTCATTTTTCAATCAATCACAAGGACCATAGCACTTAATTCATAATATGAAAATGTTAAAGTTTTGGTAGCATCAGTTTGTCGAAATTCGGTTTTTTAGTCAGAAATGTGTTATTCTTGTTTTTGTAAAATAATGTTAAAAGTAAGAAGATGTGGTATGATTGCTAATGAGACGACTCAGACTCTTCACCAGAGAGTTTTCAATAATAAGCAAAACCTTTACCAAACAGCAATCTATAAAAGGCTCCAAAATGACAAATGTAAAACAATTCAAACAAGAAAGGCCTGAGAACAGTTATTTCGTAGTGCATTTCTTTAGGCAAATAAATTCAATTTAAAATAAACTGTTATCACAGAGATATGTCTCGCCTTTGTGTAATTTTGATTATGCAAATGTTGAAATCAAAATAGCAATACTTTAACATCTTATACAAGTTATGAAAATATTCAAAGTCAATGAACCATGACTGAGTTACATGGCTAAACAATCCCCATGTAAATGAGATGTGCCAATGCTTATACAACTGCATACCAAAAACCATCATGACCATTGACTTATTATAAGTCTTTTCCAAATTTAAATACAAACATGAATTAGTAAACTCTAGAAAACTTTCAAAGTCAATAAGAGGGAGTAGGGCTAAATAATCTTCATAGAAACGATACTTGCAAATGCCAATAAATTTGCAAACCAAATATCATTGACTTATCATTAGCAGTTCATCTTAAACTGATCTAATCACAAACTAATACATGTAAACTAAGATAAGTTTCAAAGTCATTAGACTGTGACAGAGGGGTAAGGCCAAATATTCTCCTTGGAAATGAGATGTGCAAATGCTTATACAACTGAATACCAATTTACACTAGCCTACCACTAATGGTTCCCCTTGAATTGACCTATTCACAAACTAATACATGATAATTTACAAAAAAATTCAAAGTCAATAGACCATGACTAATGGGGTGGAGCCAAATTATCTCCATGGAAATGAGATATAATGATGCTTGCACAACTACATACTAAATATCATTGACCTACCACTTGTGGTTCCCCATCAACTGACTTAATCACAAACTAATACATGTAAAATTAGCAAAAGTTTCAAAGTCAATAGACCATGACTAAGGGAGCGGAGCTAAATTATCTCCATGAAAATGAGATATGCTGATGCTTACACAACTGCATACCAAATATCATTGACCTACCACTTGTGGTTCCCCATAAACTGACCTAATCACAAACTAATACATGTAATATAAGCAAAAGTTTTGAAGTCAATAGACCATGACTGAGGGGGCAGGGCCAAATTATCTCCATGGAAATGAGATTTGCCAATGCTTATACAACTGCATACCAAATATGATTGACCTACCGTTTGTGGTTCACCATAAACTAGACCTAATCACAAACTAATACATTGTTGACGCCGTCGCTGACGCCGGAAACAGCATACCTTTGTCTCGCTTTTCGACTCCGTCAAGGCGAGACAAAAATCCAACCTGCTGTATCTCAAAAAGATTTTTACAGTGTAGTGTACTACTTTTGGGACAAAAAATCAAAAGTCTACCAGCTCGAACTCAAAATATGGACAATTTTATGGTAAGGGGGTCTATGATTCAGTTTGACAGCTTCAGACATACTAATTTTTGACATTTTTTTACAGGACCAAATCACTACTTTACATAAAAATTCATCACCCAAATTTTTTTAACATGTAATTTCATCCCCATACTTAATATTTCATGCATAAAATATATAGAAATAAATTTGGAAAGTGTATGAAAAAAAAATGCAAGTTATACACTGTCCACACCAGGGAGTAAATTTGTAGACAACGAAAATCAATGGACGATAACTGTGTCCTCGGACCAACTAACAGCCTGATTTTTGTACAAATCAAGAAACAAAAAACAAATATGATATACATGTACAGCAACTAAAGACATTACCACTGAATTACAGGCTCCTAACTTGGGATATGCAAATACCGAATGGGACAGTGGTGTAACATTAAAACTTATAAACAAACTATATCTATAAAGATCAGTTGAAAAGGGCTTAACTCATCAGAACGATACAAAGCACAAAAAACTTTGACAAACACACACAAGACACAAAGTACAGGTCTGAGAGAACTCGCAGTTACTGAAAGCTAGTTCAAAGCGAATAACAACTGATAAAAAAATCATGTATCTAAAATATAGATATCAACAGATTGTAAGACCGTGTATGTAGTACATATATGTGTATACCAATAATCATGATAGTATAAAGTTTGGTTTTAATTTACTGATAACAAAATCAATATCTATACAGATAAACACAATATTCAAAGACCTTTAGATAAGTACAGTGAAAATGATTTTTCAGTAATACAGAGAGTTCTTTCGTTAAAATCAAATACAGTGTTACATACACAAGCTAATTGATTAAGTTGAGATAAACACCATCTAAAAATGGATAAAAATATACCCATATGCAGAATTTCAGGAAATTGCAATAATTAATTTCTCATTTTCGGTCTATTCTGCAAAAATCACAATAATAAATGCAGGCAATAATTTCTGTATCTCAAGGGAAGAATTTAGTAAAAGTTTTAAGCAATTTGTGGTAACGAAATCCTTCATTTAATAATGTACCAGTAATCATGGTAATACATAAATTAGTTTCATTGAATTCCAAAACTACAGATAAGGGCATAGCGATCGAGCAATAAATACATGAAGTAAATGCTGCAAGTTGGTGCAAAAGGAACATCACTGTCCAAAATAACAAAACAAAACAATAGGGAACACTTCTTGACCAATATTCAGCATGTTCAGAAAAAATCAGCTGTTGAACTTACAGTAGATTGATGTCAAAAACAATGCTATATACTAACATTAACGAGGCCGGGCCGGTACTTCATGTATCTCTAACAAATGTAAAATTCAAATAAAACATTATAATTTAAAAAAAACAAAACAATATTCAGCATCTTCAGAATAAATCAGCTGTTCAACATACATGAATGATGGTGAAAATATATTTTGCCCACATTTCAGTGGAAAAAAACGCCTTTCAGGCGCCGTAGCCGCCGCCGGATCACTATCACTATGTCGAGCTTTCTGTAACAAAAATTGCAGGCTCGACAAAAATGGTTAAGGGTGATTTTAAAGAAACGTGTTAAAGTAAAGTCCCTTACTTATTATATATTCATACCCCTTCTGCCACCAGTCAATCAGAATCTGTGCATTGTGTATAAGTTTCATAACATTTGGTTGAGGCAAATTAAAGTTAGAGAACGGATACCACCTTTGGGACAGACGGACGCACAGACCGACAAGGGCATAAATATAGTAGACATATTGCTTACAGTATTTGAGATATGATAGATATTTTATTCTCATAAAACCATGAAGTACATAGGTTACAGAGAAGTTAAAAACATGCATATGGACTTAACCCATACAAATTTAACCTTGCATGTTCACTGATCCATGAATAGAAAACTGTCTGACAAGCACTAGGACCCTGCAAGGTACACACATACCAAATATAGTTATCCAATTACTCATAATAAGAGATAAATAAATAATACTAATAATCATAATTTTTTTTCACGTAGTCACTGAACCATGAAAATGAGGTCAAGGACAATGGACATATGACAGACAGAAACTTTATAACATAAGGCATCTATATCCAAAGTACGAAGTATGAAGGATCCAGGTCTTCTACCTTCTGAAATATTTGGATTTTACGAAGTCTGTTACGATGCTGCCGCTACCACCGCCGCTGGATCACTTTCCCTGTGTCAAGCTTTCTGCAACAAAAGTCATATACTGGACAAAAACTGATTACCTGCATGTATTATTTAAGCCATCTTGGTTCGTGGGCGGGGTCACCGGACACATTTTTAAACTAGATACCCAAATGATGATTGTGGACAAGTTTGGTTAAATTTGTCTTTGTAGTTTCAGAGGAAAAGATTTTTGTAAAAGATTACAAAAATTTATCAAAAATTGTTAAAAATTGACTATAACATGTATAAAGGGCAATAACTCTGTAAGGGGTCAACTGACCATTTTGGTCATGTTGACTTTTTTGTAGATCTTACTTTGCTGAACATTATTGCTGTTTATCTCTATCTATAATAAATTTCAAGATAATAACCAAAAACGGCAAAATTTCCTTAAAATTACTAATTCAGGGGCAGCAACCATACAACAGGTTGTCCGATTCATCTGAAAATTTCAGGGCAGATAAATCTTGACC
The DNA here is from genome assembly GCA_019925275.1 of Mytilus edulis. Classification (NCBI taxonomy): domain Eukaryota; kingdom Metazoa; phylum Mollusca; class Bivalvia; order Mytilida; family Mytilidae; genus Mytilus; species Mytilus edulis. Next base: position 401,364 of record JAHUZM010000015.1, on the reverse strand, counting down.
TAATAAACAATTTAACCCCTATTTTTATCCATGGCGGCCATCCTGGTTGGTTGGCCGGGTCACCGGACACATTTTTTAAAACTAGATACCCCAATAATGATTGTGGCCAACTATGGTTTAATTTGGCCCAGCAGTTTCAGAGGAGGAGATTTTTGTAAAAGTTAACGAAGACGGACGACGACGGACGCCAGACGCAAAGTGATGAGAAAAGCTCACTTGGTCCTTTGGGCCAGGTGAGCTAAAAAGCACTTTACAATGATCAGTACACCTTATTCATTTCATATGCCTTTGTTGATAAATATTCCGTATCAACTTCACAAATAATACAAGATGGTCTTGAAGTATAGATTTTGCGTACTGACGTTTGTTATCATCTTAATTACGTATTATAGTATTCTTTTATATGTCTTTTTTAGATATTCATTTGAAGTGACTCTGTGGTTATGTAAAATCACATACTTTGAACGGCAAAATTATTTCATTTATTGATATTACTTTTATTTAAGGATCTTGACATACTATGAATGACAAAACTTTTTTATTCAATAAGACTACTTTTTCTGTTTAGTCTGTTTTTTATGATATACATTTGACGTGAAACTGTACTTATGTATCCCGTCATACTTTGAACCACACCATTATTTTATTTATTATTATTACTTTTACTGTTAAATCTGGTTTTTGTTATATCTACTTTACGTGAGTCTGCATTTATGTATGCCGTCATACGACAAAATTATTTTTATGTCTACCTGTGCGAATTTCATACGCGCAATTTTACACCAGTAATGAAAACCTTCTATCATTTATGGGTAGACTTTACATAGATAAATTCAGCCGTATTTGACGTGAAACTGTACTTATGTATCCCGTCATACTTTGAACCACACCATTATTTTATTTATTATTTTTACTTTAAGTCTGTTTTTTGTTATATTTACTTTACGTGAGTCTGCATTTATGTACATGTATGCCGTCATACGACAAAATTATTTTTATGTCTACCTGTGCGAATTTCAAACGCGCAATTTTACACCAGTAATGAAAACCTTCTTTCATTTATGGGTAGACTTTATATAGATAAATTCAGCCGTATAAGAAAAGCAAAATGAGAATGTTAAATTTGATGTATGCCTTTTGTGCAACTTTGTTACATTTGTTGTTTATGTAGTGATACTAAGATGATAACACAATATTGACTGTTGTACCCCTATTTTTGACATTTTTACTCTTTGAGTATGTTTGTTTTGTTCATGCATCGTTGACAATGTAATGGAATTTGATGCGACTGTCATACAAGTGAGAGGTTTAGCTAGCTATAAACCAGGTTCAATCCACCATTTTCTACATTAGAAAATGCCTGTACCAAGTCAGGAATATGACAGTTGTTATCCATTCGTTTGATGTGTTTGGACTTTTGATTTTGCCTTTTGATTTTTGATTTTCCTTTTTGAATTTTCCTCGGAGTTCAGTATTTTTGTGTTTTTACTTTTTATGCCACCGTCATTGTCTTCTTTAGGATAGTTAGTGGCTCAAATATATGCTAGTTGAGACTAAAACTGCATGCAAGTTTTCCTTGAAAAGTGAAAAAACTGTGCATCAGACCATGCTGTCTGCAAAATAGTTGAATGCAAGAGTTTTTTTGCAATTAGACTTCTTGTATAATAACATCTAAGCGTAGAAATGAACAAAAAGTAACAAATTTTAATTTCTCATAGCTTCTGTATGCATTTTTATATATATGTAAATATGTGCTACGGCCTAAATCGACTCTAAACAATTTTCAATTTCACATGGCCTAAGACCCTTTTATACTCATGTGATAAGCTTTTTTGTAACTTTTCTTTACATTTAAAGTACATTTAATATATATGGAAGAATAATTTATGGTAAAAGTACTTCAAGAACTTGAAATTGGGTGAAAAAATTGCATGTTTATGTAAGGCTTCCCTTAATTTGAAAATTTCTATTTTAAGGCACAGGCTCATATAAATTTGACTTTTAGATAATTGTAATAGATCTGATAAATCAAATGAGTGATAAGTTGTTTTAAATACTTAATATCTATAATACTAAAATAACGAGGTCCAATTTATCAGCCGTCATCGGGTAAAAACGACAAATCAAAGAATTCAACTTTATATATATAGCTAATATAGGACAATGGTGCAGATTAAAAATTACACCACTCCAGACCCTTTTGTTTTCCACATAATTAATATTGCCAATAATTAACAAGTTCCGGGTCGAATCCGATACCGATACCAATAGTATATTCACCTGTTACCTATTACCTTACAGTATCTGTACATTCCGCATCTGACAGGCGCACCATCAAACGGTGTATTTGATTTTGCTATATATCATGTATATACGGGTCATAATCACAGGGTTGACACTACTAAATTAAATAATTGTCAAATTGTTACCTATTGTATGATTGTAGTATTTTAATCAGTTAGACTTTCTAAGATAACAATACCAATACTAAAAATCTGGACTTAAAATAAGGCGTATAGGTAGTTTTCAATTTGTTAGCGGGCATGACGTAAAAAGGCGAATCAAAGAATTCAACTGTATTGGACAATGCTGTTGATTAAAAAAATACTCAATTTCAGGAATTGAATATTACCAATAATTGATAAGTTTCAGGTCGACGGGTTCAAACAGAAAGATTTGAAAGCAGAGAAAACTGTGTATCTTATATTCAGCACGACTCAAGTTATCAGATGGCAATACCGATACTAAAATAAGGCTTACGTGCATAGTTATATACGATATCACGGGTGTGTTCTAGTATTATATATATAGGAGTATTTAAAAAGCAATTTTTTACAATATTTTAATTTTTTAAGCCCAAATTAATCTTGACAGTTGAAATTATTTTATTTAAACGTCAAAATTAAACATCAAAATTTCAATATTAACAGGGCCATAGTTTCTATAATATATATCCTCGGGCCATGAAATTTGGACAACTATCTTATAATTCCCTAAGCTTAGGTCATGCAAAGTTTTATCAAAATTGGTCAAGTCCTTCGTTCCTATTAGGTCCAAGAACACAAATATAGTCCCTAGTGTGAACAGTGTATAACTTGCCAATTTTTTTTCATACCCTTTCCTAATTTATTTCTTGATATTACGCATGAAATATTAAGTATGGGGATAAAATTACATGATAACAAAATTTTGGTGCTGAATCGTTATGTTAAGTAGTGCTTTGGTACAGTTAAAAAAGGTCAAAAATTAGTATGTCTGAAGCTGTCAAACTTAATTTTAGACCCCCTTAAGGGCATCTGATACAGTTTCTCGATGTCATTTTTATAGTATTGAAACATGTTGTAGGCCTTGGCGAGTTATAAAATAAAACACAAGATAAAACATAGGTCACCATGCTCGTTTTCGAGAAAATTGAGGCTGAAAATGGGGGATTTGTGCAATTTTTCAAAAAAGTGTTATAAAGATTTTAGAGCAAATAGTCTTCGTCGTAAATTATTAAGATAGGGTTCAATTTGAAGCTGTGATAAGTGACAATAAGCATAAGGAAAAAAATAAATCCCTACACTAATGACTATACAATTTCTCAAGCTGTGCTTGCAATTGCGGACCAGATGCTTAAAGTGGTATTTTTGTAATCCAAAAAATATGGAAATAAACTGTTTCTGAAAATGACATTTTTATAATTTTTCTGCATAAACTGCATTTTGTCATGCTTTCTCCAAATATCAAAATAAAAAATATATATCACCGTGCTGGATTCTATAATAAACGCGATTTATCCTAATAATTGCGTTCCCCCTTTGTAACCTTAACGTTAACGCTAAAGTGCACGACGTCGCTGGCACACTTTTTCGACGTAATCGCTGCAAATTACCGACGACATGTTTCATATGTATAAATATTGCTTGTGAAGAGCTAACTAGAAATTGGTAATATTATTTTTCGGAAATAAAATCATGTGAATCATAAATACATATCTTTGTTTGTGGTCTAAGTGAGAAACATCTCAAGAAAAATTATTATGGACTGTGGATAATTTTTACGGCTTTTAAAATTAAAGACTTTTCAATTAAGAACTTGACATACAGGTTCATGTACTGTACACACTCGTGTATTAATTTATGTATTAATGTATACTATATGTTGGCCTTTAGATGTTGTTTTTTGTTTTGTTTTGTTTGGTGGGCTGATGTTTCATTATAATACTCCTTTAAATCCCTCTGTTCACGTTAAATCACAATTTAGAATTTCACATTTATTCATAAAATTAAACTTTTATTCGGATCAATGATTACAATTGAATAAAATTGGAAGGTTCCTAAACAGTTTCAATGTTCACACAGTTTTTATAGTTGACAATGCGGTATGGGCTTTGCTCATTGTTGAAGACCGTACGGTGACCTATAGTTGTTAATTTCTGTGTAATGTTTGTCTTTTGTGGAGAGTTGTCTCATTGGCAATTATACCACATCTTCTTTTTTATGTTGTCAGAAAACAAAAACAAAATCTTATAAAGGAGAATCTTCAATATGCTAATGGATGCTTTTGTCCAGAGAATGAGAACCTATACCATACTCTTGAAACTTTTCATTGGCAAAAACGATTGAAATTAAAGCGAGAGGACTGGACATATAGCCTATGCGTAATTTCATTGGTAAATAACTATATATATTTTTATTTTTTTCACCAAAGAGCGACGCATTGCGGGGTACATAAAATATCGCACGTTCATTCCTTTGTTTGTCCTTTCTGTCCTTATGGTTAATTAGATTTTTTAAGTGTACAATTCTTACCAAATTTCTTTAAAACTGATATCGTATTGACACGTTCGAAAATCAGTGCATGTTAAAAGAGATATGCCATTTGGAAATATTAATTATATTGGAAATTGCATTCTATTTGCTGTCATTCCGTAATTTCTCTAATATATTTGTAAAAACTTAAAGAACAAACTAAACAGCATGATACGCCCGTCGTCTTATGAAAAATAACATAAAACATATTTTTAAAATAACACGAGGCTTATACAGGAAGGTATGCTCTCTCTCTCTCTCTCTATATATATATATATATAAGTATATCCTGACTCATTCCTTATTCTTGGGAGTTTGTATATCACAACATGTTTTCTATGATACCAAATTGAAGCTCAATAAAAATTCAAGAACTCAAAAATGAATTAAAGAATCATCACGAATATGTAAACAGATCTTAAGAATAATTTAACTAACAAGTATGTGAAATTGTATGCAATAATTATCGATAGTTTCTGAGATATGGCGTGACATGTGAAATACCCCTCTTTCTTCATAAACTCAATAACTCTAAAATAAAATTTGAATCATCACAAAAAAGTATACAGATCTTCAGATTCATATAGCTAAGAAGTGTGTAAATTTTTACTATTATTTATCTAACATAAATAAATTGAATAAAATTGTTCAGTTAGAAAGTTTCCTTCTTCGTGTACCTAAATTTTCGGTATTAGTTTTAAAAGATCATTGTTGGTTTTCTGTGCAGTAAAAAAATGACAGAAAATCAGAGCCGGACTAAATCATTGAAGATGAATGATAATCAAGATAATGAAATTGTCCTCTGCTTGAACAGAATATTTTTGTTCTTCAATTTGGGAATGAGAGTATGTTTTAAGACAAATACTACTAGTACAGGGATCTCCATGGCCTGTTTAACGATGGCGCCCCGCCATCGTTCCAATGTCTTGCGCCATCGTCAAATGACTCGCGCCATCGTTAAATTATCTTGCGCCATCGTTAAATTGTCTTCCGCCATCGTTCAAAACTTCATCGTTTTTTGTAGCCCGACGCCATTTTCTTATCAATTATAATCAAATGCATGTAATTGCATAACCCTTAGGCTTTTTATGTTATAATCCAATACAGTTCTAACGCCTGAGGGATATCCTGATTAAGATCGCTAATCACTTGTACCTGCGCTTGTACAGGTAGATAAACAAACCAGACAGAAGAATACTATCTGAGGATAGACGATCCATTTGTCGAATTAATCAACTAAGTTTCAGCAAATGATTATGATAATTTAGATTAAATAAATAAATTAATAATCCAGTTACAAAGAAAACAGTTTAACAAGTCGAACACGTGCTTTATTTTGACTTACGCAATCAGCATCCCCCTTTTTTAAGAAGTACAAAATAAGACGCAAAACTAGTAGTAGTCAAAATAATTATGACAGTAAGGAAGGGTATATTAATGTTTCACTTTGGCAACCCGCCTTCCTGGGACGCATGAAAGAAACAAATATGATAGCCTGCCAAGACGTTTGGACTAGAAAAATATCATACCCTCCAGCTTTTTGAAGTGCAAAGATCTTTCCATAAAAAAATTTCATCTAAAGTTATTATTTTATTTTAGACAAAAACTGTATCGTATGTAGGACATACGTCATGTACGTCCTGAAAATGCATGAAATATTTGTCACTGGACGTTAATTAAGAAATCGACAAACAATCAATATATTAGACATAGTCTTGGTATAAAGCTGGAATTTAAGGTAGCGCCTTCCTTATATTAAAAATGATAACTGACATGCATTATATTAGTAACACCAAAAGGGTCAGTCATCTTGAGATTATTAATTATACGACATGTACGATATTTTGTTGAAGATCTCACAGAAACAGTAAATGTGTTGTATTTCTTATGATTTTATTAGACTGTTATCTTGTTAGAATAAAATGCACTAATATTAATGGTGTAGAAGTTAGCAAGCGAGATGAGTGATGTCCCTTGTTGCTAAGGCTCGTTGAGATAGAACTCCGTTAAAAAAGTGTAATTATTAATGAAATAGAGGTAAGATGGATCCACAACTTGAAGCAATATGTAAGCGTATGAATGCTGATCGTATGAAACGCCTCCTGAGTGTTCTACAAAACGAAGAAAGTAAATCTGACGGAGATGAAATGAATGAACATAATCAAAACAAAGAAAAAATGGCGTCTTTTTCTGAAGTAGTCACTGGTAAATCTCAAAACAAACAAACTGAAAACAATCAATCTGAGACACCTCAAAGTAATAATACCGGAAACTTTGTAAAACCCATCTTTCTTAAAGACGAAGATGTACATGGCTCAGTAAAACCCCCAAGAACTCTTTGGCTCACAAATGTAGAGATATACAATGCAATAGGTACCAAAGTCCCGGCAGAGTGTATTAAAGGTATTCAACGGATCAGAGAAATGTGGCGCCTTTATATGGACAACGAGGAGGACAGACTGTCTTTGTTAGTGACAGGGCTTAACCTGCATGGCAGGCAGGTGCCTCTGTACTCGCAAAATCCTCGCAATCCTGGTAGGCTTCAAGAAAATACTATTCGTATTAAGGTGAAGAATGTCCCTCTGTCCGCTGACGATGGACAAATCCACAGAGCTCTAACTCTACAAGGGTGTGACATTCAAGACCTTTTCCGATAATATTTGAGAGTCAATGGCGAATTAACAGCTTGCCCAGACTGGTGACAGAGTGGTAATCAGCAAGGTACTAGACAAGACTATACCAAGAAATCTGCAGATAGGCAAATACATGGCTAGGGTTTTCCATGCTGGACAACCTGAATTCAACAGAAGCATCAATTATGAAAACAATGTAAAAACTTGTCATAAATGCTTGCAGCCTGGTCACTTGATATATGAATGTCCAAATGACTGGGTTTGTAGAACTTGCAAAGAAAGTGGGCATAAAATGATGGACTGCCCAACTGACCTGCAAAGTGAACATAAAAATGATGACAACTCAGAGGTTGATGATAATGAAAGTGCAGATGTAAATCTACAGTCCAATGAAACTCAGACAAAAGAACAAATGTCTGAAATAACTGACAAAACATCTAACGCATCACAACCTAAACCATCACAAAATAGTAAGGGGTCTAGCAAACACAGTGATACAAGAACAGGTTCAACAAAAAATGTGCAAATATCAAATGTCAGTAACTCAGCAAATGATAAATCACAACAATCAATTGATAAATTTGTGAGAACTCCAAAAAATGCAAGAAGAACCACAGCAAGAAATCATACCCCACCAACACCTACTGATAACATTGCACCTAAGAAATCAAAAGGATAGACTATTTTATCATTTTATAGTCAAAACAACTGTTGTAACATATTTCAAAATATTGTATTTTAATGATTTACCACTGAAATGTACATTTAAAAAAAAAATTGTCCTATAATGAACTGAACATATATTTTTATATTATTTAGAAAAAACAAAAACAAAAAATTATAAAAATGGAAAAAAAAAGCAAGCTCAAATACAGAGTTTAATCGAAGTAAAGATGAAATATTTAAAAATGTTGGAATGTTATTAAACAAGATATGGTATGAAAAAGTTAATATGGTGTTGAAAATGCTATTAATAAGACTAAAGTTATGCATTACTATACAAATGTTTGTATTTTTAAGATGTCAATTGAAAATATTAGAATCAAAGTTATGGTGTTACATAGATTATTTAACAGGTCAAAAGATAATATATATTTTCAGAATCATGATCAATCAGATTTTGCATAATCATTTGTGTAAGTATTATCATTGTATAGATAAAAAGGTCAACCAGCTGTTTTTAAAAAACTGGGTTTTCCCTATGCTATATTTAGAAACATCAAATCAGTGTGAAAATCTATCGGATAACAGAAGTTATTCATTGACCAAAAAAAAATAGTTTATATTATACACTTTTTTGTTGCTTTATAAATTTCAATCAAATATATTTAGCTGTTAGTACTGCACCAATATTATCATGGACATGGGTATGCAGTACTATCATTTTGTTCTCCGCCAAATGTATATTGATTAAATTTGAAACGTTCGTATCTGAAATGGAAATGATTATGTACAACATTTATGGTTTTATAGCACGGAGATCAACATGTGAAGTTGAGATTTTATACAATTACTATAAGATAGTAGATGAGAAGGTAATCAAATTATATTATAAACAGAGGATTACATGTACAATGTCTAGGATGTTATATATCAAGCAATTTTGTGCTTACTTGCAATACTGGGTTTTCCAAAAGCTATTTTTAGAAATATGTTATAGCAAAAAAAATCGTAAAAATACCTTTAAACAAGAACAAGGTAGATTACAAATTGTCATTTTCAAAACCTGTAACAGTATGTATGTGAAACAGTTATTTCTTACAATGTATTTGTATAATGTTATTGTGCGTAAATATGATTTAAATATGCATGTACATCATAAAGGCGATACTTTTTGCGAGACTTTTTGGGACTTAATATTAGTTGATAACAAACACAAACCTTTTGTTGCAAGTGATAACAAAGTAATTCGTAAACAAACATATAAAAACAATCTTGGGTATATATCCAAAATTACTTACCTTATCAGAAATGTGTTCATCTTCAGAAAACATTTGTTTCAGAATTGTAAAAGTAATCCAAAAAATCATATACGTATGAATTCTAAAACAGTATTTAAATCCATTCTAAGTTCAGGCTTATCTATTGTATGCCACATTTGCAAAAGTACTTTTCAATTGCAAAATACTCAATTCATATGTTTAAAAAGTCTAACTCGCACATTATTTCTATTTCACTTAGTTTTTAGTGTACTGCAACATAATCCATTTAAACCGATAGAGGTAGAATTATTTGTCAAAATTGAATGCTTTTTTAATATACACATTGTAACAGGTGATGAAACAAATGTGTACCTGGGTACGTCCGTACTTCACGGGTTAATAATTGACACGAGATTAAACATGTTAAATGAGGTCCAAATTTTTACCTGTTGTCAATTGAAAGTTTGTACTTCAATGTTAGAATAGATCGTGTAGATAGGTCAACGAAATTAAATAACCTTTTAATTAATCATTACAATGACAAATATCAATGTATGTACACTTAATGTTAATGGTATACAAAATAAAGAAAAAGGATTAAGAGTTATAGATTGGGTTAAACGTAATAAGTGTTCCATTGCCCTTTTACAAGAAACACATCTCAATGAAGAAACTAGGGCTAGTCTAGAAAAAGACACTGATTTTATTTTTCACTGCAGTCATGGAACTACGGCAAGTAGGGGGGTAGCAATAGGTATCAACAAATATGCAGACATTGAGGTAATTAATAAATTCTGCGATAACGACGGAAGACTTATTTTATTAAATGTGAAAATGGACAATGTAATATTGTCTTTAGTTTGTCTTTACGCGCCAAATTATAGAACAGATAGAAATTCTTTCTTTAAAAATGTGAACAATTTTATAAAAGAAAATTCTATAGGCATTACTCTGGTTGCCGGCGATTTCAATGAAGCGTTGAAGACTTTAGATAGGAAAAGCTTAAATAAAAATACGAAATTTTCTGAGCCTGTTAATAGTTTAAAAGTTCTAATGAAAAATCATAATTTTATAGATATTTGGCGTATTTTACATAAAAGCACACAACAGTTTACATGGAGAAGAAAGGATAAGACACAAGCTAGTAGGATAGATTTAATTTTAATTGCAAAAGAATTTCAGTCTCTCGTTGAATATTGTAAAATTAAACCGGCACTGATTAAAGTGACTGAACATCAAGGGATAGTTTTAAACTTTAAGACAGGGGCTTCAGAAAGAGGGAATGGATACTGGAAACTAAATAATTCTATTTTAAAGGATATTGAATATAAAAAAACAATCAACAGAGTAATAAATCAGTTCGAAAATCGTATAATCAATAATGACAGTAGCGATATCCGTCTATTATGGGACAATCTAAAAGTTGAAATTAGAGACGAATCTATTCTATACTGTAAAAGAAAATCGAAATTATCAAGGGAGACAACAAGAAAATTAGAAAGCGAATTAGAACACTTAACGACAATCAGAGATGAACAATTAAACGAAGATGAAACACTTACAAATAATATAAAACAATTAGAAGTACAATTAGACACAATTTATGAATATAAAGCAAAGGGGGCTCAAATTAGATCAAGGGAGAAATGGATAGAGCTAGGGGGAAAGAATAATTCTTATTTTCTGGGATTAGAAAAACAGCGACAGGTAAAAAAATCTATTAACAAACTCAAAAATGAAAATAACGAGGTAACAACAAATCAAGAACAAATTTTAAAAATGATTAAAAACTATTATAAAACATTATATACAACCACGGCCCCAGATAAAGATCTACTGCATAAATATGTAGGTGATACTGTTATGGAAAGGGAGATAAATGTAAATGACTTTAAAATTTGTGATGGGGAGGTTACTATAGATGAATGTACTAAAGCTATTAACACGATGAAGTTAAATAAATCACCGGGTCTAGATGGTTTAACATAAGAATTTTATAAGACGTTCTGGGAAAAACTAAAAACAGTGTTAGTAAAAGTTCTAAATAAGGGACATGAGGAAAAACTTCTTTCATATACACAACGAACGGGTGTTCTTACTTTATTATTCAAGAAAAATGATCCATTATCTTTAGACAATTATCGTCCAATATCATTACTAAATGTAGATTTGAAAATACTATCTCATGTTTTAGCACAGAGACTAAAAAAACTTCTTCCTAAATTAATTAATGAAGATCAAACTGGATATGTAAAAAATCGATTTATTGGATTTAATTTACGGCAAATCCAAGATATAATGGACTATGCAGAATCAAACGGAATAGATGGGGCTATAATATTTGTTGATTTTACAAAAGCTTTTGATTCTTTGGAATGGGAATTTATGTTAGGTGTTCTAAAACATTTTGGTTTTAATGAATCATTCATATCATGGGTGGAAACATTATATAAGGGAATACAGACGTGTGTAATAAATAATGGATGGGTATCCGAAATTTTTGAAAACTCTAGAGGAATCCGTCAAGGGTGTCCTTTATCGGCTTTACTTTTTGTTTTATCGGTCGAAATTATGGCCGAGCGATTGAGGCAAACCTCAGACAGTAAAGGTTTTCGTATTACTATAGATAATAAAACACATAGCATCAAAATATCACAATTAGCTGATGATACAACTCTGTTTTGTAGTTCAAAATCAGATATATCTAAAGCTATGAATATAATTGAAACATTTGGCTCTTTCTCAGGGTTGAAGCTAAACCGTAATAAAACAGATGGAATTTGGATTGGGGCGTTTAAAAACAGCGTAGATAAGATTGAGGGCATACGCTGGACAGACAAACCTGTCAAAGCTTTAGGCATTTACAAACAAAATGTATTTTGGTCACGATAAACTTCAATGTGAAAAGTTAAATTGGGAACCTAAAATAGATAACATGAAATCATTAATTAAAACATGGAAAAAAAGAAAATTAACAATGGTTGGGAAAATATTGATCATAAAATCTTTAATATTACCAAAATTTACATTTTTGTCTACTTCGTGCAAAGTTCCAGATATTTACTTGAAAGAAATTGAAAGCTGCTGTTTCAAATATATTTGGGAAGGAAAAATTGACAAAGTAAAAAGAAACACACTTATTGGCGAATACCAAAAAGGGGGGTTAAGAATGATCGATTTTGACAGTTATTTTACAGCACTGAAAGCCTCATGGGTCTCTAAATTAACAACAACCAATATGCCGAACTGGAAGATTATTCCTACTAAATATTTTAACAATCTTGGTGAAAACTTTCTTGTTTTTAACATGAATTTAGAAAATATTAAATCAATAGATGGACTTGCAAAAATACCCGATTTTTATTTACAAGTAATTTCAAGTTGGGTTAAAACAGGAGGAGGTTTATCAACATTTTCTAATCACTTTTCTAATATTAGAAAACAGATTATTTGGGGAAATAAATATATTAAATGTCGCAACAAATGCTTGTTTTTCCCGAGCTGGGTTAAAAGTGGATTGGTTTATATTAATGACGTATTCGATCGTGAAGGAAATTTATCCGAAAGTTTTATTTAAAAAAAATTAATTAATAAAACAAACTGGATTGCAGAGTTTAAGATGTTAAAATCCTGCATCCCAAAAGAATGGATGCAAGTTTAAAAAAAGAAAACTCCGTTAAGAGTATAATCAATATATGTAAGGTCAAATTAAGATGGCAAAATAAACAAATTGAAACAAAAGATATCAACAATAAAATACTCTATAAAACTTTAGTAGATAAAAATATATAAAGCCAATCGGTATCAACATTTGGACAAGATATTTAAAATTAGAATACATACCACAGATGTCATTTGTATACGATTTTATATTTAAAATTTTAAAGGAAAATAAGTTAAAAATTTTCCGATGGAAACTGCTTCAATATATTATTCCTACAAAGCAGCTACTATTAAAGTGGAAAATATCTGAGAACGATAATTGCAATTTTTGTAAAACAAAAGAAGAAGATTATTTGCATTTCTTTATTACATGTTCATTTTTGAAAGATTTTTGGGAGAAAGTACTGTATCTTCTAGCAAAAATGAATTTTCAAAACAAGATATTAGCAAAACATATAGTATTTGGATACAAAATATCAGATCAAGGGTATAACGGTTTTAATTATTTCTTGACAATTATAGGTTTTTGTATTTACAAGTCGTACTATGTATCCGAGCAAAAACTGAAAATTTTAGATGTGTATGCTATGTTTATAAAGGATTTACGAAGGTTCATGAATGAGAACAAAACAGTATCTCAAAATGTATTTTTCATAAAGTTAAAAAGATTGATATAATTGATGGGAATAAAAAATAATGTTTTATTATATTTTATTATATTCTGTGTATTTTCCTGGATACTCAGAAAGTATTTCACAGGGATACTTTATTGAAGCTTGGACAATGAAGTAAACATGTAACAAGCAATTTGAAGAATAAAGAATATTTATTTGTTGGAAAAAAAAAGAAGTTAGCAAGCGGGAGAAACAGAAATTTGAGCATCGAAAAATCCACAAACCGTTTCTTATTACGGAAAATTACACGCATTACGTCCCGCAAAAAGTGATGTTTTTCGGGAATTCAAACGCGTAATCATCAAGAAAAAGTTATAAACACTTATTGAACTGATCTTCTCAAATTACTTGTTTCAGTGATTTCAAAAAGTCTGTGTCTATTTATAGAATTTTTTCAAATATTTCACAGCCAAAATCACTTGAAGAACTGATTCTGAAATCACTTGTTTAAGTAGTACCCCTGACTGTATATACCAAATATCAAATCAATATCTTCAAGAACGAATAAAAAAGTGTGGAAAGCTGAGTTGCCAGACTGACGGATGGACAGACGTACAGAGTCATGAGACATGTGAGAGTGCAAACCTTAAAAGTCCCCTTTCACTTCGTCGGTAAGGGACTAATAAGCATGTGATAAGAATACTACCTTGTTTTATAGCTCCAATCTACATGATCTACGAAGTAGTGGTAAATAATTATTTATCTCTCTATCCGTCTGTCTGTCCGTCCATTCTTCCGTAAGTATTCTTGGTTTTCGTATACTTAATCAAATACTTTAATCATGTTACATGTAATATCGTATTGCAACCTTCCTTGGATATATGATTACAAATTTATGAGAGGAAGGACTTCTGATCATGTTCATACATTTATCTTTTTTAATATGGTTTCGTACCTGTCGAAAAGGAACCAAACTTATGTCTTCTGTAGTGCTATATATGTCTATATGTGGATTTGAAATGAAGAATAATTATTAAATCAATTAATTTATGTGCGAAAAATATATATTGTTTACGAAAATTATCAATAGATAGTCAATATATAACTTATAAGTGTTAAAAATAAACCAGATATAGTCGAAAAGCCGACACGTTACTTGATCGCTAAGAAAACAACGTGTCAAAGGTTAAAAGATCATCAATAATCCTGACAAAAACAATAAATGTGCAATAAAAACAATGTTGACAATTTCAGTTCCTAATTAATTCATATAACAAACGCTACCCGGGTCTCACGAAAAGATAGCCACATTGTTTTGAACTTTTGTGAACTTCGTGTTGACACCAAAATTTCAATATGGCGGTGCACGGTCGGGCCTACTTTGTGCAAGCTAGTGTACATATTTTTTACCAAGTCATATGCTAATGCCACCTGAAGACCATTACTAAGCTAAATTAAATATGATTATGTTATAGATAATGCATATTTTAAGGTTTTTCTTGTCGAAGAACACACCGAGGGGTGTCAGGATTGATCAAATGAAAGACCGACCGGAGGGAGGTCTTTCTTTGAACAATCCTGACACCCCTCGGTGTGTTCTACGACAAGAAAAACCTTAAACTATGCATTATCTGACTTATATGCCGTCAAAAAAATATAAATTTCATAAAGATTTGTAAAATTTAGTATCCTATTTTACCGACAACAATTAAGTGGGATATTCCTTTCTAATGCGTTCAGGTTTTAATACGCCCTGCGGCTCCTTTAGAATGTGAAATAAAACTCACTAAATAATTTAGATATAAACCTTTTAAAAATTATTATCCATACGCAATACAAATATTACTGTAACTGCATGAAGTAAGACACACATGTATTGTTATCATCCGATAACAGTGTATGACAAATACAAGACACATTGTAAGTAATTTATTGTACCACTTAGCTTTTGGAAAAGGGGAGGGGGTATGTTTTTTGTTTCTGTATTTGTTATGTTATTCCTATCGCGGAACAGTGGTTATTATTTTACCAATTTTACTTGAATTGAATGAAAAATTCAGAAAGATTATCTTTTGAATAGCAATACATTTTATTAAAAGATAATCAGGATATAATTATATACCCTCCGCACCCGACCCTTTCGTGAGTTACATTAATGTTATTCAATAGAATATAAGTTTATCTTATTAGTTGATCTTTGATAGAGTAAAAGGTATACATAAATTTTAAAAAGTTAAGAACTGACACGAAGACGAATATAAATACATGTAGGTCACAGTATGATTTCCTATTCAGTGTGTAACGTTCTGAACATGCATGAAATATTTGCCACTGGACGTTAAGCAAGCAACCAAAAATCAATCAACCTATTCAGTTTGACTCAATAAGATTTTCAAAATCTTACACACGAATATGTTAGATCTGGATTTATTTTATGAAAGTCTACATTAAAATTCATCTGACATATATGATAATGTTTCTTTATTGAAGCGATAAGTTAACAAAACTTCACGTACTTCACGTTATTTGTTTCTAAAATTAAATTTCGGTTTCCTTTACACCTATCATCGATTGAACTTTAAAAAATAAATTTCCAAAACGGCAACAAAAAACTATTAGACGAATAAAGTTTTGAAGTAAATCATAGAGTGCATGTTTATCAAGGAAAATAATGACCTCACACAGGTCATTATTTAATGCCTTGGAGCATATATCATTGAAACATGGTATCGTCCGGGTTGATTCTGATAAAGAATGACCTGTCGTTCTGAAAGAAAATAACTCCATATAGGTATATAAAATAAAATATTGCACCACATAAAAATGAGTAGACAATTTTAGAGGAATAGTATAAATTATTTCAGTCTTGCATGTGAGTTCCGGTTGTAATGAGAAAGAGATTGTTTTTCCACTTTTCACTCTAAAAAGTGAAAACTAAAAACAGGCAAATCCAAACTATAACCTATAAATACGACTTTACAACAAACCGAACTTGCGTATCTTTTTTCAATCAAAAGTTATAAGACATTTACTGAATCATATACCTTTTTTCCATATCGTCCCCACGCTATTTTCATCCTGAAAATTTCTATCTTTATAAGTTATATTTACACTTAAGGCCGGATTTGGTGATTAATAACAACTGTCAAAGATCAAGATATCTTTTATCATTATAGTGATCATGTTTTTATTAAGGATTATCATTTCTAACAACTATAAAATAAAAAAATAAATTACCGAAATTATAAGATCAAGGCACTATGTCACTGTCAAAACAATATGGCGTATCGATAAATAGCGCAGGTAAAGTCTCGTTCTAACGGCTGTGATGTAAATTGTATTTGTTTAACGATTGGTGTAACGGTTTACAGTCCCGTTAGTGTAATAGTCCCAGCATGTCATCACTAAGTGGTCACTATCATGATTATGTCAAATGGTATACATGTTTATTGAGTTATATCCTTGACTGACTGAATCATGAACATGAGGTCAACGTCGGGTGACAGCTGCCAGTTAGGCATGTACATCTTATAATGATTCCATATATAATAAATCGGGAATGCTTCAATGGGACACAGAAGTTGCCCCCGCTTGCATATCATATAAAGTAAGTTATAAAGGGACATAACTGAACAACGGTTAATTTAAAGGTCAATATCAAAATTTGGTTGAGGCTAACTTAAGTCAGAGAACGGAAACGAAAATTTCAGCACCTATATATATGTAAAGGGGCATAACTCTAGAACGGTTTAAGTGAAGCACCAAAATTCAAACTTGATTTGTCCTTCATCATATTTGATTGAGGCAAACTAAAGTTAGAGAACGGATACCAACTTTGGGACGCACGGACATATGTAGGACAGACGGATGCACATACCAACAAGGGCATAAATATAGTAGACATATTGCTTACAGTATTTGAGATATGATAGATAGTGTATTCTCATAAAACCATGAAGTACATAGGTTACAGAGAAGTTAAAAACATGCATATGGACATGCATGTTCACTGATCCATGAATATAAAACTGTCTGACGGGCACTAGGACCCTGCAAGGTACGCACATACCAAATATAGTTATCCAATTACTCATAATAAGAGATAGATTAAAAATACTAATAATCTTAATTTTTTTTTCAAGACGTCACTGAAACATGAAAATGAGGTCAAGGACAACATTAGGACATATGACAGACAGAAACTTCATAACATAAGACATCTATATCCAAAGTACAAAGTATGAAGGATCCAGGTCTTCTACCTTCTGAAATATTTGGCTTTTAAGAAGTCTGTTTACGACATACCCAACTATGTCAGTCCTATTCAGGACCGATAACTCTGTCGATATCATAGATAATATCGGATACATACACAATTGTTAAAACCAAACCAATCGTATTATACGTCTCTGTTGGAATGTATACAATAACTATATTTTTTACACAATTTAAACTTTATATCGATTCATTGCCTGGATTTAGCTTTAAATATTGAATTAAAAAATAAATAACTATAAAATGATATTCAATGATCGAAATTCATTTAAATTAAAATTTGAATCAGATTATTTCTTTGAAATAATTATAGAAATATAAAAATATTAGAATGCCTTTTAAGCAAAAAGCAAAAAATATTTTTTTAAAGAAATTTTCATAATATTCATATTTTCCTAAAGTTTATTATGAAACATACTTCTTCTGATTTGACACGGGAAGGAGAAGATATTTATTTGTACATTTATGAAAACTTTTGTATATCACAAAATTTAAACTCTGGTAATACATGTATACACACTGACAGGATGTTGAATGTCACCTGGTTGCTTTTGGTTTGCACGTCTACCTGACAATATATTATGATGTAACATTATAAGATTAGATTTCACCTGTCCGGTCAAGGAATGATATTTTTAAGGTATAGAATATTTATCTATTATAATTGGACATTGTTTTATTTTCTCTTAGGATGAAAACATTTTTTGTTTGTTTTAAAAGGAATGTATTAATATATTTCTAAAGAAAGATAAAATATACAGAAAACTTGAAAACACCTTTAAAAAAAGGAGAGATTTTTTTTTATTGAAGATATTGTAAACTTTTTTCTGGTAACAGTATCTCCTGGATGAATATCTGTCAAAATAAATGTGTCACACTTCAAATATTTTTTTTTATTAAGAAATTTTGAAATCAATGATATCGAAATATCACTAAAGGAAAATAACAGAAACATCAGAGATTATTTATAGAATATTAAATATAATCTAGGAAAGTCTTACTATAGAAATCATTGATTTGATGCAACATTTCCATATGATACATCAGCCGCCATTTTGAAAAATCTCGGAAAATTCCCTTTTTTAAATCGATGTTTGACCGAATTTGCCCTGAAATTAAACTGTTTTAAGTAGTATTCTTCGCCAGCTATATGTTTGAATATACTTAATCGATTTGCAAAGTTTGTGTTTTATTTACAGAATTTCTTTATTTGTTGTAAACGTAGACATGGGTATCGGTAATTTAACATTGAGTCAACGGAGAAATGACGAGAAAAAGTGCATATTTTACGATTCCGATTTGACCGAATTTAATCAAAAATTAAACTGTTAGGACCAACATTGTTTGATAGAAATATGTATGAATATCAAGGATTGATTTGCAAAAGTAAGAACACGGATCAGGTTTATGAGAAAATTAAACTTTATTGAAGCATATATGCATTTTATATGGGGAAATATAATACAAAATGGCGGCTATTATACGTCACAAAAGTCACGTGATGTCTAACTTAGTTGGATATGTAAATCTGAATGTCTAAGGGACATAACTAAGTCAACTTTTTTTTACCTACACAAGTAAATAAAATTCACTTGTATAAGTATCGTACAAATTTACTTATATAAGTATACTTTTGTTTACTTCTTCAAGTAAATAAAAAGTACTTGTACAAGTAGTACCCCTGACTGTACGTTATACAGGGAATTACTTGTAAAGATTATCATTAAACTATTTTCAACAAATTCGGCGGGGTCATCATATGATTTGCTTTATACAATACAGAGTTTATTCTGTGTATCGGATATTGTCAAAATAGTCAATTCTAACCTGCCACTATAAGGATTAGGTGGGCAACCCTGCCTTAACCAATGAATGGTAGACAAACAAAGAGAGAGTCCAGGAGAAGGGACATCATTTTACAAAGACTCACGAGGAACAAGAATGTCACACATTGTCTTAGATACATGTATATGATTTTTCATTAGTTGTTATAGGCTTTTACTCTCAGATCTGTACAATGTTTTTTTGTTGTTGTGAGGGATGTGTAAATACGCTGTCAAGTCCGGTATGTATATATATAAGTGTTAAAAGTTTGTGTGCTTTGTATCGATCTGACGAGTTAAGCCCTTTTCAACTTATTTCTAAGCCCGCTTGCCAAATTTTTAATGTGCCTGTCCCAAGTCAGTAGCTGGTAGTTTAGTGGTTGTCGTTGGTTCATGTCTATCATATTTGTTTTTTGTAAACAGTTCTGTAGTAATTCAACAGTCCTGCCTCTCCCCCAAACCATTATAAAAGAGGCATGTTTTTTTTTCTATATTTTAAAATAAGCTCGGGATTTAAAATCGGTACCCCTACAAATATATTAGGTGTCATCTCTCAGTCTAATCGATCGTTATTGTAAGTGTTGTGTACAGTCTCTGTTTTTCGTAGATTCACATTCCCTAACATGATATTCATAAAATCGCACGGGATGGTGTCTTGGTAGAATCTGAAATTGCTCATCTTTTTGGAGCTGCGTCCTATTTCGTCTTATTTGTCATCTTATTTTTTTAAGGACCAGGGTTTGTATTTGTCATTTTGTTTTTCTCATTTTGACTGACGCTACATTAGTCGCTAATTTCCGCGACAAAATTAATTGAAATAAAACTCAGATAAATGATACAAGGGGTAGAAGGTGTTGCGACCAAAGAGGGTGGGTAGTGTTATCCAATATATTTATCTATGTAGTAAATAGTTATGAAAACTCACTCCCCTGATACGGGAAAGGGAGAAACTGAAGATCTAGTGAAAATGAGATATATCAAGACAAAAAGAATAAAATGCTCCCCTGGGGGCAGCTTGATACGACTGCAGAGGTCGAACCCTGAAAAGTTGGGGCAAGTATGGACAAGATAATTCTATCTTTTTAATGTGTCTATTTTTTCTGTTTAAGTCAGGTTTGTTTTTGAGATGTGTGCGAAGTTTTCCTTTGTATTTTCTTGTTTTCTTTCTCTTATCACGAGACTTGGTGTATCTGTTTTTCTTAAACATTATCTTTAGTGTTTCACGTTAACCTGTTTACGTTTAGTAGTAAGTTCAAATTGACCTTTTTACAGGCAATTATGAATAAGATTGGTTCTATATTCCTGTTCACCGTCTCTGTTGGAGAGATACGTGTTGCAGTATTAGTTACAATAATTAAACTCTATTGGAGAGATTAATATGTATTTAATTGACTGGATGATTAATCACTATTGGACAGATTAATTTGTAATAATGTGCGAAACATTAAATCTCTATTGGAGAGAGTTATGTATGCATATTATATGTTGCAGTTCACAGTAACAGCTTAACAAGTATTCTGAATGAAAATTTTTAAGAAACGGAATACCACCGAAACAGTCATGCGCACACACTCTGTAATCTGATTGGTGTTTAATGTTCGGAGTCACATTGGAATCCCACGTATATCAGTTAGAACCGCCCCTGTAGTTGTAAAAATAGATGATTGATATATACGTATTATTTGTGTTTTTAGGTTTTGTTGCTTACTGTAAAGAAAGTAAAATATCTATTGCAAATACTGTATAGCTGAAAAATCTATAGATTAATTATTGGCATTGATTTATTGATATTTTTCTCAAATCGATTCATACGTTTTTACACAAATAATACGTATATATCAATCATCTATTTTTAACACTACAGGGGTGGTTCTAACTGATATACGTGGGAATCCAATGTGACTCCGAACATTAAACACCAATCAGATTACAGAGTGTGTGCGCATGACTGTTTCGGTGGTATTCCGTTTCTTAAAAATATTTCATTCAGAATACTTGTTAAGCTGTTACTGTGAACTGCAACATATAATATGCATACATAACTCTCCCAATAGAGATTTAATGTTTCGCACATTATTACAAATTAATCTCTCCAATAGTGATTAATCATCCAGTCAATTAAATACATATTAATCTCTCCAATAGAGTTTAATTATTGTAACTAATACTGCAACACTTATCTCTCCAACAGAGACGGTGAACAGTAATATAGAATCAATCTTATTCATAATTGCCTGTAAAAAGGTCAATTTGAACTTACTACTAAACGTAAACAGGTTAACGTGAAACACTAAAGATAATGTCTTAGAAAAACAGACACATCAAGTCTCGTGATAAGAGAAAGAAAACAAGAAAATACAAAGGAAAACTTCGCACACATCTCAAAAACAAACGTGACTTAAACAGAAAAAATAGACACATTAAAAAGATTGAATTATCTTGACAGTATATTGAAGTATTTTCTCAAACAGAACCAAGCGACTCTGAAATATCATTATTAGCTAAAGAGTTAAAATTCATACCTGCCCCTGCTGAGAAGAACATCAAGCGTAATTTATTACAAAGCTTTGACAAATTGGCACGCAAAATGAGACTTAAATTTCTGTTCTATGGCAATGAAAATGTCATAAATAATCATCCGTTTACTATGAAATCAGGATATACACCAAACTTGGCTAATACAGCTATAGAAAATTATATATTTGCAACTAAAATTGAATTAGGAAGAATACACTTGCATAAATTCAAAGATAACTTAACAAAATCAGAAAGAATGGCATTACAGTCATGAAACAAAATAAAGAAATAGTAATTAAAAAAGCTGATAAAAACTCTTCAAAAGTGATTCTTGATAAAAAGAATTATATTGAACAAGCGTTATCTCAGCTTAACGATGGAATACATTACAAACAAATTGCAATATCACACTGTACGGTGATTTACAATCTAATAGAGAGTAAAGTAAAGATATTACATGAACAATCACACATAGATGACACATCGTTGAAATATCTTTTAGACACAAAAGTCGAAAAAAATCAAGTTGGCAGATTATATCTATTACCTAAAATTCACAAAATTGACCTCAACATCAGAAATGAAATTAGAAGTAATAAAGAATTACTTCAAAGGGTATAAATACCTGGTAGACCTATCATTTCACTATGTAATAGCCCAATTGAAAGAATTGGCCAATTCATTGACTACTTTCTTCAACCTATTGTACGTCAATTATGGACATTTACACAAGATACGACGTTCTTCATTAACAAAATTGAAAGAATAGAGGCACCTGATAATGTCATGTTAGCGACTTTTGACATAAGTAGTATGTACACAAATCTGAGTCACGAAGAAATAATTCAGGCTGTGTACAGAGCGTGGCCTAAACTTATAGCATACAATTATGCAATCCCACTCCCACCACGGAATGAATTTCTGGAATTACTAAGAATTACACTATTAAACAATGAATTTGAGTTTAATAGCGTAATATATAAACAAATAGTTGGTGTTCCCATGGGAGCCCCTATGTCGCCAAGCTTAACAGACTTGAGAATTTTTGAAATCATCTCTAAAATACTTGGAGAATTTACACACGCTTTCAAAATTATACATTTGTCAGTATATAGAGATGACGGCTTCATGTTATTTACCGGAAACGAAAATGAATTGCTTGACTTTTTCGAAATAGCTAACAACATTCATCCACTCATTAAGTTCACACATGAAACCTCAAGGACAAACGTTCAATTTTTAGATGTAACAGTGTACAAAGGAAAGAGATTTATTACAAATAAAATATTAGATATCAAACTATATCGCAAACCGACAGATAACTACCAATGCCTGCATAGATCATCATCCCACCCATCGTCTGTATTTAAAGGTTTTATTACAGGTGAAATTATAAGATTTATTCGGTCATCTAATAATGTAGAGGACTTAGAAGCACAAGTTCAATTGTTCAGAGAAAAACTCCAGAAACGGGGTTATGTTGCAAACGAAATTGATCCCATAATAACGACAACAATGAAAAAAACAAGGGAAAGCAAATTACGTTACATAACTAGGAATAAAGGGAAAGCACCACCTTTATGTTTCATAACAAAATTTAATCCTAGAGTTAAACAACTGGGTAAAACTTTAAGAAAACACTGGCACTTAATTTCGAATGATGGCACAGCAAACCAACTTTTTCAAAAACCACCCATTATTGCATACCAGAAACACAAGAACTTAAAAGAATATTTAACATCTTCTAAACTAAAATAGAATATAGGAGATTAAGCTATATTACAATATTCGCAAGTTAATTTAAAGAAAACTGAGAGATGATTCACCGAGTGTCGTGCCCCAGAATTTTCGTTTATTTTTATCATGTTGCTGTAAGGCTAGGGTACCTGATGAGGATAATGCCTAGGTAATATAAAACCTAAACCGAAACACGAGGTGAAATTACATCATCAAATCAATTATTTCTTACCAATATCTATGCGTATATATGCGTGTATGATTTTACTATTGAAGTAATACTAAATAGATACTTGCCTACATAGTTTGGTTCAAAACGAAACTAATAGTAATATTGACCGACTATTTCAAATATTTAAATACATGAAAATAAACTATATATATGTATTTAATGGTACGATAGGTCACTGATTCTCTGAAGATATATACTGTTACAAAAATAGAAGAGTGTGTCCTAGAGATAATATTGAGATGTTTGGATTGCTTACGGACTCGTTCTTATTTCAACATCTCTGAAGATTTATGTTGTTACAAGAAAAGGAGAATTGTGTCTCAGGAGTTGTATTGAGATATTTGGATTGGTTAAGGACTCGTTTTTATTATTATCTAGAACGGTTTAAGTGAAGCACCAAAATTCAAACTTGATCTGTCCTTCATAACATTTGATTGAGGCAAACTAAAGTTAGAGAACGGATACCAACTTTGGGACGCACGGACATATGTAGGACAGACGGATGCACATACCAACAAGGGCATAAATATAGTAGACATATTGCTTACAGTATTTGAGATATGATATATAGTGTATTCTCATAAAACCATGAAGTACATAGGTTACAGAGAGGTTAAAAACATGCATATGGACTTTCTCCAAACAAATTTAACCGTGCATGTTCACTGATCCATGAATATAAAACTGCCTGACGGGCATTAGGACCCTGCAAGGTACGCACATACCAAATATAGTTATCCAATAACTCATAATAAGAGATAGATTAAAAATACTAATAATCTTACTTTTTTTTTCAAGACGTCACTGAAACATGAAAATGAGGTCAAGGACAACATTAGGACATATGACAGACAGAAACTTCATAACATAAGACATCTATATCCAAAGTACAAAGTATGAAGGATCCAGGTCTTCTACCTTCTGAAATATTTGGCTTTTAAGAAGTCTGTTTACGATGAATCTGAATGTCTAAGGGACATAACTAAGTCAACCTTTTTTACCTATACAAGTAAATAAAATTCACTTGTATAAGTATCGTACAAATTTACTTATATAAGTATACTTTTGTTTACTTCTTCAAGTAAATAAAAAGTACTTGTACAAGTAGTACCCCTGACTGTACGTTATACAGGGAATTACTTGTAAAGATTATCATTAAACTATTTTCAACAAATTCGGCGGGGTCATCATATGATTTGCTTTATACAATACAGAGTTTATTCTGTGTATCGGATATTGTCAAAATAGTCAATTCTAACCTGCCACTATACGGATTAGGTGGGCAACCCTGCCTTAACAAATGAATGGTAGACAAACAAAGAGAGAGTCCAGGAGAAGGGACATCATTTTACAAAGACTCACGAGGAACAAGAATGTCACACATTGTCTTAGATACATGTATATGATTTTTTATTAGTTGTTATAGGCTTTTACTCTCAGATCTGTACAATGTTTTTTTGTTGTTGTGAGGGATGTGTAAATACGCTGTCAAGTCCGGTATATATATATATAAGTGTTAAAAGTTTGTGTGCTTTGTATCGATCTGACGAGTTAAGCCCTTTTTCAACTTATTTCTAAGCCCGCTTGCCAAATTTGTAATGTGCCTGTCCCAAGTCAGTAGCTGGTAGTTTAGTGGTTGTCGTTGGTTCATGTCTGTCATATTTGTTTTTGTAAACAGTTATGTAGTAATTCAACAGTCCTGCCTCTCCCCAAACCATTATAAAAGAGGCATGTTTTTTTTTCTATATTTTAAAATAAGCTCGGGATTTAAAATCGGTACCCCTACAAATATATTAGGTGTCATCTCTCAGTCTGATCGATCGTTATTGTAAGTGTTGTGTACAGTCTCTGTTTTTCGTAGATTCACATTCCCTAACATGATATTCATAAAATCGCACGGGTTGGTGTCTTGGTAGAATCTGAAATTGCTCATCTTTTTTTCGTCTTATTTTTTTAAGGACCTGGGTTTGTATTTGTCATTTGTTTTTCTCATTTTTGACTGACGCTACATTAGTCGCTTATTTCCGCGACAAAATTAATTGAAATAAAACTCAGATAAATGATACAAGGGGTAGAAGGTGTTGCGACCAAAGAGGGTGGGTAGTGTTATCCAATATATTTATTTATGTAGTAAATAGTTATGAAAACTCACTCCCCTGATACGCGAAAGGGAGAAACTGAAGATCTAGTGAAAATGAGATATATCAAGACAAAAAGAATAAAATGCTCCCCTGGGGGCAGCTTGATACGACTGCAGAGGTCGAACCCTGAAAAGTTGGGGCAAGTATGGACACAACATTCAAGCTTGATACAGCTCTGAATTGAGATTGTGATTAAATGTTTGACACAGCATAGGTTTCTGACACAGAATGAACGAGGTGTAAGAGCATTTTTTCTTAATTTACCTATTATGGTCCAAAATCTAAATACATGGTTAGATTCAGCATATCAAAGAATCCCAAGAATTCAATTTAGGATGAAATCGAACTAAGTTTAATTTTGGACCCGTTCGACCTCAATGTGGACCAATTTGATAACGGGGCCCAAAAATCAAAAATATAAATACATGGTTAGATTCAGCATTTCAAAGAACCCCATATATTCAATTTTTTTTTTAAATCAAACTAAGTTTAATGTTGGATCATTTGAACCTTAAAAGAGGGACGAAAGATACCAAAGGGACAGTCAAACTCATAAATCTGAAACAAACTGGCTAAAAATGAAAAAGACAAACCGACAAACAATAGTACGCATGACACAACATACAAAACTAAAAAAAAACCAACACAAACCCCAACCAAAAACTAGGGGTGATCTCAGGTGCTCGAAGGGTAAGCAGATCCTGCTCCACATATAGCACCCGTCGTGTTGCTTATGTGATAATTATTCCGGTAAATAGTCTAATTCGGTACGTCACATTCATGAAAGGGAAGGGAATTGTAGTTATGACGTAAGGAACATATCCCTTTTTGGCCCCACATTCTCAAACGTTAAGGACAATTACCCCGACACTCAAACCCTGCTATCTCTTTGTGATATGAAACCTTGTAGTACAATTTCATAAAGATCCATACACTTACACACAAGTTATTGTAACAAAACTTGAAAAATGCTTGTTTTTTGTCCCTATTTTGCCGCTGTTTCCTAAATTTTTGAGGGAATCACCACCAAAATCAATCCCAGCTTTACGGTTGTGGAATGGTACCTTGCAGTACAATTTCAGAGAGATCCGTACACTTGAACACAAGTTATTATCTGGAAACTAGAAAATGCTTATTTTTGGCCCCTTTCTTGCCCCTTATTCCTAAATATTTTTGGCAATTATCCCCAAACTCAATTCCAGCTTTCCCTTTGTGATATAGAACCTTGTAGTAGAATTTCAGAAAGATCCCTACAATTACACACAAGTTATTGCCCATTTGTTTGCCCCTATCTCCTCCTACATGGGAAGAACAATACATGTTGTTATTGCAAAATATGTTGGTTTAGTTATTAGTGTCTAATTAGGTCACAGGTAATTTGACCTGCGGAAATTAAATAAAAATTATTATTTATATGAAATTTATGTAAAAAAATGTTGTTTATTTTATTGTTGTTTGAACACATGTATCAAATATTATAATTGAGTGTTTCTAAGATGGAATTTCTTGAAAATAAAAATTATTTAAAAGTGATGATAGTAAAACCCATCAGTAGTCTGGAAAATAAAATTATTTAAAAGAAAAAATAGTTTAAGCATTTAAAATTCAGCCTGAAATCAAAGAGCTGAATAGCTCTGAGGGGAAAGACGGTCCTTGTTTCTATTTTTTTTTGGAGGGGGGATAAGGGGGGGTATCTTTTGATATTCTTCATATAAAGAATGAAAAAAGAACAGCTAGAACATGTAGAAAGGTTGACAATATTGAAATTTAATTGTTGTTTAATGTAATTTCGTTTCCTTAGTTTAGGATTCAATTTGGACCAATGGAAGAGATCTGCATTTCTAAATCTTAACATTTGATTAAAGTTGTTAGTTGATTATCTAAAATTCAACTGAATTCTGTCATTTAACAACAACTACATTATTTTAAAAAATCTGAATTGTGTACATCTGAACTGCAGGCTTGGGCCATTTTTCATGACAGTTCTCTAAGATATTTATTTTTTTCTTAAGAAAGTTAGGACTGAAAAATCTATTCAGTTTTAAATTTCCATTGATTAAGTTCCCAGTCACAGGGATACAGGAACAAATAACAAGCACGATGACTGATGTAAACTGTGTAAAGCTTGTTTCCAGATACTACATTTTGAAATATTTGTAAATTTCATTAATAAATAGGTTTAAACTGCAACATTTCTAATTTGATTTTTTTCCCATTACAATGATAATGTTGGTACACAAAATTTAGTTTTAATCGTAAACTACTAATCATATACTAAATGTCACATTATAAGTGTGCAGATACATTAACCTTTATTTTAGTGGACAATTACTCATCAATTGAGATGCTCCTTAATTGGAGGAAGATTTTCCAAACAGAATTTTAAAGACAAAATGAAAAAAATCGTTTCTTTCCCCAAACTTATGTATCCCCTCGGCCTTTGTTTACTTTGAAAGTTGTTGACCTACAAATTAAAGTATTGCATGTTGATCTTGTTGATGTTTGAATCATCTACAGCAAACATAATTATGTTTAAATTTAAGAAATACCAATTTTTAATTAGTGCACGAACTCTGAGAATGATTTGAATAACCAGTGAAGGATATCACTTCTTCTGTGTGGCATACCAACAATGACGTCACTGTAAAAATAATGTAGGTTGGATATATTTAGAATATCTATTCATACTAATTTTTCCGGATTGTAAAAGAAACGTAAATAGTGTAAAGAAGAGCTCAAGATACGATAATTTCGCGAGAAACAGAAGGGAAATGTGTAAAAAAGTGTTCAAAGTCTATTCATTTGTGTGTCTCCTTCTCATCAATCTCAGTAAGATTTGTTGGGGGTTTTTCCACACTATAAAACAAAATGAATGACGTGAGGGGATGTCACTCTGGTCAACCACAAAGGGGATTCCCAGAAAAACTGCATATTATAGTAACCAAAACTTTCAATCTTAGCTTCAAGGATTTAATTAATTTCATTATTTGAATAAATTATGATTTTATAAACAAAAAATGTTTTCGTGCTCTCTTTTAATGTCAACTTTTTGGTGCATGGTTTCAACGATTGGAGTTTATCATGTTTCCTTTTTCTGTACTCATCAAAGTCAAAAATAAATTGCGTGCCAACACTGGTTGGTTTGAAGTTATGTCTTTTGAAAATCATATCAAAAAGAAATCTACTATAGGGAAAATAGTACTTTTACATTTTCCCAGCATTAGGTTGGTCTTTTGTGTACCCAAGGCAGGTGCAGGAAGTCAATTTAGGAGCGCTGCAATTGGATGTGAGTGTACAGTACATATTTTTTTATTTCCCAATGCAGTGTGTATATTTGCAATATAATTTTTGAAATTCCTTTGAAATATTTACTAGAGAATTATTCTAAAAGATTTCCAAAATTTCATAAATTTGGTGTAAAATGATGTTTGGCATAGATAACATAAACAAACTTCGTTGGTTTCAATTTTTTAAAACAAAATAATAAAGTACTCACAACACACATAAATGTTTTTTTTCCAGGTTTTTTGTATAAAAAAGTTGTTAATTTAGAAAATATTAGTATTGTCGCCTATGGCAGAATAAATAGTACCGCTTTCCTTATACTTGAGATAGGAAGGGATATCAAAATTAATCAGACCAGTTATATTACACTATTTTAAGCTTTTGACTAGAACATTTGATTTTCTATTACCAAGAATAGAAATTTTTCTTTGAGAAAAATACTGAGTTGAGAAAAGTGCTGAATCGTCATAATAAGTCAAATTGATGGGTACTGATATAACACTTTATTCTAAGATTAACTATATTGTATAAAATGCACCAAACTCTAGTTATTATGTATTTGTCTTCACCTTTTGCAATGACTAATTCAATTGAAAAACCTGAATTAAAGTCGCGACAAATATTTTTAACTGACATTTGAAATTTGTCTGGTTATGTTTGTACTTTTTATGGAGTTAGGCAATATTTTGTATTATTAGAAGCATTTTCAGTGTTAAAATTGTCCATATAAGAAAAAAGAGGCCCAATTGAGACTTTATTTTTACTCTGCTGTGAAAATAATTGTTCACATTCTGGGTAATTCATGCAGCACATATTTCAATAGTGCTTCATTTTGTAGTTATTTCTTTTATTACATCAAGCATATGTAATTATCATTTTCTACTGCTTCGAGAGGACTATTGTTGGAAATTAATACTCCCAAAGGACATAATTCAGCTTTTTCATAGATTAATACTGGCAATAAAGACAACTTTACAGTTGAGTATTTTGCATATTTAATGTTTTAAGTGTATGATATCTTTGTTTTTTTCATCTCAAGACAGAATAAAGGATTTTATAGCAAGTTCTGAAATTTTGAACAACAATATGGCATATATTAAAGCATGGAACGGAGATAAATATAAAAAATCTTGACTTTGTGGTCATGCTGTAATTTTTGAATAAATTGAATACAAATTGAATGGAACTGTCATTTTTATCTGTTTAAAGGGAACTGTTTACATTTTTTTTTACGTAATATAAGATCTGATTGGATACAGGTTGTAAACTTATCCCTATATGAAAGAAGTACGGAAAGAGGTAAACCAGCATGTAGGGGTGGGGACATAAAATGATCAAAATTTCTTTAAAAGAGGGACGAAAGATACCAAAGGGACAGTCAAACTCATAAGTCTAAAACAAACTGACAACGCCATGGCAAAAAATGAAAAAAACAAACAGAAAAACAATAGTACACATGACACAACATAAAAAACTACAGAATAAACAACACGAACCCCACCAAAAACTAGGAGTGATCTCAGGTGCTCCGGAAGGGTAAGCAGATCCTGCTCCACATGTGGCACCCGTCGTGTTGCTTATGTGATTACAAATCCGGTAAATAGTCTAATTCGGTAGGTCACATTCATGAAAGGGAAGGGGATTGTAGTTACGACGTAAGGAACATATCCGATAGCATTTGTGAAACGGTTATTCCATAACGGTCAACCAACTCGTGATGGCGTCCGTAAAATTTACGAAGGGATGAGGGACATCAATAATTTATTTTAGCCATAAGTTTTCACAATAAATCCAGTATTACATTAATGGTGATTTAAAAACTCTTAAAAACTTCATGCCACAGTATAGGGAAAATAGTACTATTACATTTTCTCAGCATTAGGTTGGCTTCTACGTACCCAAGGCAGGTGATTAGATGTTAGGGAACATTTTTATTTCGCTATGAATAACTGCAGTGTGTATATTTGCAATATAAATGTGGAAACCCATTGATATATTGTAAAGAGAATTATTCTAAAAGACTTCCAGAATTTCAAAATTTGATGTAAAAAAACTCATCATAGATACCAGGACTAAATTTGGTATATACGCCAGACGCGCGTTTCGTCTACAAAAGACTCATCAGTGACGCTCGAATCCAAAACAGTTAAAAATGTCAAATAAAGTACGAAGTTGAAGAGCATTGAGAACCAAAATTCCTAAAAGTTTTGCCAAATACACCTAAGTTAATCTATGCCTGAAATACAAAAGCCTTAGTATTTCAAAAAATTCAAAAATTTGTAAACAGTAAATTTATAGATATAACCATATCAATGACAATTCATGTCAGGACAAAAAGTGCTGACTACTGGGCTTATGATACCCTCGGGAAGTAAATCTCCACCAGCAGTGGCATCGACCCAGTGGTTGTAACTAAACTCATCATAGATACCTGGACTAAATTTAGTATATACGCCAGACGCGCGTTTCTTCTACAAAAGACTCATGAGTGACGCTCGAATCCAAAAAAGTCAAAATGCCAAATAAAGTACGAAAATGAAGAGCATTGAGAACCAAAATGACGATATGTATGGATAACATAAACAAGCTCCGTTTGATTTCGTCATGATACTAGTTTGGAACATTTTTCATATAGAGTTATAAAGAACTAACACCATACATAAATGTTTTGTCCAGGTTTTTATCATAAAAAGTTGTAAAGGACAAGGTATGATAAGGGGCATTTTTGGCCCCCTCTTCAAATGACTTCATATTCAATTCATGACTAGTATATGCCTAGTGACTTAAAAAAATGTTGGAAATTTGGAGTTTATGTGAGTATTTGGTTGCCTATCAACGGGTTTTAACAATGAACTATAATATCCATCTGTAATGCAATTGCCTTAGGAAAAATTTCTGAATCTATTAAAATGAAAGGTACCGTAATGTGTTACCAAACACTTTAATATTTGTTATTGTTGGATCTATCATTTTAAGAAGCTCTAAATAGCAACCTAGCAACCACAATGTTGTTGCCTAGTGACAACACAACAAGACATTTTTATCCGATGTTATAAAAGAAATATTCAAGTTCAAATATTTTCATACAACTCGTATAAAGTCGGCTCCTATATTGGTATATTTAGTAACAATTTTTGCAGAATAAATAGTACCGCTTTCCCTTCAGGGGTACAGACTACATAAGAAAAGATAACACTTACGCACAGTCTGTTTCATTGTAGCGTTTTAAAATCATATGCAATACGCAAGAACTTAAAAGATCTTATTCAGAATGTGTACATTGTTGCTAAGAGCAGGTATAAACATATTGTTATTCTTTAAATCTGTTAATCAAATCAAAGCTGCAAATTTTCCATATATGAATATTCAAAGAGACCAAATAGGAAAATTTGGAAATAAAAAAAAAAATACATAAGAAAACAATGTCAGATTTTTTTTTTTCAAATCGTTAACTAAACATACTTTTTACGTAATTTTTCCTATGCCTTACATGTAATATGATAATGTAGGAAGCATAAAAAAATAACAATGAAATTATAATCAAATAATAAAATAAATAAACCAAGGACAATTATGCTTCCTTTTGTAGCAGATTGAATAATTTCAAGTCAGAATTGTCTCAACGATATCGATACTTTTTGTAAAACTGTAGTTATGAATGAATACACTTAATAGTGTAAAATTGCAAGTTACTAATTACTTATATATGACATGTTTATGTGTGTGTTGTAAAACGCTGGCATGTTTTATTTTATGCAACTGAAAATCTTAGGACATGATTTATTTTCAATAAAAAGCCAGAAGATACCAAAGGGATACTCAAGCAATTTTGAAGTACACTTTTCTTCTCAAGTCTCAATTCAATA
The DNA here is from genome assembly GCA_019925275.1 of Mytilus edulis. NCBI lineage: Eukaryota > Metazoa > Mollusca > Bivalvia > Mytilida > Mytilidae > Mytilus > Mytilus edulis. The sequence continues at coordinate 367,863 of JAHUZM010000015.1, read as the reverse complement.
TTATGACTGCATAAGGTTCCAGGAAGGGGGGCAACATATAATGTGACACTTATAACTGCATTTTGATATTTGGTGGAATGAGAGCTGAAATGAGTTTAGTCTCTTATATTTTGATAGCATTTTTTTAAACTGATTTGGTTGAAACTTCACACCAGTTGTATCTAATTTTCATAATCTGTGCTGAAATACTATCAAATTATATGTTTAACTTACTTGATTATACACAAAGATTTTGCACGGTCCGCTCTATTTTTTATCTCCTAGATCAGATTTTCAAGAGCCATGGTTCCTTGCACCAATTGATTCATTGTTCGTTTTTGTGTCGTATATTCTTTCTTTTTTTTTTAATCTGTAAACCAACAAATTTGAAAACTTGATTATGTAAAATATCAGCCGATTTTAGATTTCCCCTATGTATCCTACGTTTGTATCTAAGATTGTATCTCAAAAACAAAAAACGGTTACTTTTTGAATTTTTTACTTGTAACTTTTAAAAGCAGAATTCGTAGGTGGAATTTAGTAAAATATTCTGTGGAGTAGTTAAGTACGTAAACTTGGCGTTGATAGAAACTATACCTTTTTTAAAACTTTATGTTACTACAAGTCCTTTGTGTATTCCGTGCATGGAATTAGTTCATATTTCAAAATGTGTTTGAACATTGTTGTATGGTCGATTAGAGCTTGTGTATTATTTATTTGTTAACCAAATGTTGACTCTTAATAAAACTTTCAATTGAATTGAATTGAATGGACATACTAAAAATCACAATTCTAGGTCAAAACACAACAGGGATGATCTGCTCAAGTTTTTCTTGCCAAAATACAGTTATCGTCCCCAAGGTCAAAGTTGAATATCACGGGGAAGGTCAAAATTGTAAGGGAGAACGCACAATCATGATAATACATAAACATGACAAAGATGTAAAGTGTCCAAAAGACGAAGAAGGGTCTGGTTGTGTTTCCTGAACAAAAATGCAATAAGCTAACATTGGGATCATATTTGAAGCTAACATGAAGATCATCATGATACAAGACAATATTTAAACCTCATGATACAGCCACATGTCAAATATCTAAGGGATAGATCAAAAACTGTATGCCAATTATGTACTATGGGATGGATTTTTCTTTTATTTATTGAGCCAATTGGATAATAGAAGCATATTTTAAACTTAAATACGAAAAATATGACGGTTAATTTTTTTTTCAAGAACAACATACTGATATTGCCCTACAAATTTTGAGGGTTTTTAAAATAAATTAAAATATACGTTTAAAAATACAAAAATACTAGACCGATTTTGTGGTCCCAAATACCCCTAATGTTTGTTCAGTCAAACATATAAATCCAGAATAAAAAAAATACAAGTAAAGCCAATCGGTGAACTAAAATTTGCTTAGTTATCAATGAACTAAAATTTTCCTTAGTTACACCTGAAACTTCCAAGTTTGGCCGATATTGACACGTAAAGAGTTGCAAATATTTTAATTGCATTGTTAAAATCGTTTGAATGTCTTATAACATGTCTAGCTATGCCTAGTTTGTCAATGAGAGAAAAACAAGAAAAGAAAAACCAACATTTGTTTAGGGCAATAGTTTTGGGTATCCCTTTAAGTGTTAGTAAAGCATGAGTGCAGTTGTTTTTTTCTCTGTGCTTTAAAAGCGTTTCTTGGGGGGAAAGGAATACTACGGGAACAATATAAATCACCGAGGAAACTAAGATATCACCATAAGCAAAACCAAATTCACTCCAGACAAACAGACAAACAGCAGATCATAATCCATTCGATTCTTGAAATCTTGTGATAATGTCTAGCTCTAACTTATAATTCTGAATATCTAATTACATTTAACCATTACCATTTTCTATTATCACGACCTCATTAAAAAATATAATTCTATAAAAAAGAAATCGACGAATCAAGATCAAATAACTAGAATAGCCAGCGGAAAAGAAACTGTTTCCAAGTTAACATTGTTCAATGGTTCCTGAAATAACCAACGTCGGTCAGAGAAGACAAGTAGTAACAACATGAACTTTAACCTAACATTGTGACACAAATTAAGGATAGTTACAGTATACTATGTATGGGTATCAGTCTATGGAAGAAGCGAATCGATAAAAACTTTTCTTATATCACATAGCGATACATGTATTGTATATTATCAATTGTAAATATGCAGACATTCCATGCGGAAAATGATGTTTTCGGGAACGAAACATTAAGAAAATCCTTACTTTAAAACTTATTGTTCAAATATAAACAACAATTGAGTCTAAATTTACATTCAGAAGTTAGTCAGAAGCAAACGTTTATGTCTGTGTAAAATTTGAAGTTCTGTGTTTTTCTTACATTCATAAATATACAAATGCTATTAGTTCTAATATCAGTGCGATACTTTTAGAATATCATAGCAGTGTTTTTGTAATATCAATATTATAACTTATTAGTGAACTGCTGTACCCATATTTTGACAATTTTACCTATTATGTCTATTTTTTTCACGCATCGTTGTAAATATGACATAATTTGACGAGACTTTCATACCCACATTTGAAAATGCCAGTACCGCTGTGGTTTAATAAACAAGGTCGTAAGCAAATAGCTAAGTATCAAAATTTTAGTTCACATATATAACATTTAGCAAATTTTATAATGAACGCACCGAAATAATATATATACAATTTAAAAACACCTGCCATATTCCTTACTTGGTATTATGAATATTAAACTGAAGTTTTAATTAAAAAAGTTTGAGTTTATCGTGTACTAGACAAAAAAAAAATTCAAGATCCCATTAACATATATAAAAGAGGGACGAAAGATACCAAAGGGACAGTCTAAACTGCTTTCAAATTAGTTGTTTTCTAAATGTTAGAAAAAGGTCGATTAACCTTATAGTCAAATAAGAAAAAGACTAAAACAAATGTACCAGTACTAATTCTGTTCTTAAATTTACCAGTTTGTATAAACCTTGTCAAATATTCTACAGATCTAAAGTAATATACATTTGTATATTGCATAACAATTTCACACAAACGTTCGACAAGATTAATATACAAAAGACCAAATCTAAAAAGGTCATTTATATATATAAATACCGGATATCAGTATTTGTAAAATTATCAGATTTGAACAAACACGACTCGCCTAATTAAGGTTTGTATCAGTCGTTATCTAATGGGGAAAGTCCAATCATCATGAGACATACAAGGCTATAAAGTTATCCTTATTGATGTCTATTAAAAATATGTATAATTGACGACCGGGGCAGGATTTAACATTATTTTTCGAACAATTCACGAATGAAAATGTTAACTATAATTTTAATTTCAACAGCTAATGATGAAACCAAAGCAACGATTTCAATTGTTTTCAGGAGGTGTTTTTGAAATACTTGGAAAAACTTCTTTAGGTAGTTTTTTTTCGAAATCTTATGATAATTGGTTTAGTCCTGTAACGCTTACATTGATATGTGATCAGTTATCCAGCAATATATACCACGAATACACTATAAATATAGAACATAATGAATTGTGTCCAAGACATCTATTAAAAGTCATAAAAGAGGGACGAAAGATACCAAAGGGACAGTCAAACTCATAAATCTAAAACAAACTGACAACGCCATGGCTAAAAATGAAAAAGACAAACAGAAAAACAATAGTACACATGACACAACATAGAAAACTAAAGAATAAACAACACAAACGCCACCAAAAACTAGGGGTGATCTCAGGTGCTCCGGAAAGGTAAGCAGATCCTGCTCCACATGTGGCACCCGTCGTGTTGCTTATGTGATTACAAATCCGGTAAATAGTCTAATTTGGTAGGTCACATTCATGAAAGGGAAGGGGATTGTAGTTACGACGAAAGGAACATATCCGATATCATTTGTGAAACGGTTATTCCATAACGGTCAACCAACTCGTGATGGCGTCCGTAAAATATACGAAGGGATGATTTCAACTTCACCATTTGGAACTCTTGGTTTAATAGCTTCCCTGTGAGCAGTAACCCTCTATCAAAAAAATCATGATAGGAAATGCAAGCACGGGAATATCGTATCAATTGGGAGATATATACCCCGTATGCAGGTGCTGCTGGAATGTTGCTACTTAGAAATGAAAAGTTCACAAATGGAAAGCTGAAATCATCTCTTTTGTTGTAAAGTTTCATAAATTCATAAATTCATAAATTATACATTACAGTTATTTAACGACTTACCTCAAGCATCCTAAACTCTGTACACGCATGTTTGTACATATATTGAAACGTTAGATAAATTATTGATAACCTTGATAACATGTTAGAAATCTAGATAATTTACCGTAGGAAATTATTAGGGGAAACACCTGTATATAAGTGCGCATAGGATTGGAGAAATAAACTGTTTATATTGTAGTGAATGCAGATGCGGAGATGATGTTGTTGATAAGAGTGTGTGGGGGGGGGGAGTTATGATATATTCTATAACCTTTAAAATGTGACTCAGTATAACGTGGCTTGAAACATTTCTATGTATTTGATGTCATGATATTATTTGACACGTTATTGCTTGTGATAAAATTGAGAATGGAAATGGGGAATGTGTAAAAGAGATAACAATCCGACTATATAAAAAACAACAGCAGTAGATCACAACATGTCTTCAATGTAGCAAGAAATTCCCGCACCCGGAGGCGTCCTTCAGCTGGCCCCCCAACAAACATATACTAGTTCAGTATACTAAACTCCAAATTGTACACAAGAAACTAAAATTAAAATAATACAAGACTAACAAAGACCAGAGGCTCCTGACTTGGGACAGGCGCAAAAATGCAGGTGGGTTAAACATGTATATGAAATCTCAACCCTCCCCCTATACATCTAGCCAATGTAGAAAAGTAAAGGCATAACAATATACCTTGTTATAAATTATTCGTCCATTTTCAGCCTTTAACAACAGAGTGGAATATGTACAGATTTAACATTGAAAACACTGAAATATTTTCACTGTGTCGGATAACATACGTTACATTGTATAATCAAACAATCATTATAATTTGTTATAAGGCCACACTAATTTGATTCCTTGTTCGACGGACCCGCCCGCACCTATTTTTTACAAAATTGATTTTTTTTTTTTATTATATTCCCGATTCCCGCATCTGGAAATGAAATCATATCTATTTCCTGCACCGTTTTTTGTAAATAATATATAAAGATCTCAACATTTGTTTTTTTTTTAAATCACAGTCTAGCCTTTATATAACGATTTTAAACTTATCAGCACCCCACGTACAACACTGTAAATATCTGCGAGAATATTTGTTTCAGCATGAAACCAATTTATTCCAAGCGGGAGTGCTCCGATATAAATAGAAATACCAGTACAGAACAAAACGTTGGTTTCTTTCCCCCTAACTTATATTCCCTATAAAAAAATGTTCTTTGTTAAAATAAAGTACAAAGAACTTCTGAAGTATTTGCTTTCAACTGCAGTTATAATGTATGGTGACGGTCATACCCGCTGCAGGTTTGTGCACCTGTCCTGGTTGATTCAGAGACCTGTCGTTCAGCAGTTATCGTTTGTTGATGTGGTTCATTGGTATTTTCCCGTTTGGAAATATAATTAAGATCGTTGTTTTTCCTGTTCGAATTGTGTACAATACTAAGTTTTGGTCCCTTATAGCTTGCTGGTTGGTCTTTATCAAAGCACTGTGTAAAAGGCCGTACTTTGACCTATGTTTGTTATTATCAGGTTGGGACCAACCCTCCCTCAGACAAGGGCCTTGAAGGGGTCATTTTACCATGTTTACTATTCAGTCTGTTGTAGAAAAGAAAATAGAAATACTAAGGATTTGTACAGTGCTACTATACTAAACCTTTGACAACTTAGAATTTTTTACTCAAAAAGAGGAGAAATACATTATAGTTTATACAACTTTTCTAAAAGAGGGATGGGTCCACTTATTTTGAATAATATTAAACTGTTAAAGTAAATGTGTTAACATGGTTAAAGTCCAGGAATATTACAAAATTCTTGGACATGTTTTGACCATTTTTTAAAATACCAAATATTATAGTTCTTTGGGAAAATATAAACCCTTTTGTACTTTAAGTGTTTTACAAAAAAAAAATATTATAATTTTAATATTTTGACCCCTCATAAAAGGGATATTCATAACATTAAGGGGTTGTTCTGAACCTGATTATGTCTTTGATGGAGAATTGTCTCATTGTCAGTCACACATACATAAACCAGATTTAATTATTCAATTATTTCTTGTTGAACAGGGAAAAAATACTTCATAAATTAAAGAAATGTCAAGGTACAAGTGATAAATCAAGTTTTAATATAGTCAACACCTACTATTTTATGTTTACAAAACAAAATTATAATCGCTCGCCTTTACTTTTTAAGCTTCGCCTCAAAAATTTGCAAATTAAATATTTTTTTATTAAAATTTTCAAATCGCTCGCTCGCCCCAATTTTTGGAGTCCAAAAATCCGTAGAACAAGAAATTAAATTGGTATGGCCTAAATAAACAAATAATATACAGTTGTGACTCGTTGAAATGGTATATATCAAAAATTGTCAACACGAGAAGGTTATTTCAGTGAAGGCGTAGAAATATCTTTTAAGGGTTGACAATTTTGGATATTCATCGATTATAAGGGGCCATAATTGTTTTATTATACCGAACTAACAGTGCAATTACCTTTTGAACACATAATATATTTTTACATAACAGCTGGCTTTGAAAATACCTCATGAAAATACATTAGTGTTCTTAAATTGGTCAAAAGTACAATAAAGCCAGAATCTTTTTGAAAATATTGATGGCCCTGAAATGGACCGTTACTTTATAAGAGATATCATTGGCCGCTGGTACTTATTTCTAAAGCCTTGTTTCCTCGTCACTCGATAGGCTGTCAGTGTAACATGAACGCTGCCATTTTGTTTATTTACGTCTGTGACGTCATGTTCATGGGAGATAACTCGAGTGCAAATCTATACATTCAAAAGGTTGCTTGCCGGTGAATTATAGGGTTCATCACCCCTGGTGTAAATTTTAAAGGTTATTCGTCCTCCCTTGCAATTAAATGAACATTAACTGAATTATTCCAGGTCACGTGATAAGGTGTTATCCAATAGAATTGTTTGTAATATATGTAAGGTATAATAATTTGAAATAAAGGCCTAGGTTATCGAAATCCATAATCCTGTAATATATAAATTTAACTTATTGTTTGTCTGTTTGTCTTTTTCATTTTTAGCCATGGCGTTGTCAGTTTGTTTTAGATTTATGAGTGTGACTGTCTCTTCGGTATCTTGAAAAAGAATGGTGCTATTCAGTACTTCATCATTAATATTATTAGAAATATAATCATGTTGGTCTTTTTTTATTTTACCAATTGTTTCCTTACTTTGTCTATATACTACGATAAATTGGCATTTTTGTCGATTTTGAAAATAGAATGGCACTTTTACTACTCCTGAAGAAATGTTGGTTCATGTGCTATTATCAAATACCTTCATTACTTTTCGAAATATCGAAACAGCAATAGCTTATTTTTTTTATTATATCTGTTCAAAATTTATATGAAAAAAGTAAAAAAATCAGAAAATTACAGAACTCCGTGGAAAAATCTAAAATAGAACGTCCCTGATCAAATAGCAAAACACATCAAACGAATGGACAACAACTGTCATATTCCTGACTTGGTACGGCATTTTCAAATGTTGAAAATGGTGGATTGAACCTACTTTTATAGCACTAAACCTTTCACTTGTATGACAGTCGCATCAAATTCCATTATTTACAACGATGAGTGATAATTAGCTTCGTTAGGATCAAGGTTGTAACGTTGACCGATTTTGTAAAAGCAAATTACTTGTTTCTGAATCCTGAATATTATTTCATTTGTATAATATCGTTTTATGATGAATTATCTGAATTAATTTTGTTTAAACTAACGTTGACCGAAAATGGCACTGGGCGCAAAAATTCAACATTAAATGATTTACCAAAAAACCATTATTATTTTGAATTATAAAAAAAACATATTTAATTTATATGTATATCTATATCTTTATAAGTAAATCACGTAACTGAAGCACTTACATGTAACCTGTCGTACAATATGAAAAAAAACTCATTAACCAATGTTTATTAAGGATAAATAACTAACACAATTGACGGATTATTATATATAGACATCATTTCTTTTAAATTGAGGATGTTGTTATATAATGTTTGTGCATATAATAAAAAGGGGATGATTTATTTGAGATATACTGATATATTACCAGAGACATTTTGTTTAATGTATCTAGTGTTTCTGACAAAAGAGATCCTACCCTTTACTCTCAATCGATATATCATGTGTATGAGTAAACACCGACACTAGTCAGAGTTAGATGATTAAGTTATTCTGTTCTGCGTGGTCTTTAGTGCTCTATAAAATATTTGTTTTTGTTTATATATATGTTTATGATCAGGATCTCTTTTGTACGGTTTGACACTCGTTATTGTCTCATATTAACGTATGGTTGAACACACCAATGACATATTGACACTACAAAATACAATTTCGACCAAGATATTGACGTATGTATGTTTTTATTAATAATCCAAGGGTATAATAGGTCGTTAAACTAAAAGTTTGTATAACGCTGACATGGGAAGCAGCAAATTGTTGCTCTTTCTGTTATTTTATCAGTAATCTGAAGTTAAATTGTGTCCTGTTCGTTTAATTTTTTTTAATGAAACATATATCATACTCCTTTATAAAGTGGCTCTTAATAGAATTGGTATGTTTTGTTTAATTTTTGCTCATTTCTTATCAAACGTTTAATCCCGCTGCAATTGTTTGCACCTGTCCTTAGTCAGGAATATGATGTTCAGTGTTGTTCATAAGTGTTTCTCGTTTTTTTATATAGATTAGATCGTTGGTTTTCCCGTTTGAATGATTTTACACTAATAATTGTTGGGGCCCTTTATAGGTTGCTGTTCGATGAGTGTCAAGGCTTCGTGTTGAAGGCCGTACCGAGACCTATAATTGTTTACTTTTATAATTGTTACTTGAATGGAAGTAGTCTCATTGGCACGCATACCACAATAATCTATGTCTACCTAAAGAAATGTAAGAAGTCTGAAGCCCCAATGCCAATATGTAAGGCAATATTAAAAAATATAAATATCGATTTCTTATTCAATAGACTGATGACTAATTTACATCTTAATGGTATTATTTGAAATTGGTAGATTTTCAGTAAATTGTGTTTTTCGATGTCAAGATGCTAAAAAAAAAAATGGCTGTATCATATCTTTACCGGTCATGCTTCGTATAAATCCTGTCGAAATATGTACTGACTTTATTGTATTTGTTGGCGATTGTATTGAATTAAGACTTTGTTTAATAAAACTGATTAACAGCCTACAGAAAAAATACACAGCATGTGCAATATAAATGAAATTCCCTACACTGAAATGAAAGAACTATATTGTAATGCGGCAGTTGAAAAGAAATGCAAAACGAAAGCAGCACAGTGAAATTGTATTCAATATCCACTTGCTGAATGACAAAACTTGTTGACAATTGTTGATTGATCAAATCCTCGAAATGGTTTCTATATAGATTCCGAAAGGGAGATTGAGGACAAGTTTGGTAACATTTGGCCCCGTAGATTCCTAAGACAAGAATGAAATATAACTGATAACAACGACAACGACAGACGCAAAGTGACACTTATAATATAATAAAAAAAAGAGTCCCTGGACATCTTTTTTATCATCATATAAAGAAAAATACCATGAAAACTTTCAAATGAAGAATTTGCACGACTTTTGCAACAAGACAAACAACAGTTAAAATATTCTTCATTAAATATTTATGAAGAATTCTTGTAAAATATTATCATCACAATTGTCATGGTATTGTTGTTCTGATTAAGAGCAAACAAACCAATCAAAACATAATTAGGGCCCACCAGCATATCTCAGAGTAGTTGAATGGGGAATGAAAAATAAAATACTCAAAATACTGAACTTCGAGGAAAATTCTAAATGGAAAGTATCTAATCAAATGATAAAATATTAAAAGCTCAAACACATCAAAAGAATCCAAAAGTATATGCTTAAAAGGGGCACCGGAAGGTTGTGCTTGTTGTTTACATATGCAAACATGTCCGTTTGTATTAGAGACCAACTTGTATGGAGTAAATAAACTCATCATAGATACAAGTTTTTTGTTTACATATGCAAAAATGTCCGTTTTTAATAGAGACGAACTTGTATGGAGTAAATAAACTCTTCATAGTTACAAGGACTGAATTTTGTATATACGCCAGACGCGCGTTTCGTCTACAAAAGGCCTTAGTATTTCAAAAGTTCAAAACTGTGTGAACAGTAGATTTATAAATATAACCATATCATTGATAATTCATGTCAGGACAAAAGTGCTAACTACTGGGCATGTGATACCCTCGTGGAAATAAATCTCCACAGCAGTGGCATCGACCCAGTGGAAATAAATACACTCATCATAGATACAAGGACTGAATTTTGTATATACGCCAGACGCGTGTTTCGTTTACAAAAGACTCATCAGTGACGCTCGAATCCAAAAAAGTTAAAAAGGCCAAATAAAGTACGAAGTTGAAGAGCATTGTGGACCAAAATTCCTAAAAGTTTTGCCAAAGTACGAAGTTGAAGAGCATTGAGGACCAAAACTCCTAAAAGTTCTGCCAAATACAGCTAAGGTAATATATGCCTGAGGTAGAAAAGCCTTAGTATTTCAAAAGTTCAAAATTGTGTGAACAGTAAATTTATAAATATTACCATATCATTGATAATTCATGTCAGCACAAAAGTGCTAACTACTGGGCATGTGATACCCTCGTGGAAATAAATCTCCACCAGCAGTGGCATCGACCCAGTGGAAGTAAATAAACTCCTCATAGATACAAGGACTAAATTTTGTAAATACGCCAGACGCGCGTTTCGTCTACAAAAGACTCATCAGTGACGCTCGAATCCAAAAAAGTTTAAAAGGCCAAATAAAGTACGAAGTTGAAGAGCAATGAGGACCAAAATTCCTAAAAGTATTGCCAAATACAGCTAAGGTAATCTATGCCTGAGGTAGAAAAGCCTTAGTATTTAGAGAGTACCATGATCTTTGCACGAGAACTAATCTTCTGATCTCTTTATGAAGAATCCGTTAGTGATCTGTTACAAGGTTATATAAACTTCTTCCCAATCAAAAATACACCCTTTTCGGCAATGATTTGATATTTCAGCTTTGCTTCATGTTGACTATTTTTAAAGAAAATATGTTCACATTTTGAATATGTCTTTATGTATTTGTCACTGGACGTTCATCCAATTGCTGCTGAGTAATAAAGATCTTCTGTTACATCCTAAATCTTACAAAATGACAAGATGCTTATTTTTTAGTGAGCGTTTTTTTTTTATATCTATGTCAACTTAAATGTATACGTCCACACCCCTTTAAAATGCTTAGTAAAAACCTTAGTAAACCTTCTCATAATTGATAATAACCGAAGAAAAATGCCCTAAGTTTAATATACAATATCAAACCACCGCATCACAAAACAAATATGAGCAGTCAATTATATGACATCATTTGTGTTGCAAGGTACCACGTGTCAACAAAAGATTGACTGTTACATGATAAACCTAAAGTATTCATGTTTGATGTTTGTTATTTTGCTGAATTAACCCAACACATACAGTCTTTAAAAACAACAAATTCATAGGCGGATTAATTGTTTGATAAACGTCTAGTGGAGACTTTTGCATGCAATATTAAAAGAAAATATGATGAATAATACAACCGGTGTTCAGTCAATTTATCAAAGTAAATTGACAGAGATAAAGGACGGTACATTAAGATTGCCATTGAGAAATGATTGTATGTTGGATGGTTTGCTTCGGTTCTCGTTTTATCGATCGAATAGGAATATTAATATATTTCGAATAATCAAGTATAAGTTTTCATTTAGAAAAGAATAAGGAAAAGCGAATGAAAAATAAAATCATTTAAATAAAAGTAATAGGAGAAAATGTTACTCGAATGTAAGCTCTATTTCGCATGAAAATGATAAACAACATAACAAGTAACTATATAAGATTGTTGGTATTATAGTACTTACATTATTATTTGTTCGCAATCATTATAAATATTAAACAAGAATGTGTCCCAAGTACACGGATGCCCCAACTGCGCTATTATTTTCTATGTCTAGTGGAACGTGCAAATGGGGTAAAATCTCTTACTTGGCATTAAAGTTAAAAAAAATATCATATCATAGGGAACACGTTTACTAAGTTTAAATTTATTGGATTTCAACTTCTTCAAAAACTACCCCGACCAAAAACTTTAACCTGAAGCGGGACAGACGAACGGACGAACGGACGAACGGACGAACGGACGAACGAACAGAATAACGAACGGACAGACGGACGGACGCACAGACCAGAAAACATAATGCCCATAAATTGGGCATAAAAAGACAAACATTTATTATTCAGTATCTTTATTCCTACCAAAATCGGGCTTTGGCAACGTCTGTTGACGTCAATAGTGCCTGACTATATTTTGAAATAAATGCCAAAGGGACATTCAAACTCAAGATTGATCAAACACAAACATAACCTATTACAGGCGGTGATAACAGGTGCTTTGAAAGGCTAAATTATCCTGCTCAAAATATTGCGTCCGTCATGTAGCTCATGCTAGTACAAACCCGGTAATAGGTCTAATTCGGTAAGTCACACTCAGGGAAAGTGTACGGGATTGTAGTAACGACACGAGGAATATATACGCTATTATACGTGAAACGGATATTCCAAATCCATCAACCAACTCGAAACGGCGTCTCTAAAATTCACCAAATTGAACTCCTGATTATATAGCTTCCTTGTGAGCACCATCCCTCTTTCAAAAAATTATGATAGTATAAATAAAGAAGATGTGGTATGATTGCCAATGAAACAACTATCCACAAAAGACCAAAATGACACAGACATTAACAAGCATAGGTCACCGTACGGCCTTTAACAATGAGCAAAGCCCATACCGCATAATCAGCTATAAAAGGCCCCGAAAAGACAATGTAAAACAATTCAAACGAGAAAACTAACGGCCTTATTTATGTAAAAAATGAACGAAAAACAAATATATAAGACATAAACTAACGACAACCACTGATTTACAGGCTCTACTGTTAAAGAGAAGCGAAGGATACAAAAAGGGACATTAAAACTCATAAATAGAAAACTGACAACGCCATGGTTAAAAACAAAAACAAAAACAAACACAAAAAGAACAGGACACAAAGCATAACATAGAAAACCGAGGACTGAGCAACATGAATCTCACGTAAAACAATAACACAATTTTGATAAGATGACAGTAATCGTTGAGGCTATAGTATATGTCTTTAAGGTGTACCGGTCAACACAAGGTTTTTACTGTACAACGTAAATCATCGATTTTCAGAGACAGAGTAGTGAGGAAATTTTGATTATTTTAAAGTTTTCTCTTAATTTTGACAAAATAGAATGTTTAATTCAATAAGAGTTATTCAGTGTTTCAACTAAAAAGAAATAGCGTGTTGGCTACTGAATCAAATCAGATACAACAGCATCAGAGATAAAAACCATTATGATAAATATTCGAAAGGACTATTAAAAAAAGTAGTAATTGCAAAAATGTTACGTTAGAATCGAGTGTAGACCAGAAAAGTAACATTTTTTAAAGATTGAAATTATCGTTATCAAATTAAAGAAACATTTTTTTTTTCACTTTACTCGACTCATCATATCATTAGTTCAATCGTTTTCAAAATCATCTCATCCTATCAAATTAAAGGCTATATCGGGTAATGTCCTTGTCTGAACATTAACATTACTTACAATTTTCTACTCATCATTAACTTAAATCAATGATTTTTTGGGGGGTTTACTTTATCTTGTTTAATTGTGATTTTTTTTTATCTTAGGCGAAAATAAATGAAAACATAACAACAGTTACGATTTATTTGAATTGTGGTGTTTTAACGCCAGTGTTAAGCACCACGTTTAGGCTATTATGTGGCGGTCAGTTTTTATTGGTTGATAAAGCCGGAGTGCTTGGAGAAAACCACCGACCTTCGATAGAAAAACTGACAATTCAAAGTTAAACTGACTTTTGGGATTGATTTATTTTGTTAAATTGTGTAAATTTCATCTAAAGCGGAAATATATTAAAATATAAGAACAGTTACGAACCCAAATTAACATTGATATTTGCTTCCGATAAACATATGCCATCCTTGTAATAAATAACCCCCGTTCAACATCATCGAAACTAATAACATATAATGTGTTGTTGTGTTCGCTGTTAATAAACTGATTAGTAAAAAAAAGATTCTTTAAATACCTTTACCTGCTAATTTATATGCTACATTAGTCAACGATTCATCAATGACGCTCGAACAATATAAATTAAAATCAACAAATATTGGGCAGAAAGACATGAAGATCTTTTGTTCAAAAGTTCTATATCATTTTCACCAGGTATGATTGATACTATTTGTATTTTGTTTGATCAAATATAATAGTTTATTTATTTTAATAATAATACAAGTGTGTTTTGAAATTATGTGATGTAATTAATCATTAAGTTGGCCTCAACTTTTCATAAAATACAATTTAAACATTTTTCAAAACAAAAATAGGAATCGTGCATATTGTAGATTTCAATCAAATCAATGTTTTTTTTTCAATTCCATAAGAATTTATTCAAATATTAACAAAACAAAAAATAATTCGGAGTTGTGAAATTGCTTGCACATTTTATGGTTAGAAACTAACACTTACTGTTACTGTTTATGTTTGTCAATTTTTAGAAACTTCGCTTCTCGTTCATAAATGACTTCAATATCAGTTTCGTTTTCAGGTATTTTACGCTTTCTATTGAATGTTCGTAATCTATATCATGTATATAGGCGTTTACATAACAAGTTTTCAATTCTACGATCTTCGGTTTCTTTCGCATATTCCAAGGGCGCTTTCCCGTATATATCTGCTAAGAACAAATCAGCCCCATTCAGAATTAGTTCTTTAACAATTTCGAAAAACCTATGTTTTGAAGCAAATGACAAAGCAGTCATCCCAAAATAATCACATACGTTAACAGCTTCTCTGTTTGCTATAATCAATCGAACCATATTATAACTGTCGTTTCTACATGCCAACATAAGAGGTGTTTTTCACGTCCATTAGACACATCTATATCTGCTTCTTTTTTCTATAAATAATTAGACAATATCACAGTTGTTATTTGCACATGATCATGTTAGAGGTAATACGAAGCACATATCAGAAACGTTAACGTGGCTGATATTAGCTACATTAACGTATGCTCCTTTATTTCTATCAATAATCGGAAAATATATGGGATCTGTTGTTCAACTTGTCGTTAAACTAATCATATGATTAATTTCAACGAGTCGTTAAAATTTAATCGCATGATTAGTAAATACAATTATTAAATTGTGTTGCTCAACTTATTTTAATCATTGTATTTGTTAATCACTGTATTAATTATTAATCATATGATTAATTTTGTAATTAGCAAGTACCTCCCACAATGCATGTATGCCAGGGCCTCTTCAACTTCCTGTTCTGCAATAATAATTATGGCTGACCAGACCAATATGAATCCCTGCCCTGCAAAGCTCCCTAGACTCAGGAAAAGTGATGATGATTTATTAAGAACTCCATTAGCCAGTCCAATCATCGACACCACTGACACCGTCGCTGAAACACCAAGCCCTCAGCCTTCAACATCAGCTGGTTTTGTTCCAATTAGATTGCCCAGTAAACCAGTATCAACTGAGACCGTTGTTTAAAGTAGCCATATAATGATAACATCATCCAGAAAACGCAAAATAAGCAGTGAAGACATCCGATAATTGCAAGCTCAAGTGTTGAAAGGACAATTGGAAGAGCAAAAGCTCAACAAACAGAAGAAGTTACAGTTACAAATTGGGTTACTTAAAAAAGTAACTACTGACATCTTTGGTTTAGTTTTTTATTTTGTTATTTATAATTATGTTTTGAGACTTCATGAATTAAAGTTCATTGTTGAAGAAATGAAATGGTGTTGTTTAATAACTAGTAGATAGCAAACTACATGTATCCACCACTCAAATTTAAATGAAGTTGATATTACCAACCGTGGGAGGGGGGAGAGGCTTCTGTCATACTTCAGTGATTCCCTTTATAATCAACCAAATTTTTCCCACAAAAGGGGGGACCAAGGCCCAATCCTCCTGGATCCGCCTATGGTACTGCCTTCAACAATAGAAGAAAAAAAAACATAAATTCGGCTAAATAAGGTCAGAACATGAAAATTGTGAAACAATTCAACTTATCAAAAAAATGACTATATATAACCTGACGTGAAAAGATCAAATAGATAATGTGGTGGGATTTAATTATTTGTAAGCGCGCAACCCTCTACCAAAATTGGACAGGGATGATACAGCACAACATAAACACAACCTGTAAAAAGTATTTTCAATGGGCTGACTCAAAAGAATGGTATTATCAGAAAAATCATAATTATAAAAAGAAAAAAAACAACACACAAATCACCGAAATAAGAGAGTAAGTATTCGCAGTATATGAGTTCCAGAGCTAGTTTACAAACCAATTTCAACTATCTTTTTTAATTATCATGTTCTTCCAGCATACATTTTTAATCATTACTTCACAACGGATTTAGTGTAACGACATCACAAAAACCTTGACGAGTACTATAAAATGATAAACACAAAATTTAGGAAAAGAAATTTATTGCAATGTGATCTCTAATCCTCGTCCGTCTTGTCTGTCAACATAAGCAGGTAATACAGGTTGGATATCTTCCTCCTGTTCACCGTCAACATCTGGTTCAAGTCTAAGAATTGCAATGTTATGCAATACTGCACATGCACATAAACTTTTTCAAATAAGTTTTAAACTCCATTGAATACACAATTGAAAAAATAGTAACAAAAAAGGCAGCTTGTTGTTTCTTTTTTAAAATCATATACAAGCCTAAAATTACTCCGTTAAGACAATACAATGTAAACAATAAATTTGTAGCAGCATATTCCATGTTATGACCCAGCTATTGCATTCTTTTTTTACTTTTAATTTTTGACCACGAATTATTGCCAGTAATTGGGGTTCGTGTTGTTTATTATTTAGTTTTCTATGTTGTGTCATGTGTACTATTGTTTTTCTGTTTGTCTTTGTCATTTTTAGCCATGGCGTTGTCAGTTTGTTTTAGATTTATGAGTTTGACTGTCCCTTTGGTATCTTTCGTCCCTCTTTTATGAAATGTATAATGTAAATGCCAAGAAGACAACAACACAAACAAGGAGTTTTAGAGCATTTGAAACAATACCATTCGATCATTTACTTTGAACACATGTTGTTAAACTAACATGACATGCAGTATGTATTTGTTTAGGGGCCAATTGAAGGACGCCTCCGGGTGTGGGAATTTCTCGCTCCATTGAAGACCTGTTGGTGACCTTCTGCTGTTGTTTTTTTTCTATGGTCGGGTTGTTGTCTCTTTGACACATTCCCCATTTCCATTCTCAATTTTATGACAACAGACTACAATTGTATCATTTGTTTGACCGGCATAATGACTGAACAGGGGAGGAATTAAGGCTGAGGCGCAACTGGTGTGCGTCGCCCTAAAATTTGCAAATCACGGAATGTCCTCAGCTTAATAAAGAATATTTCGATAATTTTAACTCAAAATTAAATTTCTACTGGCTCGAAAACTCAAGATTGAACCCCTATCTTAAAATCCTGGATGTGCCCCTGACCTATATAGAGGAACAATAGAACACTGACTTTTACTTGTGGTAGCGTTTTAGGTGGCCCAATAATGTTTCCCTATTATTGGGGAAATCACCTCTAGTATTGACCTGTAAACCTATTGATGAAGTACAGAGATGAATTACCTCTGACCCTAATACTTGGAACCTTTTTTTTCCAAATTCCAAATACTCTTTCTACTGTAGATCTGATAGAACAATGACTTCTGTAAAGCGTTCCTGCATTCTGTTTGCTGGTTGCCAGTGTGGTGTGAGCAGGAAGGGTCTGCATGGATATCCGCTATCACCCAACAACAGTCCCTGTTCAATGCCCTGATAGTAACCTTCAATATACCTTCAAACTGCTGACGTTCTCAAAACATGGGCATCATGTGCAGATCCAGGCCATTTTGCATTCACATTTGTTATTATTACTGTAATCAAACATACATATGCATGGTTAAAGTTGAAAATTTTCTAAACGTTTGACACAATGTTCTGCTTTAAAAAAAGCGTGTGTGTTAAAGGTATTTTTATGGGGTACTGCACTGACAAGCTTTTTCATTGTCCGTTGTTGTATAGGCGACTACTTTTAAAGATCGACAATTATGGTATAAGAGAGACATCAATAAACTGACTGAGAAATTTTCTGGTCGAAAGACAGCATTGTTTACTCCTGGAAGGTGAATCTTCAGAAACCTCGCCAGTGTTGTCTGGAGTCTCGCAAGGTAGTGTGCTTTTATAGCTGACTATGCAGTATGGGCTTTGATCATTGTTGAAGGTCGTGCGATCACCTATACTTGCTAATGTCTGTGTCATTTTTGTCTCTTGTGTGGACAGTTGTCTCATTGGCAATCATACCACATCTTCTTTTTTTGTATTTTTTCCGCTGATTTTTCTCAATTCTATCAATGAGCTCCCAGAGTATGTTTCAGCATCAAACGTTAGACTTTTCCCAGACGTTAGTTTTGGTTCACAATTTTTCTAAAACTGTTTTATTCTCCTACCGACGAATTCAAATAGGACTTTAGGTTTGCACTCTGTATGTCCGGCTGTCCATTTGTCAGTCGAGCAAATAAGTTTTCCATTTTTTTTGTCTTTAGGCTTAAAGATATTGATTGATATTTGGTGTAATTTTCATTCATCATAACAAGTTACAGTTCAAGTTCAATTTTCACGAATTTAGCATTACTCCTTGTTTATTCTGTTGTCGATTCAAAGTAATTTGTTTGATATAATATCGGAAGGTCTAGGAGAAACAAGCATATAATTATTTTAACATAATTTGTCAAAAGTTCGGTGGGGTGTACCTGTGATAGCATATTTTCTGGTAAGCAATTATTTATGAAGTGTTGGTAAGTACAGGAGTATTTGCAAAAAGTAAGTATGCATGATATTGTTTCATTATATCTGAATATATATTAAATATATCATAGATCGGGTGAGTTTTCAGTTATTTCGGTGGAGCGTGCTACAGTATTTTGGAAAGATTAGCGAACAACCGTCGTCAGTAAAAATTACATCTTTTCTGATTATATTTTTGGGGCGAGTGGTTCTGGCGTGTTGAATTATTTAATACTGCATGATTTTTCTATATTGTATTGTATTGTATTTGTTTGGGCGAACTTGATCTTGTTTCAAGATAATTAAACTAGTTTTTGTCAGGGCAGTCATTTCGCTGAGGCAATTTTAATTATTCCAGCCATAGTGCTATAGGTGGCGATCTGACATACAACCTTGTACTGTAAGATTGTTTCAGGCACCTGCTAAAGGTATATTTTGTACAAGTGCATCATATAGATATAGAAAGATGTGGTATGAGTGTCAAAATCCAAGTATCCATTCATCAAATTAAACCATTATTGATCAAGGTATGGCATGTTTATTGTGTGTCTCTGTACAAATTATATAGTTGGCATGTAGTAATAAGGTGGTCTAAAGTTAAGCGCGAAACGTCGATCTGTCAGTGCCGTTTTCCACATTATTGCTTGTTTTTCTATAGGGACCTCTTGATTCCATACGTCATTAAAGCTGAAAGGCCTATTTCTAGCTCTTATCATATCTTCTCAAAAGTGGGAGGGGGGGGGGGTGCAAAATAAAAAAAAATAATACCTTTTGTAATTATCAACAGTTTATAGATGTATTATAACATACACCCAATATCTGACTTTACAAGAAAATGGGAACTGTTTATAAAAACGTTCAAATGTAGCTAAACAATATTAAAAGAAATTGTATTTGTTCCTATGAAATAAATATTATCAGTCTAGTGATTATATCATATGGTTTAATTGCCGAATGGCATAGTGTTTAAGAGTGAGGCGAATTGATATTTGAAATGTGGGGACGATTTGGTCTAGCTTCCATTTGAGTTGTCGTTCTAATGACTTTGTCGAGCAAGGAAAATAAATAGCTGAAGGAACCAGATTTTCTATCGTACCTTGAGGATCACAAATAACCCGGACATTGATACTGTGAAAGCCTTTCCTGTTCACATAAGCAGGTTCATCTTCGGTAAGTGCTTGCATATGTACGTGTGTCCCATCTATACATCCGATAATATTAGGAAACTCAGCTTTTTCATAAAAAGCACGTTTGTTTATATTTGTCTGCCTTTCTGTAGGCCATTTTATGTACTGGTCTTTCCTATCTACCAAGGCGTCGGTAACATCTCTAACTACTCGTGACACAGTAGACTTGTCATAGGCCATATTATTTCCGACCACTTGCAGCTGGCTTCCACTCCCATAATAACGAAGGGCAATCATGACTTGCTCTTCAACTGACAAGGCTGTTATTTTTCTCGTATTTCTTTCCAAGTCTGCTCTCAACTCATTGGCTATAAATCCAATGCTTTTCTTCCCAAACCTGTACCTTTGTCGTAGTTCCTCATCACTAAAATCTTTATTCAATGGATTTAAACCTCTATAATGCTTTTCTCTTCTAACTCCTGGTAGATGTAACATATCAATGGCAGCCATTTTTAATATCTTAATCATATGATTAAGATTTAATACACCTCAAAGAGGTCGATTAAGTCCAACGACAGTTTAAGCATTTTTAAAGACGCGTTAAGTTAACGACAAATTGAACAAAACACTAATCATATGATTAATTTTAATCTAATGATTAAGAAATTTTAACGAATCGTTAGCACTAACGACAAGTTGAACAACAGACCCCTGTAGCACTAACGACAAGTTGAACAACAGACCCCTGTACAGAGGCAGGAGTATGGCAGTTGTTATGAAATAGTGCGTTTCTAATTTGGCGTTGTTTTTGTTTATTTTTTTTTTGTTGCACTTCAGTGCTCCTGTTCCTTTGTTTACCTTAATTTAATTTCTCTCAAACGATTTATGACTTTCGAACAGCGGTATCCTACTGTTACCTTTGGGTTTGTTTTATTACGAGTTCTTGTATTTGAAAATAAATGCTCTCAACTAGAATGAGCAGCTTACCCGCTTTTAGGATGTTGATTCACAAAGTTACAGTCAAAAGTTATTTCTGAACTTTTCATTCTGACTACGAGCTGACAAGTGTTTGCTGCTACCATCACACGACATAATGTAAGCGAAGATAAAAATGAAAAAGTAAATGCGGACCAATAACCGCTTGCATTGTACTGGGCAGGAGCAAACAACTACATACCATAATTGTGTTTATACTGAGTTTTAATCACGAACATATTGAAATCCCATTTTGTAAAAGAAAGATGACGTCACTTCCTTCATTTCTTCGAAGTCTTTTTTAAATATTATACGATCAAAATGCACCTTCTTTTTCCCGTATGTTTATCATGTTGTAGTGAAACATGTGAAATAAATAACTGGGTCTATTGTCGATGCGTTATCATGCTGTAGTGAGATGTGTAATAAAAAATAAAAAATAAATAATATGTAATAAAAAATAAATAACTGGATCTATTGTCGGTACTTTAAAAAGGAACATATTGAACATAGTTGCTACCAACCCTTACAAGAGGAAATCCGGATAAAAGAGAAATTTCGATTGAAAGTCTTTGAATACATATGTTGTTAAACTTCAATAAAGTTTAAAATTCGATAGTTAACGTATGAGTGTTGTCAAAAAAGTCAAATAATACACCTTATGCTTTGTCTCATTAAATTTTGATAAAATATAACTATTATTTCAAAAATTATTTTAGAAATAATTGTTTTTAGCTTTGGACATAATGTTTAAAACTAGAAAACAAATTAAAATGAGGACTGTTGGTATATTATGGTATATATGTTATAAAGATAAATCGAGTATGTTCCTTATGTCGTACCTTCATTTTCATTCCCTTTTCACGAATATGACCTACCGAATTATGACTTTTTACCTTTATGTGTGACATTTTTACCTATTGTGTCTGTTTGTTTCGTTCATGCATCATAATCAATATTATAAAATTTGATGCTACTGTCGAACAAATGAGCGGTTTAGTTTAGGTTCAATCCATCATTTTCTACATTTAAAAGTGCCTGTACCAAGTCAGGAATATGACAGTTATTGTCCATTCCTTTTTTATGTGTTTTGTCATTTGATTTTGTCATGTGATTTTCCACTTTTCAGTATTTTTGTGATTTTACTTTATTTTAACGTTGAACAAAATTAAAAAAAGTAAACAAATAAATGTAACACCTTGTACAAGAACCGTTATATGATTATACGGATTCAAAACGTACAAACATAATTCTATTGTTACACAGTTGTTGCACGACGGATGTCACATATGAAGCAGGATCTGCTTACCATTCCGGCTCACATGCAATCACCCCAGTTTTTGATGGGGTTCGTGTTGCTTAGTCTGAAGTTTTTCTATGTTGCGTATTGTGTTCTATTGATAGTCTTTTTTTCTGTTTAAGCCATGGCGTTGTCAGTTTATTTTTGATTCTTTGAGTTGATCTGTCCCTCTCGTATCTTTCGCCCCTCTCTTAAAGACGATAATATTTAAAAACTATAACAAAAAAAATTAAAATCCAAATATTAAAACAAATAAGAAGATACCATAGAAATCGAAAATCAAAGTGGAATGATAGTCATGCCTTATTCGTATTCTAAAATAAGAACTTTTGGAACTTGAGGCACAAGGCATCATATATTGCATTTGTATATCATGTATGGACCATTTTATTTGGACGTGTGTTTTTAATATGGACAGATGACATCTGCTTGCTTTTTTGTTTTAGCCATGGCGTTGTCAGTTTATTTTTGATGTACGAGTTTGACTTTCCCTCTGGTACCTTTATTCCCTCCTTTTTGAGATAAGTATTGTGGTATTTTAAATGCAATTTCTAACACAACAAGCATAATTATTTAAAATGATGAATAATAAAATCATATGAAAAACAAAATGTGATATATATATTTAATTGTTGTGAAGTGTTTTTTTTTTTTTTGCCATTGTTTAAAGCGACTTAGCGTTGAATTTTTGTTTTTCGATATTTTGATTCCCTTTTCAAATTTGATCTGGATCAATGTGAACTCTTCAGTATGATGGATTGATAGATTGATTGTTGGTTGCTTAACGTCCGGTGGCAAATATTTCAACCATGTTCAGGGCGAGAACAAGTTAACAATAAATACAACAGGTAGGTTATCTCATAA
Source organism: Mytilus edulis (assembly GCA_019925275.1). Taxonomy (NCBI): domain Eukaryota; kingdom Metazoa; phylum Mollusca; class Bivalvia; order Mytilida; family Mytilidae; genus Mytilus; species Mytilus edulis. The sequence continues at coordinate 344,375 of JAHUZM010000015.1, read as the reverse complement.
AAGATGCCATCCGGGATGATGATCGGGGAAACTCGGAATGCCAATGGAAAATGAGGGTATATTGGACAGGGACTGAAATTTTGAATTGCCACCTACGGACCCCTAAATGAGTTGTTGTAAGGGTTATTGGTATATCCCGCACAGCCAAACGAACGCCCTACTTTGGCAAGCATTTTACTACCGGTCGGGAGAAGACCAAGTGACCATATTTCGTTTCCCTAGTCACCCTTGGAAGCTACATTAGTTATTATGTTTTGTACTGATTAATTTTATGTTTGGTAATAATATTTCATTAAAACAGCTGTCTCTGAGGATTTACCCTTTTTCCGAAAGTTCACATTACAGCCCACGTGATTCTCATATTAAGCATTAATTATGCATTTTATACTCAATTGCTTAATTGTATTTTAAGATGAACAAAACCCTCCCATAATTTGACGGCGACGATTAGAATTTGCAATATTTCAAATTATCCATCTAATGATTATTCTTAGAGTTTTTTATTGTATATTACAAATATAATGACTTTTTTTAATAATAAAACTGTAATATTTAATATCATAAAAATACCAATTTCTTTTAAGAACCAATTATCATTAGGAAATTAAATTTCTAATGTTCAATTCATGAGGATGATGAGTTAGAGACAATAACCTTGGGAACCTACAGAGGACGAGCTTTTTTTTTCACTATGTTGCGTTGTCTGTTTATTTCTGACATACGAGTTTGATAGTACCACTGGTAAATTTTCTCCATCTTTTAGTTGAAAGAAAACAACCATTCAGATTTGTTTAATAAATAATTCTATTTTTAACTATAAGTATTGGTAGATGTATGGCACGTGACAGAGTATAATTGTTCATACAGTTAGCCTTGTAAATTTAAGTCAATGTCATGATAATGTTTCATTGAAACAAAATCCATTTAATGTTTATCATTAAAAAACGTCACCACTAAACACCATACACTTCAACTTCTGTAAGGTGAAAGTTAGTTGGTTCATCGTTTACACTCGTTAATTTTAATATTTGACCTTCCTGTAATGTGTTACACAGTGTAACTATGACCTGTCCATCAACAGCTGGTCCTATGAACTGACCACATAGATCCATGTTAGATATTTCTGAGTTTTTGCCGCCGTGAACAAGCATTTTTCTGAGTCGATCACCTTCAATAAAGAATGATAAATGTAACTTAAATGAAAATAAAAATGTACTTGTTTTGTTCCCATAAATTTCACATATAAAACAGTCTTAAAATGAATGCAATTGATATTACGCCGCTTGTGATTGACAATAGATACATGGATAGAGAAACTACCACAGTTCCGGGAAGAAAAACAACTGTCTTTAATTTTTTTTGATTTTTTTCATTCAATAAAAGCTGATAATCTTTTGTCAAAATCATTTAATCAACATATCAGTATTTGAACAACCTTTTTATTCATTTCAAAAAAGTATATAAGTAAGACTTATTGCAGACGATTTGAATTATTGTATGGCAAATAAATCAACGAAAACGTAACATCGGTTAACAGTAACCAAAAGAACCTAAAACACTTCGAAAGATAGCGAGAGGTAAACATACATCACTTTTACATTTACCAGGGTCATCATGACTAACTGCCAACAAAAGATCAAAAGATCAATTAAGAAAGTTCGCTTCTCAGTTTCAAATGGTGAAAGTTAAAACCATCCCTTCGTAAATTTTATACCATGATCTGCTTACCCTTCTGGAGCAGCTGAGATCACCGCTAGTTTTTGGTGGGGTTCGTGTTGTTTATTCTTTAGTTTCTATGTTATGTCATGTGTACTATTGTTTGTTTGTTTGTCTTTTTCTTTTTTAGCCTTGGCGTTGTCAGTTTATTTTCGATTCATGAGTTTGACTGTCCCATTGGTATCTTTCGTCCCTCTTTGTCAAAATAATTAACTTTTCAAAACATTAATTGATATTGATAAGGGATTAATAAAGGAATCAAAAGAACAAAAAAATATATAGGTCAATGTGCTTGTTTTCACGATATTAGCCATTAATGTTTTGGCGGGAACATATTCTCTCTTGACTTTTTGGAGCTTTATCATTGACAAGTTTAAGTTCTCAAAATCTATGAAAATTAAATTTTGTAAGACTTTTACAGATGGCTTATCATTATTCAATTAAGAAAAATATCAAAAGAACAATGGGGGTCAATGGGCAACTTTTATTAGGCATTCATGTTATTCATGTTATTTTCGTTAGGTTTCAACCAATTAAATAGTGATTCAGGGTATTTATGTAACTTATATTTTTTGTAATAACACTAAACAATTGTTAAAACTATTGATGGCCTAGGTGACAATCTTAAAACTTTAAAAAAATAAATATATTACTGCTCTTAGCCTGCTAGCGCTTCACTTTTTTGTTAGCGCACTATTTGATGTTTCTGTTCTTAAAAGAGGTACAAAAGATATCAGAGGGAGAGTCAAACTCAAAGATAAAAAAAAACTAACAACGCATGGATAAAAATAGAAATACAAACAGGCAAATACATGTAATAGTACAGAAGAAACTACATGGAAAACTTAAAGACTAAGCAACACAAACTCCACCAAGGTTCATTTTGGTGATAAGCACTAATGTACTCCGAAATTTACTTTAACTTAATTTTACATAAACAGAAGCAGTTGTCCTTTTCTAGATTAAGACATATCAATTTCCAACGGGAAACTACATATTAAAATTTACAACAAAAGAGACAATTTTTCATTTCCTATTGTTAATTTTCCTTTTTTAGACGGCGATGTGCCTTTGACTCAATCATACGATGTTTATATATCCCAACTCGTTCGGTATGCCCGTGTGTGTTCTGATGTCGTAGATTTTAACGAACGTAATAAATGCATCACTGGGAATTTATTGTGTCAGGGATTTCGATACCATAAATTGCTTAAAACTTTTACCAAATTCTTTCATAGATACAAAGATTTGATTAGTAAATTTGGCTGTACCTGTAGAAAACTTATTAAAAATGGTATTTCACATCCTAAATTTTACGTTTATATTGTACTTAAAGGGAGGAAATCATTTTGTGATCCGTGTAAACTCATCGAACCTTTAAACAAACCTATAAGTAAGGGTCATCGTACCAATATTGTAATTAAATCTCTGAATATAGTTTACGTTGGCACTAATATCGATTTTGTGTTGTCTTCTCTGACTGTTCATGACGTTAAAATACTAAATCCCTGGGATGTGTTCTAGTTAATTTTAGTCTCCGATGCATGATTTTTTATTATTAATTGTGTTTGGCTTTTAACTAACTGTCAGTAACTGCGAGTACTCTCAAATCGTATTTTCTTGTCAATTCGACCTGTTGATACTTAAATTTATAATGTTTGTTTTAATTTTATATTAATATGGCATGGCTCTTGTCTATACACCAGCTTTGCTAATTTGAAATATCTACTAATTTTCACTTCTTCGTACCACATTTGTATAAACATCAAGATTATTCTCCTTAAATCTGTACAGGGAAGTTTTAGCTAGCTTTAATTGTATAGTTTGATATTCACGCCAATTTGTATCTAGTGTTAAATTATGTATTTATATGACAGAACTTTCTTGGTATTACTTATTATTGGAATAATTTTATATACATACGTAGTATACCTAAAACGACAAAGTTATTTTTCAATTACCTGTAGATATTAAAACCGTTTTTTTTTAAATTGATTATTTTCGAAGGGTTAAATATTTCGCTGTGGTGTCTTGCTTTTTAGCCTTGCATGTTTGTCCCTAATATTTTATTAACTGTGAATTTGAATTCAGGTATCGCAGATCAAATTTACGTTATTTGTTGAGTTAAGCCTTCCAATTTATATTTTATCGCGTGGTTTTCTATGTTGTGATGTCACGCTATTGTACCACAAAAAGGTAGAAGGTTTGGTACCATTAAAAATTTTAATCCCGCTGCAAATGTTTGCACCTGTCCTAAGTCATGAATTTGATGTACAATAGGTGTCGTTTGTTTATGTAATTTATACGTGTTTCTCGTTTCTCGTTTTTTATATAGATTAGACCGTTGGTTTTTCCGTTTGAATGGTTTTCCACTAGTAATTTCGGGGCCCTTTTTGATCGGTGTGAGCCAAGGCTCCGTGTTGAAGGCCGTACATTGACCTATAATGATTTCTTTTATAAATTGTAATTTGGATGGAGAGTTGTCTTATTGGCACTCACACCACATCTTCCTATATCTAGTAAGTAGTTGTACATCATCAGGTTTTTGTTCTATGTGTTTTGCTTAACTCGTTCTTGTAAAATCACGAAAAGCTCTTCAGACGCCCAAAACCTATTTTTCAATTGTAATAACCCAGACACATCTCTTATGAAAAATATTGTTCTTACCAGATGAATTATTCCGATTTGTACTAACCGCTTTCAATACCTGGTACACTTGGTCGAAATTGATCCACCCACCAGAATGGTTCGAGTTATATAATAGTTATGCTTACCACAACATTCCATTCGATTTGTACGGACAACTTTCAATACTTTGTACACTTGTCCAAGATTGACCCATCAGAAATGTTCTAGTTCCTTATTTGTATGAAACATGTGTCTTGGTTCTTAAATTCCGTCAACTCCTGCTCCGGCATTGCATTTGTAATCCTTAAATTTGGAACAGTTCAAGGAAGTGCTCTGACCAGTTTCTTTGTATTGAGCCAAAAGATAGCCTTCCCATATAATTAATTTAAATACATATAATTACACTGCGTTTATGAATACCTCCGACAAACAATTGTATGATGATGCTTCGAAAGAGGTAAATTGTACGAATTAAAGTTCACATACTTTCTTGTTTGAACAAGGTATAGCAAGATTGTTTAATATTATCAATTCTATATCGAAAAAAAAGTGGTGTATAGTTTGATGTTTGTACAGAAAGATTTACAAACCTTAGCAATAATTATCTAAGGTACCAGTCTTATAATATGATACGTCATCCGTGCGTTTCGTCTATATACTTTAAAGACTCATCAGTGATGCTCAGATCAAAATAACTTGAAAACCAAACAAGTATGTTAATACAGTTGAAGAGCCTTGAGGGAAAAAACACCCCAAAACATGTGCCAAATACGGGTAAGGTACTCGATGCCTGGCATAAGAACATCCTTAGTATTTCGACTTATTCATTCTTTTGCAACAGTAAATTTATACAAATGATTATTAAATTGATATTCGGGTCAACATCGAAGTGCTGACTACTTGGCTGATGATGCCCTTGTTGACGAAACGCCCACCAGCAGTAGCAAATTTTTTCAGGTATTTATGAAAGTACTAATGTCAATTTCTCTCCGTTGAAAAAAAAAAACATAACTGTACAATTGAATACAAAGTTAAGGTGGTACTTAACACTACAGGGAGATAACACTGTAAAATCAGCTAAATGTTTTAATTATGTTGTGTTGTTAAGGGAATATTAAGCTTCCCAATGATCAAAACTAGTGTTTGACAATCTGCTATATAACCAGTGTAATTTTTCTGATAAATAGGTTGGTTTAAATATTTTGAAATTTTTATATTTTTGTCAAAGGGTCAACGTAAATACTTTGTCAAAATATTATGACAATTAAACGAGCCAAATAAATTTTAGTGAAGATGTTGGGTACCACCTTAAGAAAAATTAAGAGAATACCTTATACCAATATGTAAGAAACCTAGCGCTTTTATTACTTTATTCCCCTTTAATAAAAAGGAACATCCACTACGATGAACAATGACCTGGTGCGGTCGCTAAGCTTTTTAATGCCTTACCACAAATAAACAACGATTTCCACATTCCTGTGTTGCGACAGACAGCAAATGGTTTTCCACTCAATTTGAACCCGTTGTCACACTTATAAATCATACCGCGTCCTAAGTCTCTGGATAGTCCAAATGGTTCGTTCAGTTCAGCATTGACAGTAAATGGTCTTCCGATACAATCTAAGAATATATTACAATATTTTATACCGCAATGGTCCCTATATTTCAAATACTTAACTAAGGCTTAGATGTGAATTTTAATTACGGAATCAACACCCTTGTGTATTTATATCCTGATGCCAAACTATTAAGGTTGTACCAAACAACTTGACTAAAATTTATTTGGCTTGTTTAATTCTAATAACATTTTAACAAAACATTCACAATGAGTCTTTGACAGAAATGTAAAAAAATGCTAAAAACTTGTACTACACACTTTATAGGGAAAAATCATTGGATATAGAGTTGTTTGACAAACACTAATTTTGATCATTGAGAAGCTTAATACTTCTCTAAAAATAGTACATGTTTGAAACGTTCAGCTGCTTTTTACAGAGTTATCTCTCCTGTAGTCTTATGTAGTATGAAGCTTTAATTTCGTGTTCGTTTTGTAACAGATCATGACATTACACATTTCAATTTCTCATGCAGCATGTTGTACTACCATGGCTCCTTTAAACAATTAGTTTAGCATCTACTTTAAAACCATTTTTATGCGACTGTCTTACAAGTGAGAGATTTAGCTAGCTAAAAAAAAACAGGTTTAATCCAATATTTTTTACATAAGAAAATGCCTCTACCAAGTCAGGAATATTACAGTTGTTCTCCATTCGTTTGATATGTGTGAGCTTTTGATTTTTGACATTTGCCATGGACTTTCCGTTTTAAATTTTCTTCTGAGGACGGTATTTTCGTAATTTTACTTTTTCCTTATCATTGATTAGATAATGCAATAATGTGACATTTTTTCAAATTATTTTGGTCCCAAACAAGACAATTGTTTTGTAACCGCGTGATGTCTGTTTATTATTTACTATTTCACATTTGTATATTAACCACGTGATGGTAACCACATGATGTCTGTCTATACTTAGCTATTACATGCTATTTCACATGTCATTCCGTCTCCCTCTGAAACACATTTGTATATTAACCACGTGATGGTAACCACATGATGTCTGTCTATTATTAGCTACTTACATGCTATTTCAAATGTCATTCAGTCTCCCTCTGAAACACATTTGTATAGTAACCACGTGATGTTTGTCTATTATTAGCTACTTACATGCTATTTCACATGGTATTCTTTCTCTCTCTGAAACACATTTGTATGGTAACAACGTGACGGTCAGCACATGATGTCTGTCTATTATTAGCTACTTACATGCTATTTCACATATCATTCCTTCTCCCTCTTAAACACATTTGTGTGGTAACCACGTGATGGTAACCACGTGACGTCTGTCTATTATTAGCTACTTACATGCTATTTCACTTGATATTCCTTCTCTCTCTGAAACACATTTGTATGGTAACCACGAAATGGTAAGCACATGATGTATGTCTATTATAAGCTACTTACATGCTATTTCACATGATATTCCTTCTCTCTCTGAAACACATTTGTATGGTTACTAAGTGATAGTAACAACGTGACGTCTGTCTATACTTAGCTACTTACATGCTATTTCACATGTCATTCCATCTCCCTCTGTAACACAATTGTATGGTAACCACGTGATGGTAACCACATGATGTCTGTCTATTATTAGCTACGTACATGTGATATCGTATGTCATTCTGTCTCCGTCTGAAACACATTTGTATGGTAACCACATGATGTCTGTCTATTATTAGCTACTTACAAGCTATTTCACATGTCATTCCTTCTCCCTCTGACACATATTTGTATGATAACATGTGATGGTAGCCACATGGTGTCTGTCTATTATTTGCTACTTACATGCTATTTCACATCTCATTCCTTCTCCCTCTGAAACACATTTGTATGGTAACCAAGTGATGGTTACCACATGATGTCTGTCTATTATTAGCTACTTACATGCTATATCACATGATATTCCTTCTCCCTCTGAAACACATTTGTATGGTAACATGTGATGGTAACCACATGATGTCTGTCTATTATTAGCTACTTACATGCTATTTCACATATCATTCCTTCTCCTTCTGAAACACATTTGTATGGTAACCACGTGATGGTAACCACATGATGTCTGTCTACTATTATCTACTTACATGCTATCTCACATGTCATTCCTTCTCCCTCTGAAACACATGTGTATGGTAACCACGAGATGTCTGTCTATTATTAGGTACTTACATGCTATTTCACATGTCGTTCCTTCTCCCTCTGAAACACATTTGTATGGTAACCACGTGATGTCTGTCTATTATTAGCTACTTACATGCTATTTCACATGATATTTCTTCTCCTTCTGAAACACATGTGTGTCCCGCTTCACATCTATGTGTAGCACATTTGCCAACCAGTTTCTGAAAGTCATAACTCATTTAGAAATATTTCAAAATGCAAAGACTACAAAAACAAAAGCCTTCTAAGAAAACTGTTTGAAAAAGTAGAATTTAGACAAGAAACTGTGTAAGATTTTGTTTTCATTCGTCACAACTCGGGCAATTCCGTACCTTCTCAATAAGAAGAGTTGCACAGTCGAATTTATAAAATAACTCTCATAACATGCATTCAGACAAGAAAAAAAGGTGGTCATCTGACTTGTTTTCTTCCTACATAGTAAAGTAAGTAAATTCACAACATTTTCTATTATAAAATTACTTAATCTGAGTTATCTCCCCTACTTTTTGAGTTATCTATCCTTGTTTGGCAAAGTTGAAAACAAATGACTCTAACAAAAATATTGTGTTTTTAAAGATAAAAAACAGTCGTAAATATGACAAAACACAGAATATGTTTCACAACATTTAAAGTCGTACAGATGAATTGCATACTCCTCTCAAAATTTGGAAATTACATTGATGATCTAGACCAATTAATATCCGCTATTTTTCAAAATCTAAGATGGAGGAATACTTTCAAGCCATCTAAAGGTATGTGTATATCACTAATCCACAATACCTTTCAACATAAAAATGGTAGCATACGCTATAAATATATTACTTTGTGTTTTCATCAGGCTTATTTCGTTAATAGTGACAAACAAAAAGGTAAAACATGCTACACAGAAGAACAAGTGGTCAGTATGCTGTAGTTTCTTATCGACAACATATTTGTCGGCATTCCTATTTGGAACTAACTGCATGTGCGCCTCTTCTTGTCGACCTCTTCTTATTTTCATATGAATCCTCCAGACACATTGTCAAAAACAAGAGGATCAAAGAAGCTAGATTATTTAGTTTCACTTTCAGATATATTGATGATGTTCTTTCCATAAACAATCCGAACCTTTCTGATTGGGTTCCATTAATATATCCCCTATAACTAAAATTAAAAAAACACCAGACACGGCTTCCTCTGCCTCATTTTTAGACTTATATCTCGAATTTGACTAACACAGTCATCTCAGTACCATAATATATGACAAACGAGACGATTTTAATTTTGAAATTATAAATTTCCCCCACCTTAGTAGCAATATATCAACTTCACCTGCATATGGGATATATATATTCCCAACTTATTCAATATTCAAGAGCTTGCAGCTCCTACTCAGACTTTGTAAACATCATCAGTGTCTGAGTAGAAAGTTGATGAACCAGGTATATGTCAAAGACCGTCTCTTTCTTTTTTCTAAAAAAGTTCATCGGAAGGTACCAAGACCTTGTTGATAAATATTCCGTATCAATTTCACAAATAATACATGATGGTCTTGATGTATAGATTCTGCGTACTGATGTTGTTTATCATCTTAACAACGTGTTTTATTGTTCTTTCATTTGTCTTTGTTCTATTATTTATATTACTTTTACTGTTGGATTGTTTTATGTGATATCGGTTTAACTTGGCTCGGTACATCCCATCAATGTGTTTGTTTTGTCTTTCATTTTTTGGTAGTGTATTTTTGTATATGCGACTTTTTGTATTTCTTTGGTTCTTATAACGTGACTCTGTACTTTAAAGATCCCGTCAGTATGATATTGTTCTATTTTATGTCATTATGATATTGTTCTATTATGAATTACAACATACGTTGAACCACAAACGTCAAAATTATTTAATCGCGTAGTGGAATTAACTATTTGTGGATTCTTATAAATTCTATATAACTTTGGGACTATTTAAATCTCGGTCTATTTCTGAAATTTATTCTTACATACTTTTGATTTTTTAACCCTGTATGCTAACATTGCCTATGTGAAATTCTAAAATTGATGGAATGTACATTGAACGACAAATATATGTGACGTATAAAATTTTCTAACGTCAGACTCTCAAATCAATGAATGTGTTTGTAGATAGATGTTTTTGTGTTCTGTTAAATTGTTCCTTTTAAAACTGTTACACGATGATGACTGCTGTACCCATATTTTGACTATTTTATTTATTGTGTCTGTTTAGTTAGCGCATCATTGTAAATATAACGGAATTTGATTAAACTGTCATCAAAGTGAGAGGGTTAGCGCTATGGAACCAGGTTTAATCCACCAATTTCTACATTTGAAAATGCCTGTACCAAGTCAGGAATATGACAGTTCTTGTCCATCCGTTTTTGATGCGTTTTGTTATTTGATTTTGCCATGTGATTACGGACTTTCCGAATTTATTTTCCTCTAAGTTCAGTATTTTTGTGATTTTACTATGTTACTAACTTAAAGTAATTTATTGTGCATGTTGTCCAATTCTTTTAAATTTGTATGACCTAAAAATAATTAAACAACATTCTGTAACAAGGAAAATTCGTAAATACACTTTTCCATTGATAAGGGTTATAAATGCAATCTTCACATTTACCAAAGATTTCAGAAATAAAATAAGTTTTATTTGTGGTTAAAAAACATGTATTAATTTTGTCATTCATAATCATATACATATATCAGAATGTTTAAAGTAACAATCAACTTACATGTTTCTTTCTCTTTAGATGATGCGATTTTCTCTTTTGTTTTCTTTGTTATCACTGCTTTCTTACAAATACAGGACAGGAAATAGTCTCAAAAGTGACTATCCCATTACACTTAGATTTCCTATAACCTTAATTACCATAGCATTTATCTTTAAAATTTGTCTAACATCTGGTCAACATCATTCTATAGGTCAACCTTATCAGAATATGCTTGATTAACATAATGGCTGTATCAAATATCATTATGCATTATACATGTTATAATTGCTAATTATGTTTCACAAATTAAAGTTGAATGAAAAAAGTTATAATAAATAATGAGAATAATGAATTTTAACTTTTAATCGAGCAATCTATATGTTTAAGGAATAAAAAGTTACTTTGTTCTTAATGCAGTGTCGGTTCTTTAGTTTTAAAAACTATCAGCATTCACTTTCTGAAACAAAATAAAGGTTTGATTGACATGCAAGACGGCAAACATCTTACTTGCATTTTTTGCTATTAATTTGCTATTTTTTAAAAAAAAATTGGAAAGATTATTTTTATCAAAAAAATGAGGAACATTATTCGAACGTTTTTAGAATGTTAGTAAAGAAACGTAAAAAAGTAACTAATATTAAACGTTTCTACAACGTTTTATTTGTAACATAACCAAACTGAAACTTCCACACAACGTTAAAACAAAACGTTCCTAGAACGTTGAATTGTAACATTTCATTTTAACGTTCTCACAACGTTCGTGTAACGTTAAGGTCCAAAATAACCTTACAGGAACCAATCCACAACGTTCTTTGAACGATATGTGTTTAGTGGGTGTGCGCCTCTTCTTGTCGACCTCTTCTTATTTTCATATGGATCCTCCAGACACTTGTCAAAAACAAGAGGATCAAAGAAGCTAGATTATTTAGTTTCACTTTCAGATATATTGATGATATTCTTTCCATAAACAATCCGAACCTTTCTGATTGGGTTCCATTAATATATCCCCTATAACTAAAATTAAAAAAACACCAGACACGGCTTCCTCTGCCTCATTTTTAGACTTATATCTCGAATTTGACTAACACAGTCATCTCAGTACCATATATATGACAAACGAGACGATTTTAATTTTGAAATTATAAATTTCCCCCACCTTGGTAGCAATATACCAACTTCACCTGCATATGGGATATATATATTCCCAACTTATTCAATATTCAAGAGCTTGCAGCTCCTACTCAGACTTTGTAAACATCATCAGTGTCTGAGTAGAAAGTTGATGAACCAGGTATATGTCAAAGACCGTCTCTTTCTTTTTTCTAAAAAAGTTCATCGGAAGGTACCAAGACCTTGTTGATAAATATTCCGTATCAATTTCACAAATAATACATGATGGTCTTGATGTATAGATTCTGCGTACTGATGTTGTTTATCATCTTAACAACGTGTTTTATTGTTCTTTCATTTGTCTTTGTTCTATTATTTATATACTTTTACTGTTGGATTGTTTTATGTGATATCGGTTTAACTTGGCTCGGTACATCCCATCAATGTGTTTGTTTTGTCTTTCATTTTTTGGTAGTGTATTTTTGTATATGCGACTTTTTGTATTTCTTTGGTTCTTATAACGTGACTCTGTACTTTAAAGATCCCGTCAGTATGATATTGTTCTATTTTATGTCATTATGATATATTTCTATTATGAATTACAACATACGTTGAACCACAAACGTCAAAATTATTTAATCGCGTAGTGGAATTAACTATTTGTGGATTCTTATAAATTCTATATAACTTTGGGACTATTTAAATCTCGGTCTATTTCTGAAATTTATTCTTACATACTTTTGATTTTTTAACCCTGTATGCTAACATTGCCTATGTGAAATTCTAAAATTGATGGAATGTACATTGAACGACAAATATATGTGACGTATAAAATTTTCTAACGTCAGACTCTCAAATCAATGAATGTGTTTGTAGATAGATGTTTTTGTGTTCTGTTAAATTGTTCCTTTTAAAACTGTTACACGATGATGACTTCTGTACCCATATTTTGACTATTTTATTTATTGTGTCTGTTTAGTTAACGCATCATTGTAAATATAACGGAATTTGATGAAACTGTCACCAAAGTGAGAGGGTTAGCGCTATGTAACCAGGTTTAATCCACCAATTTCTACATTTGAAAATGCCTGTACCAAGTCAGGAATATGACAGTTCTTGTCCAACCGTTTTTGATGCGTTTTGTTATTTGATTTTGCCATGTGATTACGGACTTTCCGAAATTATTTTCCTCTAAGTTCAGTATTTTTGTGATTTTACTTTTCACTTACGTTAGCCATGTCAATGTGCAATTGTGACATTTAAGACTCAAATGAAAAGATAGATAAAGATCAGAAAAATTTATTTTATTAAAGTGTCACATGTTGATCTTACACAAAACTAAATATTTACAATCACATAAAAAAATCAGAACCAAGCTTATAAAGACTTATGAGACACACAAGCACTCAAGGTAAAAAAAAAAGAGATCTCATGTATTTATCTTGCAAACGTAATAAATTGATCAGTTTGATTTAAATCAAGTTTAAAAGAAATTTAATACAGGAAAACACACCTACGTTTAAAACTAAGACTTACGACTTAAAACAAAATTATGGGTAAAATGCATTTCAGACTCAAATGACTGTAATTCATGTAAAGTGTATAATTAAGTCGTGCTTTTGTAACCACAAATTACATAAAACGTTTTTTTAAATAGATACACAAGTTAACTATTGAACATATGAACTGTTTTCACAGAGATAATATGCCTCACCTGTTTCGGATCTTCATGCAATAAGGCAAAATTAAATTAAACTCAACACTTTAATGTTTTAATTTTGCAAAACGTTCAAAGTCAATGTACTCAAGAGTAACAAACAAATCTCCAAGGACATGAGAAGTGACAATTGTTTTGTATACAACTGTAAAGCAACATTATTGACGTTATACCACGAGTGGTTCCTCTTTAACTGACAAATTACCTACACACTAGTCCATGAAAGTAAGCGGAGGAGGGGGGTGTAAACAAAACAACATTATTTACGTTATACCACGATTGGTTCCTCTTTAACTGACAAATTACCTACACACTAGCCAATGAAAGGGAGCGGAGGAGGGGGAAACGAATCAACATGCAACCATTCAAATTAGATTTGTAAATGTAATTACAACTGCATACCAAATATAATTACCATACCATAAGTGCTTTTTTTTAAACTGATGGAAATGAGACCTGCCAATACTTATTCAGCTGCATTCCAAATTCATCAATTTACCAAAAGCAATTCCATTTAAAAATGACTTACCAATAGCGAATCCTCTAAAATTGGCAAACATTTTAATCTGTCATAGACGCGATAACAATATATTATTGTAAGTATATTTGAAGAAAACTTGCAAGAATAATGCAAATTTGAAAACCTTGAAATTAAATGTATCCTAAGACTTATATGTTGAACATGGAGAAATCGATATTCATGAGCGCCTAGAAAAATTTGTCAGGGCAAATAAGAATCAAATATCTCGTTAGTTGAAACAGCTAACATTTCAAAAATAATCATTTCATCAGTGAAACAAATTAATAAAACGTGTTAATCATCTGACGTAACAAAATAACTGGCTTTATAATTAACCAGTTATACCTATATTGCATTATTGAAGTGCAAGACAAATTAAAGATAAGAAGATGTGATATGATAGTCAATGAGTCAACTATGAACCAAAAAACAAATTGAGTAAATGAAAGCATCTAGAGGTCACTGTATGGCCTTAAAAAAGGGCAAAACCCATATTGTATAGTAAACATGAACAAGTCTTACCCAAAAGAATATTTCCCTGAACAATTGTTCGCCTCTAATTCTCTATAGTTTTTTAGATGGATTTCTTTAATAATACTTTAATTTACTTTTCTGGGATTTCATTATATATTTGACATTCAAGTATGAAATGGTATTCATCTTTAATAGCGTTAGTGTTACACTTAGTACACAGTCTATTATTTATCAACATTATAACATCTGCTTGTTTCTATACTTGAATTATGAGCTGATATATGATATTTACAAATATATAGTGTGTATGTATATATAGTTTACAGGTCTATCTAAATAAAATTGCAATCATGTGTACTATGTACAGGGATGATTCCAGGTGTTTTCAAATGGGTCCCATGACTACATCAAATTGGGAATTTTTACCCCAATTGGGAATTTTTTATGCATACAATCTAAAACGAAATAATATCATTTTCCTGGCCTATAAAAACGGAAAATGTATTTTAAGTTTCACCTGTACACTGATTTGATTCAGACCAGGGAAGTTGCAAACAAAAAATTCTCTGAAACCGATATTATCAAGATGCTTGATTTCTTGATTGACAACATATTTGTAACGTTCGGAGGACGTGTTTTTCAACAGACTGTCGGTATCCCAATGAAAACAAACTGTGCCCCTCTACTTGCCGACTTGTTTCTTTATTATTATGAGGCTGACTTCATGCAGTAACTTCTTAGGAAAACAGATAAGAAGTTAGCAATATCCTTTAACTCTACTTTCCGCTATATAGATGACGTTCTTTCACTAAACAATTCAAAATTTAGTGACTATGTGGAACGCAACTATCCCATCGAATTGGAGATAAAGGATACTACAGATACAGTTAAGTCGGCTTCATATCTTGACTTACATCTAGAAATTGACAATGAGGGTCGGTTGAAAACAAAACTTTACGACAAAAGACATGATTTCAGCTTTCCAATTGTGAACTTTCCATTTCTAAGTAGCAACATTCCAGCAGCACCTGCATACGGGGTATATATCTCCCAATTGATACGATATTCCCGTGCTTGCATTTCCTATTATGATTTTCTTGATAGAGGGTTACTGCTCACAAGGAAGCTATTAAACCAAGAGTTCCAAATGGTGAAGTTGAAATCATCCCTTCGTAAATTTTACGGACGCCATCACGAGTTGGTTGACCGTTATGAAATAACCGTTTCACAAATGATATCGGATATGTTCCTTACGTCGTAACTACAATCCCTTCCTTTTCATGAATGTGACCTACCGAATTAGACTATTTACCGGATTTGTAATCACATAAGCAACACGACGGGTGCCACATGTCGAGCAGGATCTGCTTACCCTTCCGGAGCACCTGAGATCACCCCTGGTTTTTGGTGGGGTTCGTGTTTATTCTTTAGTTTTCTATGTTGTGTCATTTTTGCTATTGTTTTTCTGTTTGTCTTTTTCATTTTTAGCCATAGCGTTGTCAGTTTGTTTTAGATTTATGAGTTTTACTGTCCCTTTGGTATCTTTCTTCCCTCTTGTAATACATGAATACCATTATGCACTATCATCTTAACTTTGGTAAACAAGGCATGTATACCAGCTAACATAAACCTATGGCAAGCAGTTTAGCTATTTATTCGAATTTCAAATTATCTCAAATTATTTCATAATATATGAGATATCTTATATAACATATAAGATTTTTATAAGATATCTAATTTGATATATGAGATATCTTATATAATTTAATTTTTAAAAGCTATCTTATATTATATGAGATATCTTATATATTTAATAAGATATCTTATAAAGTTTAAAAACTATAATATATCTTATTAAATATATAATATATCTTATATACTTATAACTTTATAAGATATCTTCTAAAGTTTATAAGATATCTCATTAAGTATATGAAATATCTTATCAAAAATTTGTATACAAGATATCTTATATAGTTTATTGGATATCATCTTAAGAAAATTATATAAAATATATTATATGAATTATCTTATAATTTCTATACGATGTCTCTAATAATATATCTAATATGATATATAAGATATCTTAAATAATCTTTTTATAAGATATCTTATATAAATATATATCTTATATAATAAAGAAGATATCTAATATCGATTATAAGATATCTTATATAGTATATAAGATATCTTATAATATACTTTATATAAGATATCTTACATGTCTTATATATAGTTCATAATATATATCATATAGTTTATAAGATATACGATAAAGAAAACTATATGAGATATCTCATAAACTATAAAAGATATCTCATAAACTTTATAACATATCTCATGAACTATGTAAGATATCTTATAAACTTTATAAGATATCTTACAAACTATATAAGATATCTTACAAACTATATAAGATATCTTACAAACTGTATAAGATATCTAATGAACTATTATATAAGATATCTTATAAAGTTTATGAGATATCTTGAAGTTAGATTGAATAGCAAAATAACATGCCGTATCAACCACTGAAAAAAACCGCTGGGGCTCATTTCATGAATGGTCTATCATCAACATTATTTTCAAAAACGCGCAAACTTTTGTCTTTTGAGGAAATAGAGCAAAATATAAAATAATTTCTTTTACAAAACAAGTTTTAAACAGGTTACATAACCGGCTGTGCTGGGCGATCTGCTTTTATAAGATCGGCACCCATTAAAATTTATTCATCAATGTTGTATCAAAATTTGAATTTGTTCTTTGCCGAGGTCTGCTTTGACACCAATTTTGACAAAACGCATGTTTGCAATGCTGAGCGATCCACTTTTGCGAATTCAAATACTCCCATAACATTTTATTCAATTGAATCCGGCTGCTAAAATTGTTTACCTCAAGTTCAATGTTGACATAATTAAATTGTTGTTAATAAAATGCGATCGTAGTCAGCATTCTTATCCGGATTTTACTACGTTTTGACGACAAACTATGACAAATTATAGTTGCCGTAATAGGTGACTGAAACTTTTCCGGAAATACCGATTTTTATTTTATTTTCCTGAATTGGGAATTTATATTCACAAACATTTTTTGGGGCCGCTGGCAGATTTAAGGGCCGCTGGCAGATTTAAGGGCCGCTAAGCGGCCCTAAACTATATAGTGGAATCATCCCTGAATGTATATATCTATACAAATAACATTTACTCTATTTTCTAATGACTGGCTATAGTAATCATGTGTACTATGTATATATCTATACAAACAACATTTTACTTTATTTTCTAATGACTGGCTATAGCAATCATGTATACTATGTATATATCTATACAAACAACATTTACTTTATGTTTTAATGACTGGCTATAGCAATCATGTATACTATGTATATATCTATACAAACAACATTTACTTTATTTTTTAATGACTGGCTATATCAATCATGTATACTACAGTTGGGTGCAGACCAAGCATTACATGTAAACGGGCCTAAAAAGTGAACGCGGCGTTTACTCGCGTGCACTTCATGTAAACGCCACGTTAACTCTGCGTTAACTCCGAAATTTTAGTAGACATAAATAGTACAGTACTTGCAACCTTAGGCGTTACTGTTTGACGTGAACTTGACTGATCGGTGAATGATCGGTGACGGATGTTTGACTGATCGATGAGTGATTGGTGATCGGTGACCCATAGGATCCATCAGATAAGTCAAATAACCTATGTGAGAGTTACCCTGACAACTGTCACCGATCGATCAGTAAATTAAATTTATGCACGGATCGGACGGATACGTATATATTTAAAATTCTTATGTAAACCGAACTCCACAGTTTTTACAATCGCTGAACGCGGACCTCTACGAAGACACCTTAATTTACACGTTATAATTTGTAATAAAATTAGTTGCAATAAAAAAGTAAAAATAGTTTAACAGAATAAGATGCTTAGAACGTTAAATTGTTTGTGTTGATTAATATTTTCGTATTAAATATTATAAACATCAGAGACCAAGGATTTGTATAGTATACAAATCCTTACAGAGACATATAATCATAATTGTATTATATGACTCAGTTAACATGAACTTATTTCTACGAAATTGGTTATTGATGACCGCCATTGGATTTTTGAACTTTTAATAGTTTCGAATAGGTTGTTTTTTCATGAAATTAAAAGAAATGATATTAAAACTTTGTTCCCATTGTTTAGAATTACCAAAATGAATCTTCTTTTTATCAAATATTGTACTATTTTATTTGCAATCAGTTATTTTTACCATCTTGAGACAAGTCTTCTAATCAGAATTGAGATATAATGAGAATTAAAATACATAAACTTTTATTTTTGTGAAATAAGAATGTAGTTATTGATTTATTTTGATACAAATTATTAACCGTCATATGATTTCAGTACTTTTTGTACATCAAGATTGGCTGTTCTTCATAAAATATGCTTACTTTTAGGAAAAAGATATAAAATTATTGTACGCGTTTCCTAAAATGCAAATATTGTTTCATTTTATTGAAAATTATCGACCGCCATTGGATTTTTGTACTTTTTATAGTTGCAAATAGTTTTTTTTCATAAAATTAAAATAATATCAGAAAAATCATACTAAAATTTTGTTCGCATTGTTTAAAATAATCAAAATTATTCTTCTTTTTATCAAAAATGATACTATTTTATTTGAAATCAGTTATTTTGATGCATATTATTAACTGTCATATGATTTCAGTACTTTTTGTACATAATGATTGGCTGTTCTTCATAAAATAATCTTACTTTAAGGAAAAAAAATATTAAATTTTTGTATGCGTTCCCTGAAATGCAAATATTTCTTCATTTTATTGAAAATTATTGACCGCCATTGGATTTTTCTACTTTTTATAGTTTAGAATAGTTTTTTTTCATAAAATTAAAAGAATGGCAGGGAAATCATACTGAAATTTTATTGGCATTGTTAAAAATAACCAAAATTATTCTTCTTTTTATTAAAAATGATACTATTTTATTTGAAATCAGTTATTTTTACCATCTAGAGACAAGTCTTCTAATCAGAATTGAGATATAGTGAGAATTAAAATACTTAAACTTTTATTTTTGTGGAATAAGAATGCAGTTATTGATTTATTTTGATGCAAATTATTAACCGTCATATGATTTCAGTACTTTTTGTACATCAAAATTGGCTGTTCTTCATAAAATATGCTTACTTTTAGGAAAAAGATATAAAATTTTTGTACGCTTGCCTAAAATGCAAATATTTCTTCATTTTACTGAAAATTATTGACCGCCATTGGAGTTTTGTACTTTTTATAGTTGCGAGTAGTTTTTTTTTCATAAAATTAAAATAATGGCAGAGAAATCATACTGAAATTTTATTTGCATTGTTAAAAATAACCAAAATTATTCTTCTTTTTATTAAAAATGATACTATTTTATTTGAAATCAGTTATTTTTACCATCTAGAGACAAGTCTTCTAATCAGAATTGAGATATAGTGAGAATTAAAATATTTAAACTTTTATTTTTGTGAAATAAGAATGCAGTTATTGATTTATTTTGATGCAAATTATTAACCGTCATATGATTTCAGTACTTTTTGTACATCATGATTGGCTGTTCTTCATAGAATAATCTAACTTTCAGGAAAAAGATATAAAATTTTTGTACGCTTGCCTAAAATGCAAATATTTCTACATTTTACTGAAATTTATTGATCGCCATTGGATTTTTGTACTTTTTATATTGAAGAATAGTTTTTTCTCATAAATTAAAAGAATATCAGAAAAATCCTACTAAAATTTTGTTCCCATTGTTTAAAATAATCAAAATTATTCTTCTTTTTATCAAAAATGATACTATTTTATTTGAAGTCAGTTATTTTTACCATCTTGAGACAAGTCTTCAAATCAGAATTCAGATATAATGAGAATTAAAATACTTAAACTTTTATTTTTATTTTGATGCATATTATTAACTGTCATATGATTTCAGTACTTTTTGTACATAATGATTGGCTGTTCTTCATCAAATAATTTTACTTTAAGGAAAAAGATATTAAATTTTTGTACGCGTTGCCTAAAATGCAAATTTTCTTCATTTTACTGAAAATTATTGACCGCCATTGCAATTTTGTACTTTTTATAGTTTAGAATAGGTTTTTTTCATAAAATTGAAAGAAAATCAGAAAAATCATACTTAAATTTTGTTTGCATTGTTTAAAATAATCAAAATTATTCTTATTTTTATCAAAAATGATACTATTTTATTTGAAATCAGTTATTTTTACCATCTTGAGACAAGTCTTCTAATCAAAATTCAGATATAATGAGAATTAAAATACATAAACTTTTATTTTTGTGGAATAAGAATGCAGTTATTGATTTATTTTGCTGCAAATTATTAACCGTCATATGATTTCAGTACTTTTTGTACATCAAGATTGGCTGTTCTTCATAAAATATGTTTACTTTTAGGAAAAAGATATAAAATTATTGTACGCGTTTCCTAAAATGCAAATATTGTTTCATTTTACTGAAAATTATTGACCGCCATTGGATTTTTGTACTTTTTATAGTTGCGAATAGTTTTTTTTTCATAAAATTAAAATAATATCAGAAAAATCATACTAAAATTTTGTTCGTATTGTTTAGAATAATCAAAATTATTCTTCTTTTTATCAAAAATGATACTATTTTATTTGAAATCAGTTATTTTTACCATCTTGAGACAAGTCTTTAAATTAGAATTGAGATATAATGAAAATTAAAATACTTAAACTTTTGTTTTTGTGGAATAAGAATGTAGTTATTGAATTATTTTGATACAAATAATAACGTCACATGATTTCAGTACTTTTTGTACATCATGATTGGCTGTTCTTCATAAAATATGCTTACTTTTAGGAAAAAGATATAAAATTATTGTACGCGTTTCCTAAAATGCAAATATTGTTTCATTTTACTGAAAATTGTTGACCGCCATTGGATTTTTGTACTTTTTATAGTTGCGAATAGTTTTTTTTCATAAAATCAAAATAATATCAGAAAAATCATACTAAAATTTTGATCGCATTGTTTAGAATAATCAAAATTATTCTTCTTTTTATCAAAAATGATACTATTTTATTTGAAATCAGTTATTTTTACCATCTTGAGACAAGTCTTTTAATAAGAATTGAGATATAATGAAAATTAAAATACTTAAACTTTTGTTTTTGTGGAATAAGAATGTAGTTATTGAATTGTTTTGATACAAATAATAACGTCACATGATTTCAGTACTTTTTGTACATCATGATTGGCTGTTCTTCATAAAACATGCTTACTTTAAGGAAAAAGATATTAAATTTTTGTACGCGTTCCCTAAAATGCAAATATTTTTTCATTTTACTAAAAATTATTGACCGCCATTGGAATTTTGTACTTTTTATAGCTTAGAATAGTTTTTTTTTTCATAAAATTAAAATAATGTCAAAGAAATCATACTAAAATTTTGTTCGCATTGTTTAAAATAATCAAAATTATTCTTCTTTTTATTAAAGATAATACTATTTTATTTGAAATCAGTTATTTTACCATCTTGAGACAAGTCTGCTAATTAGAATTGAGATGTAATGATGTACTTTTTATTGTTTAGGAGTAGTTATCTTTTTTATTAAAAAAAAGACTATCAGAAAAATATAATGTAATGTTGTTTGCATTGTTTAAAATTATTTCTATTTCTTGTTAAAAAATACAGCAGTTATCTTTGTAATTTGTTATTTTAAATGCTTCGATTGTGACGAGAATATAGAAAGTCCGTGATTATAATAAGTTTTTTTTAAGAATTTTATGATGATCAGGATACAAAAATTTAAAATATTGAAAAAAATAGACTACATTTTTCAATAACTGATTCTTTCATTTTGTTTTTCCCGAGAATGTTTGGAAAATAATAAAATAAAAACCGCGATGTAGACACCGTTTTAGAACTCGCCGGTTTTGAAAATATATAACCTAAATAAAACGAAAAAGACCATTCTTTAATGATGATATTTTAATTTAGGTTTTATTTGTACATTTCTTTTCATTTCAATTCATAAAACTTTGCTAAATAATTAATAAACAAAATGTATAATTGAACGTTCGATTTTCAAGAGTCGCCATTTTAATTTGATTAAACGAAACTAAGATTCCGTAATTTGTATTAGTTTATCATGTGACGTATTAAAGTTCAATCCGTCATCAAGGTCGATCGGTACTATCCGTCCGATCAGTCCGATCAGTCAATTACTTTTACTATAAGTCTGACGGATTGCTGACGTGAGTTTGACGCGAACTTGACTGATCGGTGACTGATCGATGACCGCTGACTGATCGCTGAAATAGTAACGCCTAAGGTTGCAAGTACTGTAAACGGGCGTTTACTTTCGCGTTTACCTCCGCGTTAACGCGAAAACCGCGCGTCTTCTAATCTTGTAAAGAGTAAACGGGCGTTTACTTTCGCGTTTACTTCGCGTTAACGCGAAAAAGGCGTGTCTTCTATCTTTTAAAAAAAGTAAACGCCCGTTTACTGTTTGTAGTAAACGCGCGTTAACGCAGATTGTCCTCGTATCTTGGATACACTGACCTAATCTATCACATGATAAGGTACATTAAAATATCCATCTGTCCATTTTCGATCAACATATTGGCAATTGCATTTAATGAAATGAGACCTCTTTAATTAATTTATTGAAAATTAATCATTGCATATAAGAACAAAATGGAAATTCGTCCTGGCACTGTAAAACCTACAAGACTTTCAGTTTACATTCGTGAGAGGATATTAAGTTTTGGAATATTTGATTTTGGCATATTTATTTTTAAATATGCCGGTTTAACTGTGAGTCGATATTTGTACATGTAAATTTTGAAAAGAAAAAATAGAAAATCCGCTGTTGAAAGTTTTTGGAACTGACTATTTTTGCAATTAATAAATGTTTATATTTCTAATAAAAAGTGTTTTTTAATGTTAGGGTTCAAAACACATATACGTAAAATATTAAGTCATTTTAACAATATAAATAAATGTACAAATGCACATATTTTATAATACTAGTATACACAATTAGTTAACGCGAAAAGTAAACGCCTGTTTACTTTCAAGTGCGCATACAAATACAATTGAGAAATCTGTAGTAAACGCCTGTTTACTTTTACGTGCACGTAAAATTAAACTTGTGAAATCTGAAGTAAACGGACGTTTACTACTGACTAAACGGACACAGTGTAAACGCGCGTTTACTCGAGTAGACATTAGAAATTTCCGTTTTGACCGCGTTAACGTAAATGAAGTAAACGGGCGTTTACTAGTAAACGCGAAATTTATAGTTAACTAACGAAAAATGTGCACGCCGCGTTAACTTGCGTTTACTTTATGTAATGCTTGGTCTGCACCCAACTGTATGTATATATCTATACAAACAACATTTACTTTATTTTTTAATGACTGGCTATAGCAATCATGTATACTATGTATATATCTATACAAACAACATTTTACTTTATTTTTTAATGACTGGCTATAGTAATCATGTGTACTATGTATATATCTATACAAACAACATTTACTTTATTTTTTAATGACTGGCTATAGCAATCATGTGTACTATGTATATATCTATACAAACAACATTTAACTTTATTTTTTAATGACTGGCTATAGTAATCATGTGTACTATGTATATATCTATACAAACAACATTTTACTTTATTTTTTAATGTCTGGCTATAGCAATCATGTGTACTATATATATATCTATACAAACAACATTTTACTTTATTTTTTAATGACTGGCTATTGTAATCATGTATACTATGTATATATCTATACAAACAACATTTTACTTTATTTTTTAATGACTGGCTATAGCAATCATGTATACTATGTATATATATATACAAACAACATTTACTTTATTTTCTAATGACTGGCTATAGTAATCATGTATACTATGTATATATCTATACAAATAACATTTACTTTATTTTCTAATGTCTGGCTATAGTAATCATGTATACTATGTATATATCTATACAAACAACATTTTACTTTATTTTCTAATGTCTGGCTAAAGTAATCATGTATACTATGTATATATCTATACAAACAACATTTTACTTTATTTTTTAATGACTGGCTATAGTAATCATGTATACTATGTATATATCTATACAAACAACATTTACTTTATTTTTTAATGACTGGCTATAGTAATCATGTATACTATGTATATATCTATACAAACAACATTTACTTTATTTTTTAATGACTGGCTATAGTAATCATGTATACTATGTATATATCTATACAAACAACATTTACTTTATTTTTTAATGACTGGCTATAGCAATCATGTATACTATGTATATATCTATACAAACAACATTTTACTTTATTTTTTAATGACTGGCTATACATTGGACTTTGTTATTTTTATTGAAACTTTTTTACTCTTATTTTCTTATTCATCTGTAAAAGTGTAGGAAATCAAATTTGTTATCAATACACTCAAGTGAACATGGTGTTTTTATTGACTTTTCAGAAACTGCTTCACTTAACATTAAACATTTACTTCCATAACAGTCAAACTGAACGAGAAAAGGTGTTATCTGATAACACAATTGATGATCTGCACTACATTTGTAACATAATTGATGTGGTATACTCATATCAATAATACAAATGATAAAACAATTACAACACAGAAAAAGCTAAACAGTTAAAAGTAAAAGTAATAATGATAGGTATACAGAATCAATAATAATAGGTATACAGAATCAATAATAATAGGTATACAGAATCAATAATAATAGGTATACAGAATCAATAATAATAGGTATACAGAATCAATAATAATAGGTATACAGAATCCATTAAAATAGCTATACAGAATCAGTAATAATAGGTATACAGAATCAATAATAATAGGTATACAGAATCAATAATAATAGGTATACAGAATCAATAATAATAGGTATGCAGAATCAATTAAAGAACCTTAGTGAGCACGCTCACATACCCCACGTCCCCACATTGTCATTGGAGAAATTAAATAAGTATAAGAAAAAATATTGAATAATAATTTCCTGTCAATATACATAGTATGTCCTTATTATCTACAAAATTTCATGAAATTCTGTTGTGTGTTTTCAGAGGAGTTGAGATGACAAACTGTTGCAGAAGTACATTGAAGCAAATAAGTTCAAAGGGGCATAACTCCTAGAAAAAAATTGAACCGTAATTTCCTGTTGATATGCACATCTTATTATCTACAAAGTTTCATGAAATTCTGTTGTGTGGTTTGAGAGGAGTTGCGATGACAAACTGTTGCAGTAGTACATTAAAGTAAATAAGTTCAAAGGGGCATAACTCCTAGAAAAAAAAATTGAATCGCAATTTCCCGTCGATATGCACAACAACATAGTATGTCCTTATTATCTGAAAAGGTTTCGTGAAATTCTGTTGTGTGGTTTGAGAGGAGTTGCGATGACAAACTGTTGCAGTAATACATTAAAGTAAATAAGTTCAAAGGGGCGTAACTCCTAGAAAAAAAATTGAATCGCAATTTCCCGTCGATATGCACAACTACATAGTATGTCCTTATTATCTGAAAAGGTTTCGTGAAATTCTGTTGTGTGGTTTGAGAGGAGTTGCGATGACAAACTGTTGCAGTAATACATTAAAGTAAATAAGTTCAAAGGGGCGTAACTCCTAGAAAAAAAATTGAATCGCAATTTCCCGTCGATATGTACAACAACATAGTATGTTTTTATTATCTGAAAAGGTTTCGTGAAATTCTGTTGTGTGGTTTGAGAGGAGTTGCGATGACAAACTGTTGCAGTAATACATTAAAGTAAATAAGTTCAAAGGGGCGTAACTCCTAGAAAAAAAATTGAATCGCAATTTCCCGTCGATATGCACAACTACATAGTATGTCCTTATTATCTGAAAAGGTTTCGTGAACTTCTGTTGTGTGGTTTGAGAGGAGTTGCGATGACAAGAAACAGGACTGACGGACTGACGGACGGACTGACGGACGAACTGACGGACGGACGGGTCAAAAACACTATACCCTCCGCAACTTCATTGCGTGGGGTATAATAATAATAGGTATACAGAATCAATAATAATAGGTTTACAGAATCAATAATAAGGCCAACTAAAATTCATAAGTAGATTTTCATCCAAATTTTTGAAAAAAAAACGGGGCGGGTGGGAGGATTTAATTTTTTAATTTTTATTTCTTATGAAACCTTCTTGTGACGTGTTCTCCAAATGTGCAAGTGTAATAATAAGCCTATATTATGTATATACATATATAAGGAATCGTACATAATATTTCAAATCTTAACATGAATAAAGATCTCTAACTGGCAACCACTGTTCTACATGTAATTGCTGCTTTAGAAACCTAATCAGCAAAAACATAAAAGAAGAATGCTCTCTTCAGTTGGACTACCTTCACCAAATTTAGTGTCTTTTTAAGCGACCATTTTTTTGTCTCCATAAAATGAAACAAATATGCAACTAAAGAATTACGAGTTCAGAATAAAATGAAACCGTTTTGAAAACAAAAAGGTTGATGCTTTTATGATCCTACTTATAGATGCAAATATAACTAATATGTAAAACGTAAACTTAACCAAAAAGGAGAAGATGTTTAATGGCTCTATTGAGGGTATTGGGACAGAAGGTGTTTGCGCTGTTTGTCAACAAAAAATCCATGGGTAAATCTAAGTGTATGTTTGCCGACTTATTTATCTCAATTATACTGTCATAAATCTAACAAGTTCGTCCTTGCGTCATTTTATTTATACAGTTATGGTGTTGTACGAATGTGTTCCACGATTACTGCTCTTTGGGTATAATTCACAGTCCAAAATTCCTGCCACAAAATCATTTTATCAATTTATAAATCACAGAAATTTGTGTCATGCCGCGAAATTTCATCTTGGACACAGCGTATTACTTGTCACCTGATTATTTCATGCCCTTCTTGAAATCAATCTCTATTCTCGGTAGACGATTTTGTCATCATAGAGCTGCAGAATCTTTTTTAATTACTCGAAGTAATTTGAAATCCGAAATTTGAAACAGGAAGTTTTGAAGGAAACAAAATTTTTGACGGTTACAGAAAACGGAGATGAACAAATCCGTAAATCGTAAATTTTTCAATATAAAAAAATCGGGGCGGGACGATTTCAGAGGGGCGGGCGGGGATGAAAATCTATCAATTAATTTTAATTGGCTTAATAGGTATACAGAATCAACAATAATAGGTATACAGAAGCAATAATAATATGTATACAGAATCAATAATAATAGGTATGCAGAATCAATAATAATAGGTATACAGAATCAATAATAATAGGTATACAGTATCAATAATAATAGGTATAAAGAATCAATAATAACAGGTATACAGAATCAATAATAATAGGTATACAGAATCAATAATAATAGGTATACAGAATCAATAATAATAGGTATATAGTATCAATAATAATAGGTATACAGAATCAATAGTAATAGGTATACACAATCAATAATTATAGGTATACAGAATCAATACACAAACTGCATTAACTAAGAATATAATCAGATACAGTGTGCTTTTGACCTTAAGCGATACAATCAGTATCGGTTAAAGCCACAAACGACCCGTTTATATAGTGTCTGGTCAATAACACATTGTGTAACGTATTTATCTTCGACTATCTTCACATAGTTGAATTTAGACGTTGTTATAATGACCTAAATGAAGCATTGACGTAATCTTTGGTTTCTGATGGACATATCTAGCTTGAAATTAAGAATCTAATTAAACAAAACAAAAATCAAAATGCCTCCTATAGCAATTTTATGTCATAGATCTTTGATTTCACAACTTTCGACACGAAGCTTTCTTTTAATGATAAAACATATTGATGATTTAACTTTATGATTAACAACTATGTTTTAGCTTATCTTGAAATACTAGTTAATATATCAAAAACACATTCTGCTTTTGTATGTGCTTGTCCTAAGTCAGTAACCTATTGTTCGATGGATGTGGTTTGTTGGTTTGGTTCATATGTGTTTCTCTGTTATAAGACCTCGGTCGTCCTGTATCATTGGTTTTACACTATAATTTATAGTTTGCTGATTGGTGTGCACCGAGGCTTCGTACTTTGACCTATAGTTAACTTTTATTACATTGGGACTCCAATGGACAGTGTTCAAACCACATCTTCTTGTTTATATTTATTGTTTACCATTGACTTTTTTGTCAATTAAATTAGTAAATTATAGTTAAGAGTAGTTCATTACATTTTTCTAATATGCGAAGTTTTCACATATTCAATATTTATCCTATTGACCGTAAATGGTGAATACAAAAATAAATTAACAAATATCGTTCAAAGCATCAGATACCATACTATCGAAAACTGCATGCATCTTTTCTATCAATCCTGAAAAGTTAAAAAAAAAAATTCCGTCAAAAAATCATTTGCAAAACGTGTTTGCAACCGATACTAAGATAATATAATGTACCTAATTAGAGCAATATATCTTTATTCGTTTACCTTAACATGAAGAATAACTTAGTTGTGTTCGCTTTATCCAGATGATTTGTTCATTTGTTTTGATTAGGAGGTATTGGAATGGACACTTTCTTCATTGCCTAATATATTATACAAAAGTCACAAAAATAACAAGCACATCGTGCAAACAAATGGTTCGGTGTTCTAAATTCGGGGTTGATATATTTGGTTTTGCATACTTGCATTCCTATTTTTCTTTTCTGTATAAAAGCAAGTATTTTTCTAATAGTTTTAGAAAAGTATTATATCATCTGACGAGATTTGTTAATTGGAAGTTGCAGTTTATCTACCTTTATTAACAAGGAAATGTAAACAGGATAAACTTTTGTATTCATGTTTTCCGATCGTAATCGTCAATAGTCGAGAACAAAGGAGAACGTTTTTTTTTGTTGGCTTCAAAGCATTGGTTTTACTGTTTAGTGCGGTGATTTTTAACTGTTGTACTCTTTTCCATCGATTTCTATTTGGGCGTGGTGTTATCTGTCTTTCAAGATTTAGGATTTATTCCTATACTTCAAACACGAAAAAGATATCACTTAAGTTACCTGCTTTCATTCGTTCTTTTATCTCTTCAAAACTCCTTGTCTCTAATTCCATTTTCCTGATTTCGTCTAATCGTTTTACATAGGATTCACCTGCTGGATTGTTACGCTGGTCAAATCTAGTTAGCATATCATGAACTATAGTGATTAGTGTTTGGTATCGTGTGTCATCTAATGCAAAGACAGAAGAATGCTGCATTTCATTTCTGATCACACGTATCCGTTGAATGTCGTCACCAATAGCATCTTCATTGGTAGAAATCTGGTCAACCTCTTCTATTTTCCTAAAGCCTTTACTTGGAGAGTTTATTTTTAAAGCACAATATTTCTTACACATTTCTGTTATGTCCAACTTTTTACGATCAAGTATTTCTCCAGTCTTTGTATCTAAGAATAAGCGATCATATAAAACGCCTGATAATACCTCTAGAACTATCTTTGACATTCTGACGTAATTCTGTTCCTCACTACTTAATCTACCGGGAGCCTATAATATCAATGAAATATGTAATGATACAAACTAATGCTATATAATTGCCATCTATTAACAGGTAGGTAGCCTTACAAATAGTCAAGGCAGTAAATACACCGGGACAGTGAAAAAGGATAGAACACAGAATTAATGATAGACAGAAAATTCAATGTGACGTCAGAATATTCAAAATTACGTCAAATTTATTTGAATAATTAAAAATAAAAAATAAAAAGATATACATATATATATCATTGCAAGCATGCGAGATTTGTACAAAGCACAATGTTCTTAAAGATATACTAGAAGTATTTCCATTCAACAATAATTTTACAGTGGAGCTTTTTTTTTAAATGAGCTAGCTATGTAGTATGTTGTTCGACAAAGATAGATATTTAGGACATAGGGGCTATTCAAGGTGCTATGATATTCAACGCAACCAAGTAAACATGGCGTTCTTTTTAATTGATTGAAGATGCATTATTACATATATTTCATTACTTCTGCCTTGAACATACATAAACCAACTCAGAATATAATAGCAACATACCGGTCAGTAACATTTCTTTATTTTTCATATAGCATAGTATGATACGATCATAAACAAGTAAAAAAGGATGGATAATTTGCTTAAAAATCATATTAATATTTTCGTTATACAGCGTTAATCCTGTAGACGATCACATTAATTTTAGGAAAGCACTTAACATGCTTAAAAAGGAGGCACTTAAAAAAATTGTCAGGTGTGGGCGTGGAGCCTGTAGGCTGGCTGTAAATTATCTGAAAGTTCATTTCTGATTTCAAACATTTAAATAGATATAACTCAACTGTTTTACTTTTGCTTTTCGTGATATTTTCCGTGTCATGTTATTTGTTTTTTAACCAGGAACAGAAATATGAATCGATGAAGACCCTAGGGTAACCTGTATTTGTTTATAACCAGGAACAGAAATATGAATCGATGAAGACCCTAGGGTAACCTGTATTTGTTTATAACCAGGAACAGAAATATGAATCGATGAAGACCCTAGGGTAACCTGTATTTGTTTATAACCAGGAAGAGAAATATGAATCGATGAAGACCCTAGGGTAACCTGTATTTGTTTATAACCAGGAAGAGAAATATGAATCGATGAAGACCCTAGGGTAACCTGTATTTGTTTATAACCAGGAAGAGAAATATGAATCGATGAAGACCCTAGGGTAACCTGTATTTGTTTATAACCAGGAAGAGAAATATGAATCGATGAAGACCCTAGGGTAACCTGTATTTGTTTATAACCAGGAAGAGAAATATGAATCGATGAAGACCCTAGGGTAACCTGTATTTGTTTATAACCAGGAAGAGAAATATGAATCGATGAAGACCCTAGGGTAACCTGTATTTGTTTATAACCAGGAAGAGAAATATGAATCGATGAAGACCCTAGGGTAACCTGTATTTGTTTATAACCAGGAAGAGAAATATGAATCGATGAAGACCCTAGGGTAACCTGTATTTGTTTATCAACCCGGAACAGAAATATGAATCGATGAAGACCCTAGGGTAACCTGTATTTGTTTATAACCAGGAAGAGAAATATGAATCGATGAAGACCCTAGGGTAACCTGTATTTGTTTATCAACCCGGAACAGAAATATGAATCGATGAAGACCCTAGGGTAACCTGTATTTTTTTCGCAAATTGTTCCTTGATCTATGAAAAGCTATTCATATATTAACAATGCAACATTTATTTTATATGAAGGTCCCACAAAAAATCTAAAAAGTTGGTATGCTTTTTAGCTTCTCTCATGCGATACCGTTTTGGTGACTTTTTAGGCACTGGCTACGGTTACATGGAAATGTAACAATAATAAAAATATAATTGTTACATTGGTGACTAAATGCCGAAATGCATGGTTGGGTAAGGACCTGCTTAATTACGAATGTAACAATAATTATTGAGACTACGGTTACATTGCGTTATTATTACATGACAAACAGCAATGTACGATGGGACAAGTAATATGTACTAAATAATAATACATTTATTTTATATTTACAATACATACATTTATTTTATATTTACAATACATACATTTATTACATACAATTACTTTACTCCAGTAAGTGGTTATTAAAGCATTTTAAACTCCGACACATTTTTGATGAACGACATTACGTCCTCCATGGATACATGTACATACAGAAGTTCCCAGAATTTAAGTTACAGTTATCAAACTTTGCTTTCGTGATGTAACAATTTGTTTTAAAACTGAGTTTGTATAGCTGTATGAAATTTGTGTCTTGATATAGTTTCAATTTCGTTTAAAACGCATCCAAAGTTTTAAATTTTCACCCTAAACAACATTGGTAATAGGAATATCTTCATCCATTGTTCAAAGTATACTGACAGTAAAAAGAGTAGGTGTGCAGTCAAATACTTAAAAGTGAAACCATTGTACTATATTTTTCGTCTTTCGCCCTCCTAATCTGGAGAAGTAGCTTTAAGAACATCAAAACCATTAATACACAAAACTATTCAAACAATATTTGATGAATAATAATATTTATTATCTATCATTATTACAAGTATTATTCATTACATATGAAAGAATCAAGCAATACAACTATAAGTTTAATAAATCTAGCGTACATTGTTGTTTTTCGTGTAACAATAACCTGAGACTTCTACATGTTATAGTAGTCTCAGAAATAACGTAATGTTATCGTAGCCTCAATAATTATTGTTACATTCGGAAATAACCGGTTCCTTACCCATCTTTGCATTCCAGCAATTAGTCTCCAATGTAACAATAGTATTTTTATTATTGTTACATTTCCATGTAACCGTAGCCAGTGCTTTTTATGTGTTGTGTCTAAATATGAATTATAACCCTCAATAGTAAAGAACAGGTTGAACAAATCCTTCTGAACAAACAGAAAAAGAAGCCACATAAGAACAACACAAGTCTTTTTAATATTCAAGTTTATTAATGAAAACTCTTTCTCTGATCGGAATACGGTTAGGTGAGCTTTAAATTATGAGTTATAGTGTGGATTACGCAAATGTTTGAAGTTGGTCGGGTTTTGCGTACATTTCCTGTAAAACAAAAGTTTCGTTGTTTTCCTCTTAAAATTGATGTGTTAACCTCAGTTTTAGTTTGTTACACGGATCTGTTTTCTCTCAACAGATCTATGACTTTCGAACAGTGGTATACTACTGTTGCCTTTATTTGACTGACACATTTAAAAAGACTACGGATTTTCTTATCCCAGGCATGGATTACCTTAGTCATATTTGGCACAACTCTTTGGAAATTTGGATCCTTAATGCTCTTTAACTTTGTACTTGTTTGGCTTTATAAATATTTTGACATGAGCGTCACTGATGAGTCTCAAGTAGACGAAACGCGCGTCTGGCGTACTTACTTATAATCCTGGTACTTTTGATAACTAATTAGACAAAGACAAAGTCGATCTCAAAAACTTAACTATCTTTACTGATACAAAAAAGTAAGATACAAAATGACAAGCGTTTAATTAACAAAACAACACGTGCATTTCTGTGAAGAAAACAAAATCATGCGCGATTTTGTGAATGGAACTGATAGTAGATCCTTACGTGGTACAGTCCCGCATATCAATTGCGAATGGACCCAATACTTTTTTTTTATCACAACCAGTCCACAATGATACTGACATTAGCAACAAGTACACATCAAAGGAATAAAAATAAAAATTACCAATTATTGGATTTCATCGTGTCACTAAATGAAAATAATCTAAAGCAAATAGAAACATTACCTTTGATTTCTCACCAGACCAATAGTCTTTATATTTATGAGTTGTCGCATGTTCTTCGCAATAATAATTTTTCCCATCATGTACTTGATCAAATTCATGGAATCCTGTGTCAAAGGAGAAACTGGTAGTCTCACACTTCCATTTTTTCTCGAAAGATACCGTTTTCAACTTGTATCGCGTGTTGATAATTCTGTTGATTTCTCTTTCGACAACTTTTAAAACAGCTTGGTTAACCTCTGTATCTACCTCGTCCCATTGCCATACTTGCAGCTGAATCATATGACTACTCTTTGCTAATACAAATTTTGCACAGCCAGTTCTGTCAATATTGAATACACAACAATCCTTGAAGAGGCCTATCTCGCCCTTTACCACTGCTAGAGGATATTCTCGTAGACAAGAGACAATCAGATTGCTGATTAGATACGGCGGTAAAAAACTAAAGACAAAACACAAACATGTAGATTTGTTAGCATTTGAAACGTTAAACAATACATCAATATCCTTAATTTTTAATGTTTGAAGCATGCATGGAACGTAAAAAAAACTATGCTCCCTTTGTACATTTCCACTTTCCGTCAATAGCAATGGATAGATGATAATGTCAAACTTTTCGATTACTTCCAGTATATGCTCTTTATGAATCCTCATGTCTGCTGATTGTTTCTTGAATATTTCTTCCAATAGCTTAGGATCCATCTTTCCTGTTTGTTTGAAGTTGTTCCATTGTAAGTGTGGTAATTCCAGTTGAAACTGCTGGGCTGTAACAATGCATGTAAAGGCATTTGCTAACCATTGGGGATCAAGTATGATGTATGACGGAATGTCTTCAAAAAATATCATGTTACCAATTTCATGTTGATACCTGAGAAAGAGATGAAGCTCCTTGTCATCAGTTATCGGAAGTGGTATTTTCTCACCTAGTTCTTTTACTCTTTCAAAAGAAATTATTTGTTTTCCGATCGTTAGTTCAGAGTTGATGGCTTTTTCCATCTGAATAAATTTAACAGGGTATTCTCGATTCCAATTTGAGCTACTCTTTGCTGTGGCAAATATATTATTTCTCAATTTTCCAAAAGCATCTTCTTCATCCTCTGTGTTGGATATCAGGTGAATTGATCTCAGGTGACGCTTGGAATCTTTAAATATTTTATCAGTGTAGGATTCGAGACGTTTTCTGCATTGTTCTTCGTCCTTTCGCAAAAACAGAAACAGTGATATTGTATTATTTCATTATCATTTAACTAAAACAGTCTTAGATACATGATTTCTTATGATGTTTTTGGCTGTCAGTAACTATTACTATTCTCATATCTGTACTTTTCTGTGATGTTTTTCTAGAGCAGATGTATAAAGACTCTGGCTTTCGTAAATTGTTATGATATAAATTAGTTAGACGGTTAGTTTTTGGCATTGAATTGTTTCATATGTTTTCAATCGGGGTGTTTTTAAGCCGGTTATATGGTACAGGTTTTTCATCAGCATCTGTTAACCCAACCAGGGCCTTTGAGAATAATCCCCGTTTTTCAGAGGGTTCATGTTGCTCAGTTTTAATTTTCCTATGAAAACTGTGTTCTGTATACTGTTGGGTTTTTTAATGATAGTTTTTATTTTCTATATTCATAAAGAATCGAACACTGGGGCAAAAAATTGGTTACTATTTAAGAACGGAAGTTGACAAAATTAAGAATGAGTGATAAAACACTACTTATTGAAATTAGCAGACACCAACACATGCAAAGAGAAAAAAGTGTCTATAGTAATTGTAATAATCAAATTGATGGTGAACATTAATCCGTCTAGTGACTTGAATAATAATAATTTTGACAAATAAGGAAATGTTGATAAACCTGTCAATACCAAAGGAAACTATAATCGTGACATCCGTAAAAAATGTCTTTAAAATAAGGCAATGTTAGAGTAGAGACTTAAACTACTAATACAAAATTGATACATTTTTTTTCATATTAAATGTCAATTTATTTGCAATATTATTGACTTGTAAAACACTGGTTTTCTTAATTTACTATGTGTCAATTTATAGGCATCATCTCATTCACACTTCACTCAAAAAATGTCCTAGAGAACAACTTTAAAAACAAAAACGACAATCAGCATTGACGAGCATGACCGTCAGCACAGAAAAAGATATACATTATTATCAATATGACAAAGGTACATATTCGTACAGTAAAATGAAATAGATATTATACAATCTAGACTGAAACAATTTCGATAGTTTCTATTTAAACTGCGCTCTAATGTAACATTGAATCAGCGATTTGTACACAGCCCTTTAGATGTGTAAGACGTCTTGGCAAACTTGATCTAATCGTATCTTATAGATCCAATACATTGGTGAAGTATTTCCAATGTCCATAGTCTAAACTTAACTAGAATACCGTTTTTATACGAACACAAGTTAACATTACCTAAATATTTTCAAAGGCCCAAATTCAGTCGTCAAGTTTTTATAAACAGAGACTAAATTAAAATATCTACTCCATTGTTACTTTGATATAAATACCTGAAATTTGTCCTTGTGTGTACCAATTGCAATAACTGGTGGATCTAGAAGGTTGTCAGCTCCTTCGAGCAATACAGCTTCAGTTTTGTCGTTTATGCTTCCATAACAATGTATTGTATCCATCCAGAAATTGAATGTGCCTGTTATGAAAGACAAATTAATATTTAAATATTTCGGTGGATGACTGCACTTGAAATGTGTCTGAAGAATATAATTACGTCATTCAATAAAAAAATATATAATGATTTATCCTGCAGACCGTTATAATATTGCAAGTAAAAAATATAACTATCTAAATCAGTGTATAAAAAGAAGCGAAAGTTACACACGGGCGAATCAACATTCATCAGTCAAAAAGAAAGCGATAACGATCGGGCAAATAAAAAAAAAAACAAAAATAGACAAACAAAAGAAAGCGATAACGAATGGGCAGATAAAAAACTTTAAAGAATAGACAACAAAAGAAAGCGATAACGATCGGGCAAAAAAAAAAACCCCAAAGAATAGACAAACAAAAGTATGCACACCATTATATAGAACACAATCGAGAGAACAAAATGAACCTTGTATAAATCAGGGTTGAATCGAGGTGCTCAAGAAGGGTACACAGATCCTATATCACATTCTGCACCCGTCTTGTTGTTTGTGGTAAGTACAAATTTGGCAATGAGTCTCACTTGTACGTCAGAGTCCACGTAAATTGTGGTAACTACAAATGGAACATGCCTATGGTAATCTGGTAATAAAGCCAATTTAATAATGGAGTCCATGAATTTTCCATGTACAGAAATCAAAATGCTATACATTAATAAAACACATTGCGAGGCACAGCTTGATACGAGCGGAGAGTTCGAACCCTAAACAGTTTGGGCGAAAATCTAAAGATACAGTTACATTTAGCATAATAAAGAACCCACCTAGCCTTTGAATTAAATCCCATTGAATAGAAATGAACAATTGATACATTTGTATTAGAAAAGTTTTGTTTTTGTTCCGTTTTTCATAATAGTTCAGACCATTGCCCCAAAAATCAATCCCAACCTTCATTTTTGTATATGAAACCTTGTGGTAACATTTCATCAAGATCCAATCACTAATATGTAAGCTATTGTTTGGAAATCAAATGTCTTCGGACAACGCAAGATATTTGCGGTCGTATAACAAAGGATGTTTGTATGAGATAAGAAGAAGACAACATTTGGGGTGATATCTTTTTAAGCAAGATATAAAATAGGTTAGATACAAGTATATTACACGATTTTACGTGTAAAAGAGAGGGGAAAGATATAAAAGGAACATTTATAATCATAAGACGAAAATAAACTGACAAAGACATGACAAAGAACGCCCAAGACTAAAACGACAATCAAAAATATTCAAAACACAACGTAGAGAACTTAAGACTGAGCAACAGAAAACCCAACCAAAAACCGGAGGTGATTTCATACACTCACGGAAGATTCTACTCTCCATGTGCACACGTTGTGTTGTTCGTGTATTTAAAAACCTGGTGATAAGTATAATTCGGTATGCAAAAAGTGGCAGGATTGTAGTTAAGACTTTTGGAACATATCCGTCATCATCTTTAAAACAGATATTCAATGACGTTAAACCAACTATTGATGGCTAAATTTTTAGAAGGGATAATTTCAACTGCACCTCTTTGACTCTTGGTTTGATAGCTTTTGTGTGAGCAGCAACCTTCTTATAAGGACATCATGATAGGAAATACAAGTCCTAGAATATTGTATCAATTTGGAGATATATACTTCATGGGAAGACACTGCTAGAATGTTGCTACATAGAAAATGAAAGAACAATTGGAAAGCTAAGTCATCTCTTTTGTCACAAACTTTTGTTTTCATCCGATCCTCAATGTCAATTTCTAAATGCAAGTGAAGATAGCAAATGGCTATATTAAATGTCAAAAGTGTCGTTTAGAGAAAATAATAAAAATCATTAACAAAATAGCCACGTATTAAAATTTGCTGTCTTAAATGTTTAGTTTCATTGTTTCTATATGAACTGAACATCAAGAATAATTGGTATCTACGTTTAGTATAATAATATCTTGACTTTACAAACCGTAGGATACTGTGTCATCTATGTCATGTAAATTTGCTACGACAAGAAAAATTGCTTCTGAATTCAAAAACGTTTGATGTGTGTTGTAATACTCAATGTCACCAGCAAAATCCCACACTGTTAAATTTGCATAGCCGTCTTCGTCTTGTAAGTCTACAGCAGATCCGATTATACTTAACAGCTCATCCTTTGCCAGTTTAGAAAACGGGGATTCTGTAATTTCCTGATAAGCAAACTGATAATTCATTTTGGGCTGAGGTTCTTCGTCATGTTCAATATTTTTGGTGATTGTGCCCTTATTATCATCTGTTGATATCTGATCTGATATCTCCAATATGTCATGCTTTGGTTTTTCTTTATCTTGATGCATCTTTTTGACAATTGACTGCAATATTCTATTGTTGATACTTGTTTCTTTCACTAATCTTGTATCTACAAAAAAAATTAGTAAAATGTGTTCATAGTATAGAAGAAATCTATGGAAGTTATGATTAAACTTCACCGATTTCATATGTTATACAATAAAGAAACAATAAAGAAAACCACGTTCATACCTTTCTCAGAAACTAAACACATAATACAATAATCTGTTAAGGCAATAGGTCATTCATTATCAAGAAAAAAGTAAATTAACAAAAATACCGAACTCTGAGGAAAATTCAAAACGGAAAGTCCGTATTCAAATGGCAAAATCAAAGCTCAAACACATCAAACGAATAAGCGTATCTGCATTTAAAAAATATAGATATCAATAACATTTTATTTTCATATAAAATCTTTACAGTAACAACTATCGCAGTAATTGAAATAATGAAATTACAGTAGACATAAAGTATTTGCTAAAGTATTAAATTGCCATCTGATAAGACATCCATCTGATTAGACATCCATCTGATTAGACATCCATCTGATAAGACATCCATCTGATTAGATATCCATCTGATTAGACATCCATCTGATTAGACATCCATCTGATTAGACATCCATCTGATAAGACATCCATCTGATTAGATATCCATCTGATTAGACATCCATCTGATTAGACATCCATCTGATTAGACATCTATCTGATTAGACATCCATCTGATTAGACATCCATCTGATTAGACATCCATCTGATTAGACATCCATCTGATTAGACATCCATCTGATAAGACATCCATCTGATTAGATATCCATCTGATTAGACATCCATCTGATTAGACATCCATCTGATTAGACATCTATCTGATTAGACATCCATCTGCTTTGACATCCATCTGATTAGACATCCATCTGATTAGACATCCATCTGATAAGACATCCATCTGATTAGATAACCATCTGATTAGACATCCATCTGATAAGACATCCATCTGATTAGACATCCATCTGATTAGACATCCATCTGATAAGACATCCATCTGATTAGATATCCATCTGATTAGACATCCATCTGATTAGACATCCATCTGATTAGACATCTATCTGATTAGACATCCATCTGATTAGACATCCATCTGATTAGACATCCATCTGATTAGACATTCATCGGATTAGACATTCATCGGATTAGACATCCATCAGATTAGACATCCATCTGATTAGATATTTTCATTTAGTTTTTTTTGCGCTGATTGGATTGTATTCTTGAGAACAATTTTTAATAAGACGTTGAAGATCATATAAACATGAAATGCAGGAACTAAAAATTTATTAAAAAAAATCCTAATTACACAGCATTTTAAGTCTCAAGTTTGAAAGAGTACACTGGAAAACAGTATAATTATAAAAAAAAAATAACATTTTTACATATAATAAAACGGCTGCGAGGATAAGTTTACATAAGCATAGTAATTTTTGTGAAAAAAAATATTTTGCGATAATGTAGTAGAGATCATTAGTCTGTATTTTAGTTCAAATTACATCCAACATGTCTATCTTTAATTCCATTAATTAAATATTGAATATTCATATTAGGTCTGAGACATATGGTTCATACTAGGGTCGAGCAAAAATGTGTTTCCAAGAATTGAAAAATAAAAAAAGAATAAATACATAAAAACAGCATACACAGAAAAAATTAAAATTATGTTTACTATGTTTTAGTTTTTCTATGATAACTTTGCAATAAATAAAATAAAACATGTAAAATTAAAGTGAGAAAAAAATCTCATATTTACCTAACACTTTATTCCATTCCCAGTTACTTAGATTTATTCTACATCTCCGCCGATGAATTTCTATACCATTTGTGCTTTTTACGCTTTGTAACTCCTCCCCGAACAGTCTTCGTACTAAGGAAGTCTTTCCAACAGATTTTTTTCCAACAATTATTAAATTTATATCCCGTCTTCTTTCTGAACCCGATTCAAGGGCGTTCAGATAAATGGCAATCGACTCATGATCCATCTTTTTTATTTGTTCTGGTATTTTGCTGTCTGAAATGTAAATAAATAAATGTTTATCCTAAAAAGTCATTAGTAAGAGGTCATACTCGTCTACCGATTTATACATATTAGGTCTGAGACATACAGTTCATATTAGGGCCTCCTCAATCGATTTATGAATTTCGAACAGCGGTATCCTACTGTTGCCTTTATGATTATGTTGACGTCACATGCCTTGTGACAGCAACTAGTAAGAATGATTTTTACGGCACATGCCTTGTGAGAGGAACTAATAAGAATGATTATCCAAAATATATTCAGCACGTTGAGGAAAGAATAAATTAGATGAGAATGATTTTAAAGTTAATGTGATCATGGTGATATGTAATCAATCAATCTTCATCAATAGCCTACTTTACTTTTCCCATCAATTTGTTGTTTTTTTTCATCATTTTTCATTATAACATTATAAGCAGATATCAATGTTTCTGTATATTAGAAACAGGTAATTATAAATCATTTCAGTGGTATCTGAATAATTAACATTAGATGATTACCTTCAACTACTGGTGCTGCAGGTTCCTGTAAATGGGTGTCAGGAGTTACTTCTGGGGATGTCTTTGACATGACAGTCTACAAAAAGGTAAAAAAAATCCTTATTTAAGAGCAATCACTCCTACATGTATGAAGAGTGACAGTCTACTATAAACTCTGACTTTTAAATAGATCTTGCCTTGCTGATCATTTGTGTGATTTAAAGTGTTTATTTATCTATTATAATTTAAATCATATAAGGCATAACGGAAAAAAAAATGTTTCTCTCTAAATATCATAGTTTTCATGATAATAGGCACAAATGAAACAAAATGGTAAAATTTGTCATTTATGGGCAATAACTCCTATAAGAATATGTCTAACAGTTTTGATGTATATGAACAATTGGTAGAGCTCATCATTCTGAACATTTTTGTTCCTTTCAGATTTTCTCTATTTGTAACATTTCAAAAAATAATAGACAAAACTTGCATTTTACCCCTATGTTCTATTTTTAGCCATGTCGGCCAATTTGGTTGGTAGGCGGGGTCATCGGACACATTTTTTAAACTATATACCACAATGATGATTGTGGCTAATTTTGGTTAAATTTGGTCCAGTAGTTTTAGAGTAGAAGATTTTTGTAAAAGTTAACGATGACGGACGACGACGACGACGGACCACAGACGACGGATGCCAAGTGATGAGAAAAGCTCACTCGGCTTTTTAGGCCAGGTGAGCTAAAAAATCAATTGTTTTCTGATTTTTGTGATTCACAGTTTCTTGCTTTAAAAGTGTCAGACCACCAATTCAAAATCCCTACCTATTCCAACAAATTTTTCATTTTTCAATTGTCACAGCTTTCTTAATTTTTTACCTAAGCATAACTTCATACAAAGCAGGTATATCCTAAAATGTACATGTATCACCTTTCTATCTGCCAATTTTTAATCCAGGTTTAATGTTTTTCACTTGTAGTAAAATACCAACGGTCAGAAGGTAACTATTAAACATAGCCCCTGATTTTTCTGGAAATCTTAAATAAATATAGTATGGAGCGCATTAATCCTAAATTTTTAATGCGAACTCATGAGCAAGTAAATTATGTTTAACAAGAGTGTACACGCTGAAATGTCTCGCCTTCTTTACTAATCATTGATATTATGTTGATAGTCCTAAATATAAAGCTTTATTACAACTGTCACAAAAACTTAACATTAACCAAGAAAACTAAACATCAACCAATGAACCACGAAAATGAGGTCAAGGTCAGATGAACCATGCCAGGCAGGCGTTTACAGCTATCAATTCTTTCATACAACAAATATAATTCACATATTGC
Organism: Mytilus edulis; assembly: GCA_019925275.1. Classification (NCBI taxonomy): domain Eukaryota; kingdom Metazoa; phylum Mollusca; class Bivalvia; order Mytilida; family Mytilidae; genus Mytilus; species Mytilus edulis. The sequence goes on along the minus strand of JAHUZM010000015.1, from coordinate 301,459 downwards.
TATAGTTTAAGAAAAACAGACCAAAACACAAAAACTTAACACTGAGCAATGAACCGTGAAATTAGGTCAAGGTCAAATAAAACCTGTGCGACTGACATACAGATCATAAAATATTTCCATACACCAAATATAGTTGACCTATTGCATATAGTATTAGAAAAAAAGTCAAAAACTAAAAAAACATGAAAATGAGATCAAGGTCAGATGACACCTGCCAGCTAGACATGTCACCTTACAATCATTCCATACACCAAATAAAGTAGACCTATTGCATACAGTATAAGAAAAACAGACAAAAAAACACAAAAACTTAACTATAACCACTGAACCATGAAAATGTGGTCAAGGTCAGATGGCACCTGCCAGTTGGACATGGACACCTTACAGTCTATTCATACACCGAATATACTAGACCTATTGCTTATAGTATCTGAGATATGGACTTGACCACCAAAACTTTGTTGCGAATAGTACGCAATTATAAAGACATTGGACTTTTATTTGACACTGTTATCACTAATATTACATTTTTATTTTAATAATAGTAAATGAATCATGCTAGAATATTCTAGATGGATAGTGAAAGTAATTGTGTATATTTATGTTTAAGAAAGTGTTAGCAAATTCCGGAATTTACCCTGTTACTAAAAATAGATTATTTATCATTTCTCTAGTTAATTATAGTTTGTTCTAGATTTAGAATGTTCTTATGATTTTAGTATATAAGTTAAGGGTTTTTATGGATAATTTTCATTGTAAAAATAGTAGTAACAGAAGTATAGAAGTATTATCAGTTGAACTAGAAAGAAAAAGACGGATTATTCTAATGCGGTATTTATTAACTGTACATACTGGTAAATAACTGTTAGTTATTTGATTAAAGATATTAAAGGATTCCGTGTTAGTCTGATTTCGCCACAAACTTAACCTTGTTCACTGATCCATGAAATGAGGTCGAGGTCAAGTGAAAACTGTCTAACGGGCATGAGGACCTTGCAAGGGATGCATATACCAAATATAGTTATCCTATTACGTATAATAAGAGAGAAAAAAGCATTACAAAAAGTCTTAACTTTTTTCAAGTAGTCACTGAACCATGAAAAAGAGGTCAAGGACATTTGACATGTGACTGACTGAAACTTTGTAACATGAGGCCTCCATATACAAAGTATGAAGCATCCAGGTCTTCCACCTTCTAAAATATAAAGCTTTAAAGAAGTTAGCTAACGCCACCGCCACCGCCGGATCACTATCCATATGTCGAGCTTTCTGCGACAAAAGTCGCAGGCTCAACAAAAATGGTTTAAATTACACTTTCACTAAAAGTTTCATTTCTGCAAATTTTTGTGGTTAGTATAAGTAAACAATGACATCAAAAGCACTATATATTTTTTAGGGAAGGACTACTTTAATATAGAACTTTACATTATAAATTGGAGTGAGTGAATTGGTGGTCTGACATCTTTAATGCCATATCTCATACTGCTTATTTAATGATGATTTGATTGATTTGTTTTGTATGTAATTAAAAAAGGTTGTGCAGGACAGTTAATGTTACTGAGTTTACTAATTTCATAGAGGTTTTATCTATGTAGGTGGCTTTGTCTCCCCGCTACATACTGAAAGGTTTTAAATCTATAAACAGGTTGACAGCATACTTAATATTTTGTAAAGATGTGCTTTTTCTTTTAATATATGATTATAACATATTTGCATAAACATGTAAATCAACCTTTCCGCACAGAAGTATGCATTATATATACATAAAAGGAGATGATGTGATGTATATACCTAGGAGATACCAAGTTGATGACACATAGAAGGAGATGATGTGATGTATATACCTAGGAGATACCAAGCTGATGACACATAAAAGGAGATGATGTGATGTATATACCTAGGAAATAGCGAGCTGATGACACATACAAGGACATGATGTGATGTATGTACCTAGGAGATACCACGCTGATGACACATACAAGGACATGATGTGTTGTATATACCTAGGAGATACCAAGCTGATGACACATAAAAGGACATGATGTGATGTATAAACCTAGGAGATAGCAAGCTGATGACACATACAAGGACATGATGTGATGTATATACCTAGGAGATACCAAGCTGATGACACATACAAGGACATGATGTGTTGTATATACCTAGGAGATACCACACTGATGACACATAAAAGGAGATGATGTGATGTATATACCTAGGAGATAGCAAGCTGATGACACAAAAAAGGAGATGATGTGATGTATATACCTAGTACATACCAAGCTGATGACACATACAAGGACATGATGTGATGTATATACCTAGGAGATACAGAGCTGATGACACATACAAGGACATGATGTGTTGTATATACCTAGGAGATACCACACTGATGACACATAAAAGGAGATGATGTGATGTATATACCTAGGAGATAGCAAGCTGATGACACAAAAAAGGAGATGATGTGATGTATATACCTAGTACATACCAAGCTGATGACACATACAAGGACATGATGTGATGTATATACCTAGGAGATGTCAAGCTGATGACACATAAAAGGAGATGATGTGATGTATATACCTAGGAGATAGCAAGCTGATGACACATACAAGGACATGATGTGATGTATATACCTAGGAGATACCAAGCTGATGACACATATAAGGAGATGATGTGATGTATATACCTAGGAGATACCAAGCTGATGACACATACAAGGACATGATGTGATGTATATACCTAGGAGATACCAAGCTGATGACACATATAAGGAGATGATGTGATGTATATACCTAGGAGACAGCAAGCTGATGACATATACAAGGAGATGATGTGATGTATATACCTAGGAGATACCAAGCTGATGACATATACAAGGAGATGATGTGATGTATATACCTAGGAGATACCAAGCTGATGACACATACAAGGACATGATGTGATGTATATACCTAGGAGATACCAAGCTGATGACACATAAAAGGAGATGATGTGATGTATATACCTAGGAGATACCAAGCTGATGACACATATAAGGAGATGATGTGATGTATATACCTAGGAGATACCAAGCTGATGACATATACAAGGAGATGATGTGATGTATATACCTAGGAGATACCAAGCTGATGACACATACAAAGAGATGATGTGATGTATATACCTAGGAGGTAGCAAGCTGATGACACATACAAGGAGATGATGTGATGTATATACCTTGGAGATACCAAGCTGATGACATATATAAGGAGATGATGTGATGTATATACCTAGGAGACAGCAAGCTGATGACACATACAAGGACATGATGTGATGTATGTACCTAGGAGATACAAAGCTGATGACATATACAAGGAGATGATGTGATGTATATACCTAGGAGATACCAAGCTGATGACACATATAAGGAGATGATGTGATGTATATACCTAGGAGATACCAAGCTGATGACATATACAAGGAGATGATGTGATGTATATACCTAGGAGATACCAAGCTGATGACATATACAAGGAGATGATGTGATGTATATACCTAGGAGATACCAAGCTGATGACACATACAAGGAGATGATGTGATGTATATACCTAGGATATACCAAGCTGATGACATATACAAGGACATGATGTGATGTATATACCTAGTAGATACCAAGCTGATGACACATATAAGGAGATGATGTGATGTATATACGTAGGATATACCAAGCTGATGACATATACAAGGAGATGATGTGATGTATATACCTAGGAGATACCACGCTGATAACACATATAAGGAGATGATGTGATGTATATACCTAGGAGATACCAAGCTGATGACATATACAAGGAGATGATGTGATGTATATACCTAGGAGATACCAAGCTGATGACACATACAAGGACATGATGTGATGTATATACCTAGGAGATGTCAAGCTGATGACACATACAAGGAGATGATGTGATGTATATACCTAGGAGATACCAAGCTGATGACACATATAAGGAGATGATGTGATGTATATACCTAGGAGATACCAAGCTGATGACATATACAAGGAGATGATGTGATGTATATATACCTAGGAGATACCAAGCTGATGACACATAAAAGGAGATGATGTGATGTATATACCTAGGAGATACCAAGCTGATGACACATACAAGGAGATGATGTGATGTATATACCTAGGAGATAGCAAGCTGATGACACATACAAGGACATGATGTGATGTATATACGTAGGAGATACCAAGCTGATGACACATACAAGGAGATGATGTGATGTATATACCTAGGAGATACCAAGCTGATGACACATACAAGGAGATGATGTGATGTATATACCTAGGAGATACCACGCTGGTGACACATATAAGGAGATGATGTGATGTGTATACCTAGGAGATAGCAAGCTGATGACACATACAAGGACATGATGTGATGTATATACCTAGGAGATAGCAAGCTGGTGACACATAAGAGAGATGATGTGATGTATGTACCTAGGAGATACCACACTGATGACACATAAAATGAGATGATGTGATGTATATACCTAGGAGATAGCAAACTGATGACACATACAAGGACATGATGTAGTGTATATACCTAGGAGATACCACACTGCTGACACATAAAAGGAGATGATGTGATGTATATACCTATGAGATAGCAAGCTGATGACACATACAAGGACATTATGTGATGTATATATATAGGAGATACCAAGCTGATGACACAAAAAATAGAGACATCCAACAGATGAGAACACAGATTTCAAACATTTGTCTTTCACATATATAAATATGCCAACATGTATATTAGGCAACACGCTTGGAATTATCAACTTACATTGTTAACTGACAACAAATACTACAATGACATTGAAAACTACAGGCAACCGTTTTATTGTAATTTAATTGTACCAAGTCTGTTTTGTCTCTTATAATCTGTGAATATCTTTTCAAGTTAGTAAGACAAGACTATTTACCTTAAGGAAGTCCATCACTTCTTTCTTCTTCTTTTCAGAATAAAACATTGATGTTGTTACCAGATCATAAGGAGTCTTACCCTGAAATACAATCAAATAATCTTTCATTAATTATACCCATATATATCTTTTATTTCAAAAACTGTTAAACATTAAGTAATAGGTAACTGTTGCATTAATTTTACCTATACAATGCAGAATGTTGTCTTATTTATATATACTTCAAATAAAAACCAGTGAACCTAAACCAACAACAAATATGAAGTGTCATTATAAAGAGATCAATGAATAATATTTGAGATTTTGCTGTTAAAGAAATTATTGAATGATTGGTGTAGGGTGTGTGGGTGAAATGTGATAAGATGGTAGTTATATGTGTTGCTGGAGTATAATCAAATGGTAGTTTTGTTAATAGTGTTTGATTGGTGTAAGATGTGTAGCTGGAGTATAATTAAATGGTAGTTTTGTTAATAGTGTATGATTAGTGTAAGATGTGTTGTCGGAGTATGCTTAGATGGTAGTTTTGATAAAAGTGTATGATTGGTGTAAGGTGTGTTGGTGGAATGTGATTGAATGGTAGTTTTGATAAAAGTGTATGATTGGTGTAGGGTGTGTTGGTGGAATGTGATTGAATGGTAGTTTTGATAAAAGTGTATGATTGGTGTAGGGTGTGTTGGTGGAATGTGATTGAATGGTAGTTTTGATAAAAGTGTATGATTGGTGTAGGGTGTGTTGGTGGAATGTGATTGAATGTTAGTTTTGATAAAAGTGTATGATTGGTGTAGGGTGTGTTGGTGGAATGTGATTGAATGTTAGTTTTGTTAATAGTGTATAATTGGTGTAAGGTGTATTGGTAGAATGTGATTAGATGGTAGTTTTGTAAACAGTGTATGATTGGTGTAAGATCTGTTGGTGAAATGTGATTAGATGGTAGTAAAGTGTGTTGTTGGAGTATGATTAGATGGTATTTTTGTTTAATAGTGTATGATTGGTGTGAGGTGTATTAGTGGAATGTGATTAGATGGAAGTAAGATGTGTTGGTGGAGTATGATGAGATGGTAGTTGTGTCAGTAGTGTAGGATTGGTGTAAGGTGTGTTGGTAGAGTATGATGAGATGGTAGTTGTGTCAGTAATGTAGGATTGGTGTAGGGTGTGTTGGTAGAGTTTGATGAGATGGTTGTGTCAGTAGTGTAGGATTGGTGTTAGGTGTGTTGGTGGAGTATGATGAGATGGTAGTTGTGTCAGTAGTGTAGGATTGGTGTAAGGTGTGTTGGTGAGTATGATGAGATGGTAGTTGTGTCAGTAATGTAGGATTGGTGTTAGGTGTGTTGAGTAGATGATGATGTAGTGGTTGTTCAGTAGTGTAGGATTGGTGTTAGGTGTGTTGGTGGAGTATGATGAGATGTAGTTGTGTCAGTATGTAGGATTGGTGTAGGTGTGTTGGTAGAGTATGATGAGATGGTAGTTGTGTCAGTAGTGTAGGATTGGTGTTAGGTGTGTTGGTGGAGTATGATGAGATGGTTGTATGTGTCAGTAATGTAGGATTGGTGTTAGTGTGTTGGTAGAGTATGATGAGATGGTAGTTGTGTCAGTAGTGTAGGATTGGTGTAGGTGTGTTGGTAGAGTATGATGAGATGGTAGTTGTGTCAGTATTAGGATTGGTGTAGGGTTGTTGGTAGAGTATGATGAGATGGTTGTAGTGTCAGTAATGTAGGTTTGGGGTGTTAGTGTGTTGGTGATGTATGATGAGATGGTAGTTGTGTCAGTAGTGTAGGATTGGTGTTAGTGTGTTGGTGGAGTATGATGAGATGGTAGTTTTCAGTATTAATTGTTATGTGTTATATGTGATGTGTCAGTAGTTAGGATTGGTGTTAGGTGTGTTGGTGAGTATGATGAGATGGTAGTTGTGTCAGTAGTGTAGGATTGGTGTTAGGTGTGTTGGTGGAGTATGATGAGATGGTAGTTGTGTCAGTAATGTAGGATTGTGTTAAGTGTGTTGGGAGTATGATAGATGTAGTTGTTCAGTATGAGGATGTGTTAGTGTTTTGGTGAGTATGATGAGATGGTAGTTGTGTCAGTATTAGGATTTTTTTTGTTATGAGATGAGTTTATGTATTTAGGTGTGGAGTAATGAAGGTAGTTGTTCTAGAATGTTAGGTGTGGATATATGAAGTTGCAGTAGAGGGGTGTATTTAAGATGAATGTTCAGTAGTGTAGGATTGATGTAGGGTGTGTTGGTAGAGTATGATGAGATGGTAGTTGTGTCAGTAATGTAGGATTGGTGTTAGATGTGTTGGTATGTTGAGGTCAAGTGAAAACTGTCTGACTGGCATGAGGACCTTGCAAGGTACGCACATACCAAATATAGTTATACTTTTACTGATAAAAGATAATTTAACATTACAAACATTTTTTTTTTCAAGTAGTCACTGAACCATGAAAATGAGGTCAAGGACATTGGACATGTGACTGGCTGAAACTTCGTAACATGAGGCATCCATATACAAAGTATGAAGCATCAAGGTCTTACTCTTTCTAAAATTTAAAGCTTTTAAGAAGTTAGCTAACGCCTCCGCCACTGCTTGATCACTATCCCTATGCCGAGCTTTCTGAGATTAAAGTCGCAGGCTCGACAAAAATAATCAGTTTTAAGGGGCTCGCGGGTCTAAATCATTTTTTTAATTTAAAAATAATGGGGTCACCGTTTATTTACGCTCACAATCTGCCTTTCGAAAGAATATACATTTTTGTTAATGTCCTTTTTTCTGTTGACCTAATAGTGGAAATAGTTGTAATATCGAAATAAAAAAAGAACTAAGGCCTAAAATAAAATTTCATTTGTTTGGCATTGCCGCCCGACCCACTGAAAATCTTGCCGCCCGAATAATTTTATTGGTGTTTCAAAATTCGTATTTTTTTTTTTTTTAAAATCGGAAAATTCCCGGAATTTTGATCATATCCGCGGAGTTTGTTTCCAGGCTTTACTTATTTCAAATCATAATCTTTAAAGTGCTTGATGTACACTGTATTCAGAGCAAGCGCTTGAATGACATAGATTAGAAAAAAGTCTGCCAAAAATGTCAAAAAGACAGGCAGTGGATAGTATCCCCTAATGCTTCATTCAAGGGAGAGGGGTGTTTTATTAAAACATAAGATGTTCACCTAATCTTTACATGGAACATGGATTGATGTTCTGAAAGGCCTTGTAGAGAACTCAAATGTCGTCTTTGGTAAAGCAGACAGTGACACTATTGTTGGTGTCTGCTTTGCATCCCCACTTCATGGGATAGAAGCTTTTCACCAAGACATGACAGAACAAACATCTGTAGCTTTAACCTTTGAAAGATCTCTTGAATAAATATGTGAAATCTATCATTTTTCTTGAACCAGATAACAAAGCATGTTGCCATGTAAATTCCAAAACAATGCCGCGATTATTTGACCTATAAAATAATTAAATTATTTACTTTTACAAATTGTGACTTGGATAGAGAGTTGCCTCTTTGGCACTCATACCACATCTTCTTATATCTATTCAAAATGATGCCTTGGCTTGATGGCTGAAAGGTGTACCTGCATGCACAGTTGCCTGAAGATTTAATTATAGCTAACAAAATAGGGAAAATAAAATATTTTTACTTAGTATTAATTATTATGTAGAATACTTAGTACTAAAAATATTTTATTTCCCCCATTTTTTCGCTATAATTATAATTAATACTACTAAAAATATTCTATTTCCCCCATTTTTTTGCTCTGATTATGAAATCTTCAGGTGACTGTGCTGCATGAAAGCGCCAAAGCTAAAAGACCAATACATGTATGGTCCCAGATTTACAGGTTTATAGTAGTTTTGTACCTGTAGAGGTTAGTCTGGTACAAAACATACATATTTTAAAGACTAGCCTCTTGTGTGTATCACAAACTTAAAACCCAACCCCTCTTTTCTTAACATGGATAAGATAATTCTTAAAACAGAAAAGATATCTGACAGCAACATATTTATAAATATTGTCTGGCATTCATGTCTGTTCTTGTGCCAACCTTCTAAATTTGTAATATTTTGCTATCCTCAAAAGCTTACCAGGGGCTGCAGTGGCTTCGATTGTTTTCTAGTTCAACAATTACATATATCAATGCTAGTCTATCACCTCTAGGTATAAGTTTGCAACCACAAAATTAAGGTTAGATTGTTAAGACATTTATTCCTCATGTGCACAACACTTTCATCCACTAATAAACTGATTGTCATGAACTTGCCAATATGGTGTAGAAAGTTAATTTTAAATCCCATCAAACAAGCAAACAATGAATCAAAGCTTAAATCATCTATTTGTACAGGGAGCTGTTGTGGTCGAACTGATTAAGATATGACAAGTTTACCATGATATGTTTCTGTGTGTGTTACGTTTCGGTGTTATGTCCTTGTTCTCCTCTTATATTTAATGCGTTTCCCTCGGTTTTAGTTTGTTACCCCGATTTTGTTTTTTGTCCATGGATTTATGAGTTTTGAACAGCGGTATACTACTGTTGCCTTTATTTACCAAACTGAAGGCAACTTCAAGATGTGACATTAAGCCTCTGTTCAATAGACAGTCCCACACTTAAGATTCAATGTTCATGTCTAACATGTTATATGGTTAATGTCAGTTCCCTACCACAGATCTGTTTCTGCTGGGTACTTTTGTTTACTCCTCCAAAAACACTGAACGCCTGACATGAAATTACCCATATGTTGTAGAATGTGACATTAACCCCTATCAAAGAAACCATCAGTTTGTGTGCACAACTGCAAAATGATGCACTGCTTTTGGCTGTGATCTAGAGTCAAAATGATTATAGTTGCAATATATATAGTTTTTAAATGTAATAAAAAAAAAAAATACCTACCTACCTACCCAACTGTTGATGGTGTGAGTCGGCAATGCCAAACAAACAATTTTTTAAGGGTGGCCTAAATTACAGAAATCGCTTAAATTTTACAGTTATTTAGTTTATGTACAGCTTTTTCGAAAACAACAATAAAAAATATAGGTCGCCAATGAGTAAATTTAAGATATTTCTATTTTAATGCCAAACAAGAGGCTGTCACAACAACAGCAAACCGGATTTATTAACATTTATTTGTGTCCTGGCAATATCACAAGAACCATTACTCCTGAACGGTAAAAGTCAAAATCGTCATTATTGAACTTGACCTATATTTTGTCATCAGTAACAACATATAAAAATTTCAAAAGCTTTGGTTGAATGGTTCATGAGAAAATGCACGGACACGACTGGAAACACCATTTTTCAATCTTTCAAGAACCATTACTCCTGAACGGTAAAAGTCAAAATCGTCACAATTGAAATTGAACTTGACCTCTATTTTGTCATCAGTAACAACATATAACAATTTCAAAAGCTTTGGTTGAATGGTTCATGAGAAAATCCACGGACACGACTGGAAACACCATTTTTCAATCTTTCAAGAACCATAACTCCTGAACGGTAAAAGTCAAAATCGTCATAATTGAACTTGACTTCCATTTTGTCATCAGTAACAACATATTAAAATTTGGGAAGCTTTGGAAGAACAGTTCATGCGTAAATGCACGGACATGACTGGAAACTCCATTTTTCAATCTTTCAAGAACCATAACTCCTGAACGGTAAAAGTCAAAATCGTCATTATTGAACTTGACCTCCATTTTGTCATCAGTAACAACATATTTAAATTTGGGAAGCTTTGGTAGAACAGTTCATGCGTAAATGCACGGACACGACTGGAACCTCCATTTTTTAATCTTTCAAGAACCATTACTCCTGAACGGTAAAAGTCAAAATCGTCATTATTGAATTTGACCTCCATTTTGTCATCAGTAACAACATATTAAAATTTGGAAGCTTTGGTAGAACAGTTCATGCGTAAATGCATGGACACGACTGGAAACTCCATTTTTCAATCTTTCAAGAACCATAACTCCTGAACGGTAAAAGTCAAAATCGCCATTATTGAACTTGACCTTCATTTAGTTGTCAGTAACAACATATTAAAATTTTAAAAGCTTTGGTTGAACGGTTCATGAGTTAATGCATGGACAACATTTGATTGCCGCCTGCCCGCCCGACTGCCCGCCCGCCGTACATCCCCAAATCAGTAACCGAAATTTTTGTCACAAAAATCTGGTTAAAAATGGCATTTTTTCACCAAAGGGAGATAATTTGGAGCTTTTTCAATGATATCTACATTTTAAAAGTCACCTGAGGCCAACAAGAATTGATTTTTTGGAATGATTCTTGTACCATAATGATAAAGTAATAACTACTTAAGGTAATAAATGAAATTTGTAATGAAAAATTATTGTTTAATTTTTTTCTGAAAATCTTATACCCGTGAGCCTCCTTAAGAAAACTGTGTTCATTCATTAAGTGTATTAATAAAAAGGTTTGTCCCTCCATTTAAAAGTTACGCACAGACTGATTTCTTCATATTTAGTTTAACCTGTTTATTATACAGGTATTTCTGTATAAAGTTGTGTTTGGTCAGAGTAAGGTGATTATATCTATCATTACCGGGTCTGTAGCCTCTAACTGACCGCCGTGAGTGACTAGGTAAGTCACCACCTCCAGGTGTCCTTCCACAGCGGCCAACATTAATGGTGTCTGTCCCAACTGTAATATCAACATATAACAGACATCAAAACTTGTGTCATAAACTGGACAATGTTGTGTAATAAATATAAACAAAATATATATCACATGAATCAGTGGTCAAAACTGAATAAAATGACCAGTCACACTTTTATTTATATTCTACATAAACAACAAATAAACAACATGTTTTATTGTGAGATGTCAGAACTTCCATCAGAACTGTCAGGTTACAAAAAAAAAAATTCAAGAAACATTAAAACGAGTTATATTTTCTGATTCAGTGCGAAGAGACAAGAAATGGTGTATGTTTGTGGTGAGTATAAGGGTGATATAGCAATGGTGTATGTTTGTGGTGAGTATAAGGGTAATATAGCAATGGTGTATGTTTGTGTTGAGTATAAGGGTAATATAGCAATGGTGTATGTTTGTGGTGAGTATAAGGGTAATATAGCAATGGTGTATGTGTTGTTGTGAGTATAAGGGTAATATAGCAATGGTGTATGTTTGTGTGAGTATAAGGGTGATATAGCAATGGTGTATGTTTGTGGTGAGTATAAGGGTAATATAGCAATGGTGTATGTGTTGTTGTGAGTATAAGGGTAATATAGCAATGGTGTATGTTTGTGGTGAGTATAAGGGTGATATAGCAATGGTGTATGTTTGTGGTGAGTATAAGGGTAATATAGCAATGGTGTATGTGTTGTTGTGAGTATAAGGGTAATATAGCAATGGTGTATGTTTGTGGTGAGTATAAGGGTAATATAGCAATGGTGTATGTGTTGTTGTGAGTATAAGGGTAATATAGCAATGGTGTATGTTTGTGGTGAGTATAAGGGTAATATAGCAATGGTGTATGTTTGTTGTGAATATAAGGGTGATATAGCAATGGTGTATGTTTGTGGTGAGTATATAGGGTAATATAGCAATGGTGTATGTTTTTGGTGAGTATAGGGGTAATATAGCAATGGTGTATGTTTGTGGTGAGTATAAGGGTAATATAGCAATGGTGTATGTTTGTGGTGAGTATAAGGGTGATATAGCAATGGTGTATGTTTGTGGTGAGTATAAGGGTAATATAGCAATGGTGTATGTTTGTGGTGAGTATAAGGGTAATATAGCAATGGTGTATGTTTGTGTTATGTATAAGGGTAATATAGCAATGGTGTATGTTTGTGGTGAGTATAAGGGTAATATAGCAATGGTGTAGGTTTGTGGTGAGTATAAGGGTAATATAGCAATGGTGTATGTTTGTGGTGAGTATAAGGGTAATATAGCAATGGTGTATGTTTGTGGTGAGTATAAGGGTAATATAGCAATGGTGTATGTTTGTTGTGAGTATAAGGGTGATATAGCAATGGTGTATGTTTGTGGTGAGTATATGGGGTAATATAGCAATGGTGTATGTTTTTGGTGAGTATAGGGGTAATATAGCAATGGTGTATGTTTGTGGTGAGTATAAGGGTAATATAGCAATGGTGTATGTGTGTGGTGCGTATAAGGGTAATATAGCAATGGTGTATGTTTGTGGTGAGTATAAGGGTAATATAGCAATGGTGTATGTTTGTGGTGAGTATAAGGATAATATAGCAATGGTGAATGTTTGTGGTGAGTATAAGGGTAATATAGCAATGGTGTATGTTTGTGGTGAGTATAAGGGTAATATAGCAATGGTGTATGTTTGTGGTGAGTATAAGGATAATATAAGCAATGGTGTATGTTTGTGGTGAGTATAAGGGTAATATAGCAATGGTGTATGTGTGTGGTGCGTATAAGGGTAATATAGCAATGGTGTATGTTTGTGGTGAGTATAAGGGTAATATAGCAATGGTGTATGTTTGTGGTGAGTATAAGGGTAATATAGCAATGGTGTATGTTTGTGGTGAGTATAAGTGAAGAACTGCAATAAGCCAAGTTTATTTTTTTCAAGTTTGCATTGCCTATAAGTGTGATCTGTCACTTGTTTGTGATGAGTGTTGTAATAATGTCATTGCTATGTCACATGTTGCTGTTGAGTATAGGAGTGTCAATGCAACGTCACATGTTGGAATTGAGTATAAGACTGTCATTGCTACATCACATACATATGTGTGTTGAGCATATGAGTGTCATTGATATGTCACATGTTGGTGTTGAGGTAGAGTGTCATTGCTATGTCACATGTTGGTGTTGAGGTAAAGAGTCTCATTGCTATGTCACATGTTGGTGTTGACTATAAGAATGTCATTGCTATGCCATATGTTGGTGTTGAGGTAAAGAGTCTCATTGCTATGTCACATGTTGGTATTGAGTATAAGAATGTCATTGATATGTCACATGTTGGTGTTGAGTATAAGAGTGTCATTGCTAAGTGACATGTTGATGTTGAGGTATAGTGTCATTGCTATGTCACATGTTGGAGTTGAGCATATGAGTGTCATTGCTATGTCACATGTTGGTGTTAAATATAAGAATGTCATTGTTATGTCACATGTTGGTGTTGAGTATAAGAGTGTCATTGCTATGTCACATGTTGGTGTTATATATAAGAATGTCATTGCGATGTCACATGTTAGTGTTGACTATCATGTTCAGTACAAGAGTGGTAAATGAATGTTGTATGATCAGGTGTCACATGTCATGTTCAGTACAGGAGTGGTAAATGAATGTTGTATGATCAGGTGTCACATGTCATGTTCAGTACAGGAGTGGTAAATGAATGTTGTATGATCAGGTGTCACATGTCATGTTCAGTACTGGAGTGGTAAATGAATGTTGTATAATCAGGTGTCACATGTCATGTTAAGTACAGGAGTGGTAAATGCATGTTGTATGATCAGGTGTCACATGTCATGTTCAGTTCTGGAGTGGTAAATGCATGTTGTATGATCAGGTGTCACATGTCATGTTCAGTACAGGAGTGGTAAATGAATGTTGTATAATCAGGTGTTACATGTCATGTTCAGAACAAAAGTGGTAAATGCATGTTGTATGATCAGGTGTCACATGTCATGTTCAGTACAGGAGTGGTAAATAAATGTTGTATAATCAGGTGTTACATGTCATGTTCAGTACAATAGTGGTAAATGCATGTTGTATGATCAGGTGTCACATGTCATGTTCAGTTTTGGAGTGATAAATGCATGTTGTATGATCAGGTGTCACATGTCATGTTCAGTACAGGAGTGGTAAATGAATGTTGTATAATCAGGTGTTACATGTCATGATCAGTACAATAGTGGTAAATGCATGTTGTATGATCAGGTGTCACATGTCATGTTCAGTTCTGGAGTGGTAAATGCATGTTGTATGATCAGGTGTCACATGTCATGTTTTGTACTGGAGTGGTAAATGAATGTTGTATGATCAGGTGTCACATGTCATGTTCAGTACAATAGTGGTAAATGAATGTTGTATGATCAGATGTCACATGTCATGTTCAGTACTGGAGTGGTAAATGCATGTTGTATGATCAGGTGTCACATGTCATGTTCAGTACTGGAGTGGTAAATGAATGTTGTATAATCAGGTGTCACATGTCATGTTCAGTTCTTGCGTGATAAATGAATGTTGTATGATCAGGTGTCACATGTCATGTTCAGTACAATAGTGGTAAATGAATGTTGTATGATCAGGTGTCACATGTCATATTCAGTACAGGAGTGGTAAATGCATGTTGTATGATCAGGTGTCACATGTCATGTTCAGTACAGGAGTGGTAAATGCATGTTGTATGATCAGGTGTCACATGTCATTTTCAGTACAGGAGTGGCATATGCATGTTGTATGATCAGGTGTCTCATGTCATGTTCAGTACAAGATTGGTAAATGAATGTTGTATAATCAGGTGTTACATGTCATGTTCAGTAAAGGAGTGGTAAATGAATGTTGTATGATGTGGTGTCACATGTCATGTTCAGTATAGGAGTAGTAAATGAATGTTGTATGATGTGGTGTCACATGTCATGTTCAGTACAGAAGTGGTTAATGAATATTATAGAATCAGGTGTCACATGGCATGTTTAGAACAGGAGTGGTCAATGAAAGTTGTATGATCAGGTGGTAGTCTCAAGTCATGGTCATGCAAGATTTTTTTTTTAACCAAAGTAATGTTTTTTGTGTAGAATACTATGTTACGTGTAATAAAGTAAATCACAATATTTCCAGTTACGAAGTATCAGACAGCAACTCTTTGACTAACAAGGGCAATGTTTAACTGATCCACATTATATTATATAATAAATATCTGTAAAAGTGTTAAACATTTTACTTTACTTACATCTCCTCTACATTCCAAGTTAGCTCTGTTCTTTACACATAATTCTACCTCTTTTATATTCCCCTTCTCTGCAGCTGTAAGAAGTTTCTGTAAGCAAAACAAAGCTTTTACATTTTCCTCTAGAACATACAAATGTATCATAAATGTAATAATTGAATTTAACAAGCTACATTTTTACAGTTTCAACAGTTTATACCAAAAACAGTGACTACCAAGAAGGAGTGAAATTGTTGTGTATAATTTCAGAGTTTTTTTTTAGAAAAGTATGTAGACAATTGTATTATGCATCAGTTTTGAGATCAGCCTACGTTTTTGTTGAGGTTTGTGTTGCTCTGTCTTTAGTTTTCTATGTAATGTTTTGAATATAAAAAGAAGATGTGGTATGATTGCCAAAGGGACAATTCTACAAAATATACCAAATGACACAGAAAATAACAACTTTAGGTCACTGTACAGCCTTCAACAATGATCAAAGCCCATATGGCATAGTCAGCTATAAAAGGCCCTGAAATGACTAATGTAGACCGTTGAATTTTGATTGTTTTTCATTTTTTTCTATGGCGTTGTCAGATTCTCTTCGACTTAAAGAGTTGTTAATGTCCTACAATATCTTACGTTTCTTTTTTTTTGTCTCCTGGAATTTTGTATATTGAAATTCTGTTCACTGTAGTCATTTTGATTTCTCCTGTTCTCCCCCTGAGAAAACTGCACGCCTGTATCTTTATAACATAGGTCACATGACATAAGTCACATGACATAAGTCACATGACACTGACTGACTCTGAGAATATTACACACCTGTATCTTAATGTACATTTTATAGACAACATAAGTCACATGACATAGGTCACATGACACTGACTGACTCTGAGAATACTGCACACCTGTATCTTTATGTACAGTTTGTAGACAACATAGATCACATGACATACATTTTATAGCTCACATGACACTGACTGACTCTGAGAATACTACACACCTGTATCTTTATGGGACACATGACATAGGTCACATGACACTGACTTTTAAGAAGAAAAACTTACCCCATCCCAACTTGCCATTATATCCTGTAAAAGAAAATGAAATCATTGTATATTTATTAAAATAAGGAGATATGATTATCAATGAGACAACTATCCACTTAAGTTCAATGAAGTGGATGTAAGCAATTATAGGCAATGGTACGGCCTTCAACAATAAGAACAAGAGGCTGTCAACTGACAGCAAACCGGATTTTCCTGCATAGGACGCATGGACACAACATTTAAGCTTAAAACAGCTCTGAATTTGGATTCTGATTGAATATTTATAATAGATTATTTTTTAATTAAGAGGGAATGCCACGAACCATCAAGCTTCCTCCCTAAAATTTATTGAAAGTACATTTTTAATTAATAATGAAAATGATATTTGCAAATCTGAACCACAAACCATTGCAAACAGGATCATGTAAAAAAATAAACATTAACACACACAGCAAAAATAAATTACCACATAACAACTGTGACATCTACCTTCATAACACACATAACTTTTAAAAAAAAAGTCAAAAAGAAATTTTGATGTTATCATTACTCAGGTCAGGAACACTACCTTATATGGAAATGCATGAATTAGCATACTTATGTTCTCGCACGTGTAATTGTTTATTTACGTGTGACGCAAATTATTGTTACCTGGGTTTTTGACCAATCCGCTAAATGAGCAACAATGCATTATGGACTACTACGTGTTTACAATCAACCAAGAACACGTGCTACTTACTTAAATACAACACATTTTGTCGTGCAATGCGGGATTAACAATTTCGCTTAGTTTTTCACATTTATAGTTTGTGATATAAAGTATTCGTTCCATGCTCAGATTAATGAAGAGTTCTTTCTATGCGAAGAAAGAGTGTTTGATTTACCAGATATATAGCTATTCACGTGTTTGATGATGACATGCAGAATTCATGTATTTGTCCACCAGACAGCAACGAAACAACAGTGAAAAACACAATTACACATCAGACAAACATACAAGTGTAAAGTTAGCCGTCGATTACAGCCGATGCTAATATTCATGAGTGCAGAAACTTTCGTATAGATAGTTAAAAGAGAAATGTGTGATCCATGAATTTTGTGTTCATACAAAAGACCAAGACTAAGAGTTTGTCAAATATCTGATGTTGTCACTAAACTTTTTGAGTTTAAAAATATATATTGCACCTACTTTTATGTTTAAAAAGTAATTTAAATCGAGGACAAAATGTGTTTATATATTTGTCTTTAAGAGACAATAGCCTATAATCATCAGTGTTCTCCCCAGAAATTTTGGATAGCATCACATTTTGCGTAAAAAAAAATAACTGTATTTTTTTAATGTCATTTGTCGCGTCGCGTTGATGCTCTATTTCCTTTATACGTTTTAGTTTATATTGTTTAATTCATAACTGAGAATACAATTAAACTATAACCACAAAAACAGTAGTTTCAGTTTATGTTTTCTTTATTCATTTATAGTTACAGAATTATTTTTTTGCTTTTGTGCCAAATAAAAATAAATATGTGGTTTCAGTTACCCAACAATAAGTCAAATGAATGAATGGTTCATTATAGTGCAACCTGTATATATACAAAACTAAATATCTAGTACACAAAATTAACTATATGTTGTTTCTTATCTTTACATCAAAATGATATGTAATTTATCAAAGTTATCTAACAAATAGTCTGTTAATGCGTAGTTTTCTCTCTTGGTATATTTTTTCTGTCTACTGTCCATCTGTTGTCATTATCGTGAAAATGCGGATTTTTGTCATATCTGGTCCGGTTCCTATCCGTAGTTTACACAAAAATGTGCAATGGCGGCCGTAGAAAAATTTACGAAAATGAGTCCGAGAATAAACATTATTTGACAAGAGATTGTGAATGAATAAGACGCTTTTAATGCATTAAATGGATTCAACATAGACTTAAGCCAATTATGATAACTTTTTAAAGAAGTATAGAACTTATTTTAGCTCTAAACCAAAATTCTCGCTCTCGTATTACCGGAAGAGTAAGAAAGTAATTTTTGGAGAGTTTCACAAATAAACGACCTTTTAAAAAAAAATAAAAGTCATTTCAATCTTTGAAATTTCTTAATACAATACGTAGATTTCGAATTGTTTTGTGATTGCATTTTTCCATGTGGAAATTGGTGATTGCAGACACGTGGTATTAGTCATGCCACAAGTGTCAGCGTGGGATATTCGCATCCAAACAGTTATCACCCTGAGGGCAATTAACACCTAGCTATTTAATCTCTTAATTGCCTTAAGTGTCTGACTTAAAGGGATTACAATTAAAGGTGATATAATTTTTATGATCATAATCGATAATAGATGAAAGTTCAAAATTGAGGACAAGTAAAATAGCATCTTCAAAATATTTATAACGTCGTGGGAATTATTAAGCATCACGGTGAAAAAATATAGCGTCGCGGCACCGCGACGCTAAAACGGCCTGGGGAGAACACTGAATCAATTGTGGCCATTAATAGCCGACTACTAGTATACGGTATGGGGTTTTCTCATTGTTGAAGGCATTACAGTTGCCTATCATTACTTACATCCGCTTTATTTGTGCTTAAGTGGATAGTTGTCCCATTTGGCAATCATACCCCATCTCCTTATTTTTGTATATAAACATCCCTCAGAAGTTTTGGTTTCCATTATAAAGTATTTACATACATGACAGTGTTTACAAAAAAGTATTGATTTTTTACATATTTCAGTATTTGGGTGGAATCAGAAAAAATGAAGCAAAAGTGTGACATGGGAGGTCCAATTTCAAACTTCATATTTTGTATTTCTTTTTGTCTTGCCCTATTACCAATACTTTAAATTTTATAATTCCAAAGTTTCAGGCCGAACGAAACAGACACATTGAATAATCTTAAATTTTAATAGCATACATCTCAAAAATATTTAAGAGAAACCATACTACTTAAAAACAAGTTTGGTAATAAAACAGTCAAGAAAACATTGCTCAGACCTTTTCCAAATGAAAGTCAATATAAAAAGGAAAATTTTAAAACCAAAATTTCCATCTTTTCTGCTAAATCATATAATAACAATCAAATTGAATAGCTTAATTTGAAAAAAATAATAGTAACTAGTGATTGAAGTTTTTGCCAATAAAAAGAATCTTAATATATTTCAGTTACAATAGTAAACTTTAAAAGCCCTGAGATTTTGTGATCATTTGCAAAAAACAAAATGTCATTTCATTGTACCGTTTTAATGTAATTGTATGTAGAAAAAGCCTTCTATTTTCAGTATTTTGTCACACTCCTGACATATTTTATAAAGATTGAAAAATGCTTTAAACTTTCACAAAAAATCACTAAACACATTGCTATATCATTGATTTCAATTTCTGATATCTTTACCCATAGAACAGGACTTTCTTTTTAGGACCATTTAAAAAAAAACAAAAAGAGAGGCCCCCAAAATGTCAGGAGTGTGACAACTGTCTTTAAACATCTACCAAAGAATACAAAGGACTTAAATGTTTTATTTTTTTTATTTTTCAGAAGTGGCTATTCCAAAGAGAAGAAAAAAAATCATTACCACTGTGATATGTTTATATCATAGATGTGGGAGTGCATTATATATGTCAGGAGTGTGACGCTTTTTTAAGGCATTTTCTGTCAATTCATAATTTCACAAGAACAAGTTCCACAAGTTTCTTTGTGTAAGAAATGTTAAAACCAAGTAATATTCATATTATTTACCTCTTAAATGTGTTATTTATCATGATTGTTTTGGCACAATCAGTTTTAATTAGTCATTTTTCTATTTTTTGTGCACTGAGTAATGCAAATTTATCAAAGGAAATAAGTGTGTACAACTATAATATCATATAGGAAAGTGAGAAAATGAATTTTGTACAAAATAGAACAATTATTTTGATTTAAAATGGTATATTTAAAGATGTTTCAAGGATTAACCATTCAGATGTAATTCGTCACACTCCTGACATGAATTTAACAATTTAAGAAAAATATGAAAATTAGCTTTATTTTTAGGACAGATAATTGAAAGACAGCTAGTAAAATGAAGAAACTTTTGATAAACCTTCAATTCCTTAAAACATCTACCAGATTTGCTGAAATAAGCAGGGCAAAATTTTCTAGAAGAAATGATTCAAAGAAAGAGACTTCGAATGAGAGAACTCGCAAATACTGGCTGAATCTGAAATTAAAAATTGATCAGCGGAAGTTGGACCATCTTAAAATAAAAACCTATAAAACCAAGCTAACAAAAAAAAGCTTAAAGAAAGAAGAACTTCAAATTCCAAATTTTATAAACAATATAAAGAAAAACAAAGGCAGTGGCAGAGAAACAGTAGAAAAAAAGGAAGAAAGATAAAAAAGAAGTTGGTTTGGACTTAGAATCGAACAAAAACAGCTCAAAAATTAAAATGAGAACAGATCTGTGACTGTGTCAGATTCCAGATCTACAGTGAGAAAACCTGCACAACAAACAAGAAAACAATTGCCACAAAACAAAAATGCTTATAAATGATCCCTTCTAGAAGGCCCTTCTGGGTGTAGCATTTTTTATGATGTGTTTCAAAGAACTCGTCCAAGCATTTGGGTTTTGTGGCAGTTGTTTTCTTGTGTGTTGTGCAGGTTTTCTCACTGTAGATCTGGAATCTGACACAGTTACAGATCTGTTCTCATTTGAATTTTTGAGCTGTTTTTGTTCGATTCTAAGTCCTTATTCAACCCAACTTCTTTTTTATCTTTCTTCCTTTTTTTCTACTGTTTTTCTGCTACTGCCTTTGTTTTTCTTTATATTGTTTATCAAATTTGGAATTCAAAGTTCTTCTTTCTTTAAGCCTTTTTTTGTTAGCATGGTTTTGTAGTTTTTTATTTTGTTTAAGATTGTCCAACTTCCTCTGATAATTTTTTAATTTTATATTCAGCCAATATTTGCGGGTTTTCTCTTTCCAAGTCTCTTTCTTTGAATCATTTCTTCCAGATAATTTTGCCTGGCTTATGTCAGCAAGTCTAGTGGATGTTTTAAGGAATGGAAGATTTACCAAAAGTTTCTAAATTACTAGCTGTCTTTCAACTATCTGTCCTAAAAATAAAGCTAATTTTCATATTTTTCTTAAATTGTTAAATTCATGTCAGGAGTGTGACGAATTACATCTGAATGGTTAATCCTTGAAACATCTTTAAATATACCATTTAAATTCAAAATGATTGTTCTATTTTGTACAAAATTCATTTCCTCACTTTCCTATATGATTTTATAGTTGTACACACTTATTTCCTTTGATAAATTTGCATTACTGTGCACAAAAAATAGAAAAATGACTAATTAAAACTTATTGTGTCAAAACAATCATGATAAATAACACATTTAAGAGGTAAATGATAGGAATATAACTTTGTTTTAACATTTCTAACACAAAGAAACCTGTTGAACTTGTCCTTGTGAAATTATGAATCGACAGAAAATGCCTTAAAAAAAGCGTCACACTCCTGACATATATAATGCACTCCCACATCTATGATATAAACATATCACAGTTGTAATTTTTTTCTTCTCTTTGGAATAGCCACTACTGAAAAATAAAGAAGAAGAACATATTTAAGTCCTATGTATTCTTTGGTACATGTTTAAAGACAGTTGTCACACTCCTGACATTTTTGGGTGCTTGTATAGAAGTTAATCCAATATGTGAATTATGCACCTCAGGATGTCTGTATAGCCTTTTATGGATAGCTTATACATGTATACAATAAATACTTACCAGTTTTACACACAAATACTCCTTTAAAATACAACCATAACACTTTAATTTAGAAATTATCAAATTTTGCCAATATTAATTTTTGGTACATACCTTTTCACAATGTATATTTATTTACATAATATTTGTGCAATGATAACACCAATCTATAATCTACAAAACCTAGTATTGAAGAATGATTATAAACCATCTTCATATACATGCATTCATCATAATAATTTTTACTCAACATGTAAATTATAAAAAAAAAAATCCTGTCACACAAAAAGCGTCACACTCCTGACAAATTTGACATGTTTTTTTAATAAAACTTTTGGCTGGTACAAGATATCTAAATGAAATTTGGCTGCAAGTTAGCTGGTATTGAACTTGTTGGTTTGACATTTAATTTACTTTCCTAAATATAATGGGGGAAACAATATGCCCCAATATGTTAAAATCTTCATTTTTTCTGATTCCACCCATTTGGCACTTTCAAACTGTTCCCTTTGCTCTGACGGTAGTGGAAAACAACTGTTGTTTCATATGGTTTTCGTCTTTGCTAAGATTTTTTTCAAATGGAGATATTAGATTTACTTTTTATTTTTAACGGACTCGTACTCGAACATTTGTCAATCTTAATAAAATCATTAATGATGTTATCCATGTTTATGTTCGACAACGTGGGAAATTTGATATGTTTTGTGAAAATTGCACCTTTACACCTAAACCTACTATATTTCTTTTATGCATTGGATATAAAAATTTCTATTTTTGTATATAAAATAAGGCCGGTTTTTTTTATGTTATTTTACACAAATAATTTTTGGTCACTTTATAGCTTACTTTTCTGCAACGAACCTATGATTGCTTACTTTACTAGATTGTGTATTGAATGGAAAGATATCTCAATTGGCACTCATACATCATCGTCGTATTTCTAACTTAATCATGTTAATAGGTAATATTGCACCCACTATGATCCAGAGGATTTATATAATCGGAGATATTGCACAGGACAGCAGCCGAACGATAAAAATACCTATGACGGACTCTGCTGTTGTCTGTTCTATAGTCGGGTTGTTGTCTCTTTGACACATTTCCAATTTTCATTCTCAATTTTATGCATCGAGTGATGAAACTATACATAATATGTTAAGCTATTTACCGTCCGAGCTTTAATAACACTTATTTTTAGCATACTGAATATTATGATGTTCAGATCCTGATAAAAAGTTTACACATCCAGACTCCAGTACATATAGAAGTGTTTCTGTGCCAGTTTTTGTGTTTTTCGAGGCAGACATGTTTTTGGAATGACATTATAACGTGACGGTACCCAAATTGCACC
The DNA here is from genome assembly GCA_019925275.1 of Mytilus edulis. Taxonomy (NCBI): domain Eukaryota; kingdom Metazoa; phylum Mollusca; class Bivalvia; order Mytilida; family Mytilidae; genus Mytilus; species Mytilus edulis. Next base: position 277,458 of record JAHUZM010000015.1, on the reverse strand, counting down.
TATTTTGACAGTTTTTTCACCTACGTTTTTTTATGATAAAGAAAAAAATGTCCATACTGTGTTTATTTTGTAGCCATATCCTTCTTTATTGTATAGGTACACCAATTTAATTTTGAATCCATATTGAGTCATAAAAAAATGGGTTTGAATCAACCTCCAAACTATCCATGATTCTGTAATGAGGAGTACCCAAATTGCATCCATGCTTAAATTCACATCGTCAAAAGTCTAATAACCGAGCTTTTGTTTAATTTCTTCAAATATTTTGAACAATTGGATATTAGTCCATGCTTACTCTTCATATTTTACGAAATGGATACTTATAATATATTGTATTTGCTAATTTTAAAAAGATGACGTTTTGATGACGTCGCATGGTGACGTTTTTGTACATTTTGCTTTTACAGTAAACAGTCCATCTGTTGATAAATACTGTGAACGTTTTGAGTATATCTAAATATGTTTACCTATGTTGAAAGACGTGCATAGTATCAAATCATAAAAATACAAATTTTTTAGTCTCTAGAAAATCTTGTAAGATTTCCGTTGCTATTTTTTCTAAATAGGTGCAATTTGGGTACTCGGTGCAATTTGGGTACCCTTACGTTATATGTTTTAAAGAGATTACAAAATTTTCATTCTTGACAGTAATCACTTCATACGAAATTTCATAGTTTCGCGTCATGAAATTATTGCACAGGTACAATGCATAACAATGGAAAAAAACCTGTTGAACTACTTTTACAAGGTGAGAAAGAAAGTCGAACAGTGAAGCTCGTAAGCAATACTTTTTCAATCTGAGCATGCAAACTGAAGATTATGTGATTTTAAAGAAACGTAAAGTCCCTTATTTATTACAGTACAATTAAATACCCAAAGTGAAATCTGTTGGTACGAGTTCTACAACCGTCAATATGGGATTACATGTGGGTCTTCGTCAAACTGTTATTGCAACTTCAGCATGTTATTGTTAAGTCTGTCTGCAAAGCCTAAATGCCACTTTATATTCATACCCCTTCTGCCACCAGTCAATCAAAATCTGAAAAAAAGTTTTAAAATTTAAAACATGTAAACAGATTAAGGTTTATGTACCCTTCTGTAGCCATTTTTGTACGAATTTTTCAAACCTCAATTGTATCAAAACTAAAGATATAATAAATAATAGAGATAGGCCATTTAGTACATGTTCCAAGGGGAAACTTGATGTAAAGCATTATTTTTTACTGTTTCATTGCATTTGATAGAAAAAGAGGACTTTGTGGCAAATAAATCAAGAATTTTATAGAAAATCCACAGCCTTTAATACAGAGATTTTTGTTATAAAATTTGAAACATAAATTACTCACTTGATTTTCTATGATGTGCTAGTGTTTATTTTTTACAAAAAGTTCTAAGTAACCTGTAAATTCCAAAACACCTCGTGCCGAGTCACTAAAGTCGAGCGCACCCTAAAAGGTGTACTTGATTTTGGCCATATTTATACTTGTCTTAACCAATAACTACATTTATAAACTTGTTTCAAGGAAATCAATGCTAGCACTGCATGCAATAATCCTATATCTATCAGTCATCAAATTGCCAAATATGAGAGTACAAGGATAAAGCCTGTGGATTTTCTATAAAAATCTTGATTTATTTGCCACAAAGTCCTCTTTTTCTATTAAATGCAATGGAACAGTAAAAAATAATGCTTTGCATCAAGTTTCCCCTTGGAATATGTACAAAATGGCCTATCTCTATAATTCATTATATATGTAGTTTTGATACAATTGAAGTTTGAAAAGTTTGTACAAAAATGGCTACAGAAGGGTACATAAACCTTAAACAGAATAGAGAATGGAAACAAGGAATGTGTCAAAGAGACAACAACCCAACCAGAGAGCAGAGACAGCCAACAATGGGTCATCAACACCATGAACACAGCGAAAAAATTCCGCACCCAGAGGCACACTTGATCTGGCCCCTAAAGGCTAAACAATAATGATTACTAGTTCAGCAAAGTAAAGGCAACAGTAAAATAAATCATAAATATTTTAATTTTAAGTGGCCTCTAGGGAACTCTTGAAACTGTGCGCAGAAACTAAATGCATAGCCATGATAACTAATTTTTGAATTAAATTAATACATTTTTCATTAACCATGTTAACCATGGTAAATCAATGAGACAAGGCTTTTAAGGGATAAACTTAGCTGTTATAACAAGGCTTAGTTATTTAAGGCATGTAACTTACTATATATGAGAAACTTGGGAATTACTGGGAAGCTTGAACCTCATTACATGCTCTGATCATATTTCTTACAATAAATTAAAATACATTGTAATTAAGCATGTATATGTCGGAGCAAATGCTTTGGAGTGATGAAGAGAAGCTGTAATAACACCCTTTAGTTATTACAGACATACATGTACTTTTTCTGTAATAACATAGGTGTACTACGCATGATTGGAAACTATGAACTGTTATATCTTTCTATAGTTGAGTATACATAAAGACCGTATGCGTACTTTTTCAAAATACTCATACGGTTGGACCGTACGCGTACGGTCTGACTAATATTAAGAAGTTGGTCAAGTTTATTAGATACAAATGCATATTACAGATCAACATAACTTAACTCTCAAATTAATATAAAAAGTTCAATTGAAATTGAAACAAAAACTTTATATTCTAACTATTTATAAAAATCACGCTAATTAACTCTAATAATCTCTTGTATTTAGCATGTCGATCAGTTATACATTAATTGAATTATGATCACTGAAATTGAAGATATCTGAAGTAAATATAATATGGGAGGACAGTTGTTTTAGCATGTTTAGCAACTTTACAAAACATGCAAATGCAAAGGAACATGCATGAACTGCAAACATTTAAATGTAAAAAATATTACGTTACTTGTTGTAGCAAGTGTCACCTTGGGCGAGTGTACCAAAATAGGATTCAGAGATACATTTTGAAGTAAACAAATGTTTAATTTCAATTGTTATTTTGTTCAGTTTATCCATATAATTGTAATAATAACAATTTGTAACACTAAAAGTAAAGATTGTGATAAATTGTTTAAATATAATCCATATGATCCAATCACATGTATGGTCAGCTCGTACTGGACCATACGCGTATACTCATACGGTCCGACTGTACGCATATGGTCGGACCGTACGAGTATACGTATACGGTCCGGACCGTACGCGTACGGTTCAAATACTCATATGGTCTGGAACATATATAAATTGTTCCTTTGAAACATGTAACATACATATGTTATCACAGTTCTTTGATTTTTTAGTCCACAATAACAAATGTATGTTATTCTGTAATAACTCTATAAAGTTATATCCTTGACTGACTGAACCATGAAAATGAGGTCAACGTTGGGTGACAGCTGCAAGTTGGACATGTTCATCTTATAATAATTCCATATACATGCAAATAAATTTGGAATGTTTCCATGGGACACAGAAGTTGCCCCCGCTTGCATATCATATAAAGTTATAAAGGGACATAACTGAAGAACGGTAAAGGTCACTATCAAAATTTGGTTGAGGTTAACTTAAGTCAGAGAACGGAAACGAAAAATTCAGCACCTTAAAGGCTTTACCATTTGTAAAGGGGCATAACTCTAGAACGGTTTAAGTGAAGCATCAAAATTCAAACTTGATCTGTGCTTTGTGGAAATAAGCATTGTGTATAAGTTTCATAACATTTGGTTGAGGCAAATTAAAGTTAGAGAACGGATACCACCTTTGGGACAGACGGACGCACAGACCCACAAGGGCATAAATATAGTAGACATATTGCTTACAGTATTTGAGATATGATATATATTTTATTCTCATAAAACCATGAAGTACATAGGTTACAGAGAAGTTAAAAACATGCATATGGACTTGACCCATACAAATTTAACCTTGCATGTTCACTGATCCATGAATAGAAAACTGTCTGACGGGCACTAGGACCCTGCAAGGTACGCACATACCAAATATAGTTATCCAATTACTCATAATAAGAGAGAAATAAAGAATACTAATAATCTTAATTTTTTTTTCAAGTAGTCACTGAACCATGAAAATGAGGTCAAGGACAATGGACATATGACAGACAGAAACTTTATAACATAAGGCATCTATATTCAAAGTACGAAGTATGAAGGATCCAGGTCTTCTACCTTCTGAAATATTGGGCTTTTAAGAAGTCTGTTACGATGCTGCCGATGCCACCACCGCTGGATCACTATCCCTATGTCGAGCTTTCTGCAACAAAAGTCATAGCCTGGACAAAAACTGATTACATGCATGTATTATTTCAGCCATCTTGGTTTCGTGGGCGGGGTCACCGGACACATTTTTTAAACTAGATACCCAAATGATGATTGTGGACAAGTTTGGTTAAATTTGTCTTTGTAGTTTCATCAGAGAAGATTTTTGTAAAAAATTTACCAAAAATTGTTAAAAATTGACTATCACATGTATAAAGGGCAATAACTCTGTAAGGGGTCAACTGACCATTTTGGTCATGTTGACTTTTTTGTAGATCTTACTTTGCTGAACATTATTGCTGTTTACAGTTTATCTATCTATAATAAATTTCAAGATAATAACCAAAAACGGCAAAATTTCCTTAAAATTACCAATTCAGGGGCAGCAACCCAACAACGGGTTGTCCGTTTCATCTGAAAATTTCAGGGCAGATAGATCTTGACCTAATAAACAATTTTACCCCTATATTTAGCCATGGCGGCCATCTTGGTTGGTTGGCCGGGTCACCGGACATATTTTTTTAAACTAGATACCCCAATGATGATAGTGGCCAATTTTGGTTTATAATCCTGGTACCTTTGATAACTATTGGTTTAATTTGGCCCAGCAGTTTCAGAGGAGAAGATTTTTGTAAAAGTTGACGACGACGGACGACGACGGACGCCAGACGCAAAGTGATAAGAAAAGCTCACTTGGTCCTTTGGGCCAGGTCAGCTAAAAAGCACTTTACAATGAACTGTACACCTTATTCATTTCATATGCCACCGTCATTGTCTTCTTTAGGATAGTTAGTGGCTCAAATATATGCCAATTGAGACTAAAACTGCATGCACGTTTTCCTTGAAAAGTGAAAAAACTGTGCATCAGACCATGCTGTCTGCAAAAAAAGTTGAATGCAAGATTTTTTTTTGCAATTAGACTTCTTGTATAATAACATCTAAGCATAGAAATGAACAAAAAGTAACAAATTTCCATTTCTCATAGCTTCTGTATGCATTTTTATATATGTAAATATGTGCTACGGCCTAAATCGACGCTAAATAATTTTCAATTTCACATGGCCTAAGACCCTTTTATACTCATGTGATAAGCTTTTTGTAACTTTTCTTGACATTTAAAGTACATTTAATATATATGGAAGAATAATTTATGGTAAAAAAACTTTAAGAACTTGAAATTGGGTGAAAAAATTGCATGTTTATGTAAGGCTTCCCTTAATTTGAAAATCTCTATTTTTAGGCACAGGCTCATATAAACTTGACTTTTAGATAATTGTAATAGATCTGATAAATCAGATGATTGTTAAGTTGTTTTAAATACTTAATATATTATATATAGGAGCATTTAAAACGCAAATTTTTGCAATATTTTAATTTGTTTAGCCCAAATTAATCTTGACAGTTGAAATTATTTGATTTAAACGTCAAAATTAAACATCAAAATTTCAATATTAAAATGGCCATAGTTTCTATAAAATATATCATATGGCCATGAAATTTGGCCAACTATCTTATAATTCCCTAAGCTTAGGTCATGCAAAGTTTTATTAAAATTGGTCAAGTCCTTCTATCCTATTAGGTCCAAGGACACAGTTATCGTCCTTCGATTTTAGTTGTCGATCCACAAATATAGTCCCTAGTGTGAACAGTATATAACTTGCCAATTTTTTTCATACCCTTTCCTAATTTATTTCTTGATATTTTATGCATGAAATATTAATAAAGGGGATGAAATTACATGATAACAAAATTTGGGTGCTGAATCTTTATAATAAGTAGTGATTTGGTACAGTTAAAAAAGGTCAAAAATTAGTATGTCTGAAGCTGTCAAACTTAATTTTAGACCCCCTTAAAGGCATCCGATGCAGTTTCTCGATGTCATTTTTATAGTATTGAAACATGTTGTAGGCCTTGGCGAGTTATAAAATAAAACACAAGATAAAACATAGGTCACCATGCTCGTTTTCGAGAAAATTGGGCTGAAAATGGGGGATTTGTGCAATTTTTCAAAAAAGTTAGGCAGTGTTATAAAAATTTTAGAGCAAATATTCTTCGTCATAAATTATTAAGATAGGGTTCAATTTGAAGCTGTGATAAGTGACAATAAGCAGAGGGAAAAAATAAATCCCTACACGAATGACTATACAATTTGCGGACCAGATGCTTAAAGTGGTATTTTTGTAATCCAAAAAATATGGAAATAAACTGTTTCTGAAAATGTCATTTTTATAATTTTTCTGCATAAACTGCTTTTTGTCATGCTTTCTCCAAATATCAAATAATAGCGCGACATCGCTGGCAGACTTTTTCAACGTAATCGCTGCAAATTACCGATGACATTTTTCATATGTATAAATATTGCTTGTGAAGAGCTAACTAAAAATTAGTAATAATATTGTTTTTCGGAAATAAAATCATGTGAATCATAAATATACATCTCTTCTGCAATTAAGAACTTGACATACAGGTTCATGTACTGTACAAACTCGTGTATTAATTTATGTATTAATTTATACTATATGTTGACCTTTAGATCCTTTAAATCCCTCTATTCACGTTAAATCACAAATTAGAATTTCACATTTATTCATAAAATTAAACTTTTATTCGGGTCAATGATTACAATTGAATAAAATTGGAAGGCTCCTAAACAGTTTCAATGTTCACACAGTTTTTATAGTTGACAATGCGGTATGGGCTTTGCTCATTGTTGAAGACCGTACGGTGACCTATAGTTGTTAATTTCTGTGTCATGTTTGTCTTTTGTGGAGAGTTGTCTCATTGGCAATTATACCACATCTTCTTTTTTATGTTGTCAGAAAACAAAAACAAAATCTTAAAAAGGAGAATATTCAATATGCTAATGGATGCTTTTGTCCAGAGAGAGAGAATCTATACCATACTCTTGAAATTTTTCATTGGCAAAAACGATTGAAATTAAAGCGAGAGGACTTTTTCTTTTCACCAAAGAGCGACGCATTGCGGGGTACATAAAATATCGCAAGTTCATTCCTTTGTTTGTCCTATCTGTCCTTATGGTTAATTAGATTTTTTATGTGTACATTTCGTACAATTCTTGCCAAATTTCTTTAAAACTGATATCGTATTGACACGTTCGAAAATCAGTGCATGTTAAAAGAGATATGCCATTTGGAAATATTAATTATATTGGAAATTGCATTCTATTTGCTGTCATTCCGTAATTTCTCTAATATATTTGTAAAATCTTAAAGAACAAACTAAACAGCATGATAGGCCCGTCATCTTATGAAAAAAAAACAACATAATACATATTTTTAAAATAACACGGTGCTTGTACAGGAAGGCATGCTCTCTCTCTATATATATAGCCATGTATCACCATCATTGATGGCGATCCGATGGATACATCTGTTGTAGGGTTGTCACTGACTCAGACGTACTTATGAATATAATTATTTTCTGTGACTGTATCTTACATTAATTTGTAGGATCCTTTACTATAGATAATTTAGCTGATCTGTAACAATAACATCTTCATGCCTTATATATCATGTACTGTAGTACGCCGCTAGATTAAAACTGACGTGGAAAGGTAACACATGCCCACCGAAAGCTCTTTTTTTGAGAGCCCAGGTCGTGTGGTCTAGCGGGACGGCTGCAGTGCAGGCGATTTGGTGTCACGATATCACAGTAGCATGGGTTCGAATCCCGGCGAGGGAAGAACCAAAAATTTGCGAAAGCAAATTTACAGATCTAACATTGTTGGGTTGATGTTTAGACGAGTTGTATATATATATATATATATACATGCGAAAGCAAATTTACAGATCTAACATTGTTGGGTTGATGTTTAGACGAGTTGTATATACATTATGTACACAGCCATGTATCACCATCATTGATGGCGATCCGATGGATACATCTGTTGTAGAGTTGTCACTGACTCAGACGTACTTATAAATATAATTATTTTCTGTGACTGTCTATTACATTAATTTGTAGGATCCTTTACTATAGATAATTTAGCTGATCTGTAACAATAACATCTTCATGCCTTATATATCATGTACTGTAGTACGCCGCTAGATTAAAACTGACGAGGAAAGGTAACACACGGCCAGTGAAAGCTCTTTTTTTGAGAGCCCAGGTGGTCGTGTGGTCTAGCGGGACGGCTGCAGTGCAGGCGATTTGGTGTCACGATATCACAGTAGCATGGGTTCGAATCCCGGCGAGGGAAGAACCAAAAATTTGCGAAAGCAAATTTACAGATCTAACATTGTTGGGTTGATGTTTAGACGAGTTGTATATATATAAGTATATCCTGACTCATTCCTTATTCTTGGGAGTTTGTATATCACATGTTCACATGATGTTTTCTATGATACCAAATTGAAGCTCAATAAAAATTCAGGAACTCAAAAATGAATTAAAGAATCATCACGAAAAAGTATACAGATCTTAAGAATAATTTAACTAACAATTATGTGAAATTGTATGCAATAATTATTGATAGTTTCTGAGATATGGCGTGACATGTGAAAACCCCCTCTTTTTTCATAAACTCAATTATACTCTACAATAAAATTTGAATCATCACAAAAAAGTATACAGATCTTCAGATTCATATAACTAAGAAGTGTGAAAATTTTTACTATTATTTATCTAACATAAATAAATTGAATAAAATTGTTCAGTTAGAAAGTTTCCTTCTTCGTGTACCTAAATTTTCGGTATTAGTTTTAAAAGATCATTGTTGGTTTTCTGTGCAGTAAAAAAATGACAGAAAATCAGAGCCGGACTAACTCATTGAAGATGAATGATAATGAAATTGTCCCCTGCTTGAACAGAATATTTTTGTTCTTCAATTTGGGAATGAGAGTATGTTTTAAGACAAATACTACTAGTAGTCCAAATAATTATGACAGTAAGGAAGGGTATATCAATGTTTCGCTTTGGCAACCCGCCTTCCTGCGACGCATGAAAGAAAAAAATATAATAGCCTTCCAAGACGTTTGGACTAGAAAAATATCATACCCCTCCAGCCTTTTGAAGTGCAAAGATCTTTCCATAAACATTTTTCATCTAATTAATCTATTATTTTATTTTAGACAAAAACTATATCATATGTAGGACATACGTCCTGAAAATGCATGAAATATTTGTCACTGGACGTTAATTAAGAATCAATCAATATATTAGACATAGTCTTGGTATAAAGCTGGAATTTGCTACCTTCCTTCTATTAAAAATGATAATTGGCATGCATTATATTAGTAACACCAAAAGGGTCAGTCATCTTGAGATTACTAATTATACGACATGTACGATATTTTGTTGAAGATCTCACAGAAACAGTAAATGTGTTTTATTTCTTATGATTTTATTAGACTGTTATCCTGTTAGAATAATATGCACTAATATTAATGGTGTAGAAGTTAGCATGCGGGAGAAACAGAAATTTGAGCATCGAAAAATCCACAAACTGTTTCTTATTAGGCCAATTAAAATTAATTGGTAGATTTTCATCCCCGCCCGCCCCTCTGAAATCGTCCCGCCCCGATTTTTGTTATTTTGAAAAATTTTCGATTTCCGGATTTGTTCATCTCCGTTTCCAGTAACCGTCAAAAATTGTGTTTCCTTCCAAACTTCCTGTTTCAAATTTTGAAATAAAAATTAAAAAATAAAATCCTCCCACCTGCCCCATTTTTTCAAAAATGTGGATGAAAATCTACTAATTAATTTTAGTTGGCCTTACGGAAAATTACACACATAACGTCCCGCAAAAAGTAATGTTATTCGGGAATTCAAACGAGTAACGTCGCGCCAAGAGTTTACTCCCTTGAAACTGTATCGGATGCCCTTAACACAAAATTGTCAATATTTTGAGTTAGAGCTGGTAGAAGTTTCTATAATTTTCATATTATTTGTCCCAATAGTCATGATAGTAGTACACTACACTGTAAAAATCTTTTTGAGATTGAACAGGTTGGCCTAGCCACAATCAGATGTGCATTTTGTGTTTCACATGAAGTCAAAAATGAGTATCACCTCAGGGAAAAAACTCTTTTGATATTTTAGTTCAAAAATGGTTTAAATTATGAAAAATTGCCATCGTTAGGCTAACACTGGAAGCATTTATGTAATTACATGCAGTTTTTGAAAGAAATATTTAATATTTTTATTAAATAAATGGTGTTTAAAAACTGTATAATTTTCTTTAATGGTTGCCTTCAAGACATGGTCACCAGTGACAGATTTTTTGTCAATGACAAAGACAACAAAATATGTTTAGAACTATTGAATATCAAACATTTTAATTGAAAAAAAAATAACAAGAACATTGTTTGACTCACAGTTATTTTAAACAACAGTAGCTTCCTTTGATCATTAATCTTATCTGATAAAACTGTATCTAAAATTATCTAAAAATAATAAAACTTCCAAAAGAACCCTTTCTTTTGGTGTATAGAACATTAAAATAACTTGATGCATATTCTTACAATAAACAATCAAACTTAGCAATACAACTTATATGTTTTGTCTACGGACAAGACATTGTATTCATATTTGATGAAATTCATTATTAAAACCTAATTTTGATATAGCTGAAAGTGTTATCTTGAGAAAAAAAAACATACATTTTATCAGGTTTATCTATCAAATGATGCTTAACTTCGAGGAAAATGGAAACAAATACATTTTGATAATGTCTACGGACAAGACATTTTATTGATATTCAATTAAATGATTTCAAAGATGATTGTTAAAGTTAAGATTAAAAGTTACTAATTAAGTTTTAAGCGGTGTTTTTTTATTTTGTAAAATATAAAAATGTACCCATAATTCTTTACATATCTCAATAATTTATTGATTAAGCCAAAATGAAGACACATTCTTTTAACTGAAATCCATATATCTGACTGTTTAAAACAATCAAACTATTATTAAAACTCAATTTTGACATACCGGGTAGTTGAATGTGTTCTCTTGAAAAAATAACATACATTTTACCTATCAAATTAGGCTGAACTCAAGGAAATTGGATACAAATATATTGTGGTAATGTCTACGGACAAGACAATTTCAGTTAAAAAAGAACAAGAGGCTGTCAAGTGACAGCAAACTGGATTTTCCTGCATACAATGTAGGTCGAACCCTGAACAGTTGAACAAGTATGGACACAACATTTAAGCTTAAAACAGCTCTGAATTTGGATTCTGATTGAATATTTATAATAGATTATTTTCTAATTAAGAGGGAATGCCACGAACCATCAAGTTTCCTCCCTAAAATTTATTGAAAGTACTTTTTTAATTAATAATGAAAATGATATTTGCAAATCTGAAACACAAACAGGATCATGTAAAAAAATAAACATTAACACACTCAGCAAAAATAAAATACCACATAACAACTGTGACATCTACCTTCATAACACACATGACTTTAAAAAAAAGTCAAAAAGAAATTTTGATGTTATCATTACTCAGGTCAGCAACACTACCTTATATGGAAATGCATGAATTAGCATACTTATGTTCTCGCACGTGTAATTGTTTATTTACGTGTGACGCAATTTATTCATGTTATTGCTACCTGGTTTTTTTACCAATCCACTAAATGAGCAACAATGCATTATGGACTACTACGTGTTTACAATCAACCAAGAACACATGCTACTTACTTAAATACAACACATTTTGTCATGCAATGCGGGATTAACAATTTCGCTTAGTTTTTCATTTTTTGTATCCACATTTATAGTTCGTGATATAAAGTATTCGTTCCATGCTCAGATTAATGAAGAGTTCTTTCTATGAGAAGAAAAAGTGTTTGATTTACCAGATATATAGCTATTCACGTGTTTAATGATGACATGCAGAATTCATGTATTTGTCCACCAGACAGCAACGAAACAAAGTTACAGTGAAAAACACAATTACACATCAGACAAACATATAAGTGTAAAGTTAGCCGTCGATTACAGCCGATGCTAATATTCATGAGTGCAGAAACTTTCGTATAGAAAGTTAAAGAGAAATGTGTGATCCATGAATTTTGTGTTCATACAAAAGACGAAGACTAAGAGTTTGTCAAGTATCTGATGGGGTCACTAAACTTTTTGAGTTTAAAAATATATATTGCACCTACTTTTATGTTTAAAAAGTAATTTAAATCGAGGACAAAATGTGTTTATATATTTGTCTTTAAGAGACAAAAGCGTATAATCATCAATCGTGGCCATTAATAGCCGACTATACGGTATGGGGTTTTCTCATTGTTGAAGGCGTTACAGTTGCCTATCATTACTTACATCCACTTTATTTGTGCTTAAGTGGATAGTTGTCCCATTTGGCAATCATACCCCATCTCCTTATTTTTGTATATAAACATCCCTCAGAAGTTCAGGTTTCCATTATAAAGTATTTACATACATGACAGTGTTTACAAAAGTATTGATTTTTGACATATTTCAGTATTTGGCACTTTCAAACTGTTCCCTTTGCTCTGACGGTAGTCATGGTAGTGGAAAACAACTGTTGTTTCATATGGTTTTCGTCTTTGCTAAGATTTTTTTTCAAATGGAGATATTAGATTTTTTAAATTTTTAACGGACTCGTACTCGAACATTTGTCAATCTTAATAAAATCATTAATGATGTTATCCATGTTTATGTTCGACAACATGGGAAATTTGATGTTTTGTGAAAATTGCACCTTTACACCTAAACCTACTATATTTCTTTTATGCATTGGATATAAAAATTTATATTTTTGTATAAAAAATAAGGCCGATTTTTTTATGTTATTTTACACAAATAATTTTTGGTCACTTTATAGCTTACTAATCGGAGATATTGCACAGGACAGCAGCCGAACGATAAAAATACCTATGACGGACTCTGCTGTTGTCTGTTCTATAGTCGGGTTGTTGTCTCTTTGACACATTCCCAATTTCCAATGGACCATTCTCAATTTTATGCATCGAGTGATGAAACTATACAAAATATGTAACAGCTAATACATTAATGCTAGCAAGACAAATCTTTGTATGGCTTGCTTGCTGGTATCAATGTTTGCTCAAGCATGGCAATTAAGATAGGCGGGCTTCAGCTTGTATACGTCATACTTAAATTTTATTGGACGGTTATGTTTGAAGTTAAGGACACTAAATTTTAAACATCACAGGATGACAAATATAAAGCGCAATCGTAGGAATGGAAGCCAAAAAATGTATTTGTTTTTTCTCTAAGATATGCATTTTCATCATCCAACTGAAAAGACTGTCAAGTACTTTTAGAAAAGCAAAATAACTATTCGAACACACCTACTCTGATTTAGTGATTCATTACATAGGTATTTCATTTGACCCATATATTTCATCTTTTAGAACTGTGATTTTTTTTTATGTTATGAAGTCAACCTGTAGCTCTGCTATATAAAAATGATAGAATCTGAAGCGAGATGATGTATCAAATGTTCTTCCTTTGTGCGTTTTTTAGACAAATTATTCATCTCAAACACACCCTAACATAAGGAGGTTCGCTCGATTTTCTCTTTTTTATACAATTGTTTCCATGTTTTTGATTTTTTTTTCTTGAGTTACGTAATGGAAGGACAGACACGGAAATACGTAAACTTATAGATTGATATGTTCTCCGTCTATATTAATTAAAAAATAAAAAGGGAAGAATTTTCTTCATCCAACTTGATAGATAACCATGTCGTCGACTTGATATCTAACTGTTCTACTTAACTATGTACTAGATAAATTAAAAACTTATGCAAATGGTTGTTTTTTACAATAAAACACTCGTATTTGAGAAGAAAATTGTTATTTGATTTGTTTCTATTCACTTTTAAAAAATTTCTTACTAAAGTAAACATAACAGAAAGCACTTATCGCCTTCTCTATAAACATAGAATAATCAGTCTGAAGGTTTACAAGCAAAAATTAATCCAAAGTGCGCAATATTCAATAACAGTAGACATAATAAATAAAATAATTAAGTCATCCCCCCTAATTAATTTATCCCTTTTATTAGAAAATCAAGTGCACCTTCTTATGTAAGGGTGTGTTTGAGATGAATATTTTGTGTTGAAAACGTACAAAGAAAGAATATTTGATACATCATCTCGCTTCAGATTCTATCATTTTTATATAGCAAAGCTACATGTTGACGTTATAAAATTAAAAAAATCACAGTACGAAAAGATGAATTGAATGGGTCAAATGAAATACCTATGTAATGAATCACTCGAAATCAGAGTAGGTGTGTTCGAATAGCTTTTTGTTTTAATAAAAGTACTTGACGACAGTCTTTTCAGTTGGATGATAAAAAATGCATATCTTCGAGAAAAAAACAAATACAATTTTTTTGGCTTCAATTTCTACGAATGCGCTTTATATTTGTCATCTTGTGATGTTTTAAAATTTAGTGTGATTGTCCTTAACTTCAAACATAACGTCTAATAAAATTTAAGTATGATGTATACAAGCTGAAGCCCCGCCTATCTTAATTGCCATGCTTGAGCAAACATTGATACAAGCAAAGCAAGCAAGCCAAACAAAGATTTGTCTTGCTAGCATTAATGTATTAGCTGTAAGCTATTTACCGTCTGAGCTTTAATAACACTTATATTTAGCATACTGAATATTATGATGTTCAGATCCTGATAAAAAGTTTACACATCCAGACTCCAGTACCTATAGAAGTGTTTCTGTGCCAGTTTTTGTGTTTTTCGAGGCAGAAATGTTTTTGGAATGACATTATATATGTTTTAAAGAGATTACAAAATTTTCATTCTTGACAGTCATGACAGTAATCACTTCATACGAAATTTCACGGTTTCACATCGTGAAATTATTGCACAGGTACAATGCATAAAAATGGAAAAAAACCTGTTTAACTACTTTTACAAGGCGAGAAAGAAAGTCAAACAGTGAAGCTCGTAAGCAATACTTTTTCAATCTGAGCATGCAAACTGAAGATTATGTGATTTTAAAGAAACGTGTTAAAGTAAAGTCCCTTACTTATTACAGTACAATTAAATACCCAAAGTGAAATCTGTTGGTACGAGTTCTACAACCGTCAATATGGGATTACATGTGGGTCTTCGTCAAACTGTTATTGCAACTTCAGCATGTTATTGTTAAGTCTGTCTTCAAGGCCTTAATGCCACTTTATATTCATACCCCTTCTGCCACCAGTCAATAAGAATCTGAAAAAAAGTTTTAAAATTTAAAACATGTAAACAGATTAAACAGAATAGAGAATGGAAACAAGGAATGTGTCAAAGAGACAACAACCCAACCAGTGAGCAGAGACAGCCAAAGGCCAACAATGGGTCATCAACACAGCGAGAAAATTCCGCACCCAGAGGCACACTTGATCAGGCCCCTAAAGGCTAAACAATAATGATTACTAGTTCAGCAAAGTAAACATGGTAAAGGCAAATATGTTTGTTATTTGTAAAATAAATCATATATATTTTAATTTTTAGTGGCCTCTAGGGAACTCTTGAAACTGTGCGCAGAAACTAAATGCATAGCCATGATAACTAATTTTTGAATTAAATTAATACATTTTTCATTAACCATGGTAAATCAATGAGACGAGGCTTTTAAGGGATGAACTTAGCTGTTATAACAAGGCTTAGTTATTTAAGGCATGTAACTTACTATATGAGAAACATGGGAATTACTGGGAAGCTTGCGCAGAACTTCATTACATGCTCTGATCATATTTCTTACAATAAATTAAAATACATTGTAATCAAGCATGTATATGTCTGAGCAAATGCTTTGGAGTGATGAAGAGAAGCTGATAACACCCTTTAGTTATTACAGACATACATGTACTTTTTCTGTAATAACATAGGTGTACTATGCATGATTGGAAACTATGAACTGTTATATCTTTCTATAGTTGAGTATACATAAAGACAATAGTAATATCAATAGAACTTGTTTACATTTTAACCAAACTAATAATGTACAGTCAGAGCTCAGACATAAACAAGTCAAGTTTTGTTTTTCACTTGAAGAAGTCAAAACATGTATTTATTATAAAAATTTGTTTTCAATTTTAGACTTATCTAAGTCAGAAAATGACAGACTTGTTTAGGTCTATTTATGTTGATGAAAATACTTAATTTTACTTGGTGGTCAAAGTACACCACCTATGACAGCAAAAACCTGTCTGAGAGTTCACAAGGACTTGAGCTATCTATATTTAATTATCTAATTGAACATCCTTACGAAACACAGATTTTTTACCTCATTAAGTGTGGTTCCAGGTGGTTGCATTGTAAGGTTAACTAACATTATCTCCGATTTTTTAGACTCTCATTCATATTTTTCTTTAGAAGACAAAGCATTGTCTTTCAATGTTGTCATTATTTGATTTAGACGCATGAACTTTTTATAAATATGCGTGGGTCTTGAAGTTAACCAATTTTGATAACTTATCGACTTGTAGGAGTCGATATTTGCAACGTTTTGATTCTGGTCAATTATTTCTTGCTTAACAATATTTTACTTAATAAAGTCGTATTTTGTCTTGCATTAAAGGGAGAAAAATCCTAAACTTACAAATTTAGACCTCTATGAGTCAAAAGCAGATTCAGACTTATTTATGTCTGAGCTCTGACTGATGTATATTGTTCCTTTGAAACATGTAACATACATATATGTTATCACAGTTCTTTGATTTTTTAGTCCACAATAACAAATGTATGTTATTTTTCTGTAATAACTCTATAGAGTTATATCCTTGACTGACTGAACCATGAAAATGAGGTCAA
This sequence comes from Mytilus edulis, assembly GCA_019925275.1. Lineage (NCBI taxonomy): Eukaryota > Metazoa > Mollusca > Bivalvia > Mytilida > Mytilidae > Mytilus > Mytilus edulis. Next base: position 260,407 of record JAHUZM010000015.1, on the reverse strand, counting down.
CGTCGGGTGACAGCTGCCAGTTGGAGTCAGGACATGTACATCTTATAATGATTCCATATACAAATAAAATGGGAATGTTTCCATGGGACACAGAAGTTGCCCCCGCTTGCATATCATATAAAGTTATAAAGGGACATAACTGAAGAATGGTAAAGGTCACTATCAAAATTTGGTTGGGGCTAACTTAAGTCAGAGAACAGAAACGAAAAATTCAGCACCTTTACCATTTGTAAAGGGGCATAACTCTAGAACAGTTTAAGTGAAGCACCAAAATTCAAACTTGATCCGTGCTTTGTGGAAATAAGCATTGTGTATAAGTTTCATAACATTTGGTTGAGGCAAACTAAAGTTAGAGAACGGATACCAACTTTGGGACTCATGGACATATGTAGGGACAGACGGACACACAGACTGACAAGGGCATAAATATAGTAGACCTATTTCTTACAGTATTTAAGATGTGATAGATAGTTTATTCTCATAAAACAATGAAGTACATAGGTTACAGAGAAGTTAAAATAAAATTGAGAATGGAAATGGGGAATGTGTCAAAGAGACAACAACCCTACCAAATAAAAAAACACAACAGCAGAAGGTCACCAACAGGTCTTCAATGTAGCGAGAAATTCCCGCACCCGGAGGCGTCCTCCAGCTGGCCCTAAACAAATATATACTAGTTCAGTGATAATGAACGCCATACTAATTTCCAAATTGTACACAAGAAACTAAAATTAAAATAATACAAGACTAACAAAGGCCAGAGGCTCCTGACTTGGGACAGGCGCAAAAATGTGGCGGGGTTAAACATGTGTGTGAGATCTCAACCCTCCCCCTATACCTCTAACCAATGTAGAAAAGTAAACGTATAACAATACGCACATTAAAATTCAGTTCAAGAGAAGTCCGAGTCTGATGTCAGAAGATGTAACCAAAGAAAATAAACAAAATGACAATAATACATAAATAACAACAGACTACTAGCAGTTAACTGACATGCCAGCTCCAGACTTCAATTAAACTGACTGAAAGATTATGATTTCATCATATGAACATCAGGCACAATCCTTCCCGTTAGGGGTTTAGTATCATACCATCATAACATATATGAGAAGAACATAACCCGTGTCATGCCAACAACTGTTTTTAGAATAAATGTGTTTAGTTCAGACGCAAAGACCTTATCAGTGACTCAATATTAACGCCAAAATATGCAATCTTTAGTCATGACTTAACAACAGTATCGTAATTATATCCCTTCTTAATAAGTCTATTCAAAGGTTTTGTAAGTTTATGAGGTGAATACTGACACCTTTGTGCTTTATAAAGAATATTTCCATAAAAAATTGGATGTGAAATACCTGAACGTATAAGAAGTCTGCATGTTGAGCTTTATTTATGAATGATGTCTTTATACCGATGATAAAATTTAGTAAATGTTTTGACTAGTTTGTGATATCGAAAACCCTGGTGTAATAATTTTTCAGTAATACATAAATTTCTCTCGTTAAAATCTAAAACATTGTTACATACACGAGCGAATCGTACAAGTTGAGATATATAAACACCGTAAGATAGTGACAAGGGAATTTTAATTTGTCGTCACCATCTAAAAACGGATAATTAACGATAGGAAATGAAAAATCATCCCTTTTAGGCTAAAAAAAATATATGTCTGTTTCCTGTTTCCGACCGACCCTGACTCAAACCCCCCGACCCTAGATCTTTTTATTCAAATCTGGAAAAAATTCGGTTCCGGTCCGGAAAAAAATCGTTTCCAGTCCGATCCAGATCCGTATTTTACTATGCCCAAACAAAGAATGGCTGCTCCCAGCACAAATGTGCCACAATAAACGAGTTTAAAAATGTCAGCACTTGGAGGATTACTCAATTAAAACTTTTTTATAGGGATTAAATCATTTTAGGGTACAGGACCCTAACCAAACATGACATATAACCGACTGCAAATCTGACAGGAAGTGCCAAAAAAAAAAAAAAAAAAGAAATCCCGACCTGCCGACCCTGATTTTTTGGCCTTGGAAGCAGGAAACAGACAAATTTTTTTTTTTGGCCTTATCATAAATTTTAGTATTCAGCTTTCTGTTAGTGATATAGATATGAAGATCGAGGAAAGAGCAGTGGTCATTGTTAGTATAAGCTTTATTTAAAGTAAGTTCAGCAGGATAGATTTCATTAATATACATACTGAAGTCGTCATTATTGAGAGCCAAAATATCATCCAACTATCTAAAAGTATTATTAATTTGTTTATCAGATGTTGTTTTGATGGGTCTTTGCTTATTTTTGTCATAAATTGTAACTCATAACAATACAAAAAAAGGTCCGCAATAAGTGGTGCACAGTTAGTCCCCATTGGAATTCCGATACTTTGACGATATACGGAATCCCCTAAGCGAACAAAAATGTTATCTAGTAAAAATTTAAGGGCATATATAGTATCAAAGCATGTCCAATTAACATAGTTTTTTTGTTTATTTCTACTAAAAAATGACCTAAAAGAGTTTGAACATATATATTCACATTCTGATTTTTTGAATGCCTATTTAATTAGGTGTGTGAATTTTTTCTTAATGAGAATGTGAGGCAATGTGGTATACAGGGTAGAAAAATCAAAACTTTGAACAGATTCAAAATCACCAATATAAGCATGCAATTTATCAAGTACTTCCAACGAGTTCTTGACACTCCAAAAGTAATTTATTCCACTGTTTTCGAAGGCCTTATTTGAACAATTTATTATAAGGTTTTTAATTGTACCAAGTGTGCTGGTAAGAAGAATAGACAATTTAGTAGTTGAACAATGGCTTGAAGACGAAATAAATCTATATTTGTAAGGGGTTTTGTGTAGCTTCGGAAGCCAATACATAGATGGGACTTTCATTGTATTTGGCTCTGCTTGTAAAGCGGTGGCTAAAAGTTTATGTTTGTTACAGATTTCGTTTTCTGAAAATGGAGTCAGTTGGAATGTTGGTGAATTGGTGATTTCCTTTTTCAGAACCTCAATGTAAAACTTACGTCAAACAATAATAATATTATTAGCAGCTTTATCGGCCGGGACAAAAACAAAACATGCATATGGACTTGACCCATACAAATTTAACCTTGCATGTTCACTGATCCATGAATAGAAAACAAACTGTCTGATGGGCACTAGGACCCTGCAAGGTACGCACGTACCAAATATAGTTATCCAATTACTCATAATAAGAGAGAAATTAAGAATACTAATAATCTTTAATTTTTTTTCAAGTAGTCACTGAACCATGAAAATGAGGTCAAGGACAATGGACATATGACAGACAGAAACTTCATAACATACATAAGGCATCTATATCCAAAGTACAAGTATGAAGGATCCAGGTCTTCTATATACAAATGTAGGTAAATACAATTCACTTGTATAAGTATCCTACAAATTTACATGTGAATTTAATACAGAGTTTATTCTGTGTATTGGATATTGTCAAAATGGCCAAATCCAACCCGCCACTGTAAGGATTAGGTGGGCAACCCTGCCTTAACCAATGAATGGTAGACAAACCAAGAGATAGTCCAGGAGAAGGCAAATCATTTGACAAAGACACACGCGGGACAAGAATGTCACACCATGTCTTAGATCATGTAGATATATGATTTTTTATTAGTTGTTATAGGCTTTGAGCTAGCTGTCAATACCTGAGAATACTCTCAAATCTGTACAATGTGTTTTTTGTTGTTGTGAGGGATTTTTTAATACGCTGTCAAGTCCAGTATGTATATAAATAAGTGTTAAAAGTTTGTGTGCTTTGTATTTCGTAGATTCACATTCCCTAACATGATATTCATAAAATCACATGGGTTGGCATGGTTGGTGTATTGGTAGAATCTGGAATTGCTCATCTTTTTGGAGCACATGTTTCGTCCTATTTGTCATCTTATTTTTAAGGACCTGGGTTTGTATTTGTCTCTTTGTTTTTCTCATTTTGACTGACGGTACATTAGTCGCTAATTTCCGCGACCAAATTAATTAAAACAAGAAGTAATTGTAACAGGATGCTGTTACCATGTGTTACGAAGTCTCCCAAACAAAGTTCCCATAATTTGCCATTCCCATGGTCACATATTCATTTGATTTGTTTTATTGTCCCTAAAAGAATATATATGGTTTAGGGGTTGGGATCCTTTGATCGTTTACAATTTATCAAACATGAGGGGGTGGGGTGGACCCCCACGGACTTCACCTATATTTCATTTAATTTGTTTAATTGTCCCTTACAAGAATATATATGGTTTAGGGGTGGGGATCTTGACCTTTTACAATTTATCAAACATGAGGGGGTGGGGGGTGACCCCCATGGACTTCGGAGTCCCCCTATATTTCATTTGATGTGTTTTATTGTCCCATACAAGAATATTTATGAATTAGGGATGGAGATCTTGACCCTTTACAAGTTTGCAAATAAGAGGGGGTGGGGGTGACCCCCCAAGGACTTCCCTTTTATTTCATTTGACTTGTTTTATTGTCCCATACAAGAATATATATGGTTAACAGGTTTAGGGGTGGGGATCTTGACCGTTTACAAGTTAATAGCACATTCTCAAATTGAAGGGGGTGGGGATGACCCCCAGGCACTTCCCTTTTATTCCATTTGATTTGTTTTATTGTCCCATACAAGAATATATATGGTTTAAGGGTGGGGATCTTGACCGTTTACAAGTTAATAGCACATTCTTAAATTAAAGGGGGTGGGGATGACCCCCAGGGACTCACCTTTTATTTCATTTGATGTGTTTTACTGTCCAATACAAGAAAATATATGTTTTAGGGGTGGGGATCTCAACCGTTTACAAGATAATAGCACATTCTCAAATTGAAGGGGGTGGGGGTGACCCCCAGGGACTCACCCCTTATTTCATTTGATTTATTTTATTGTCCTGTGATCATTTCTGAAGACTATGTGTGTCTATCACTTACAGTTTTCAAGTTATAGTCATTTAAAAATTTAAAAAAATTAAATCCCATAGAGTTCTAAAGTAAACCCTTCCCTTTTTTATGCCCCCCAAAATGCCCCTTAATAAACCCCAATGCACAAACGAAAGATTGATGGCTCCCCTAAACAAGTTAGTCTAACATTTTACGAAACCCTAAGTAAATCTGACAAGCTGTTTTGGAGAACCGCTGCCGCTACGGCATTGGCTGGTAATTAAAATTGCTTTCAGACTTTTAAAATTCTTCTCTATAAGCCAACAGAATCCAACTAAAAAAAATATAAATTGAGCTTCGGGCTTGTGGACTCTCAAGTTAATCGTGAAGGCTGCATTGGTTTCCTTAAGTCTGCATCAGTTCTAACTTTAAAATTTGTTAGTCGAAATGGACAGGAAGAGACTACAGAACAAAAATAAGATTTAAAAGATGAAAACTCAGAATTTATCAGTAGGAAAAGGAGGGTTACATTAGTTTTTATGTTTCTCTAACAAATTGCAGCACGAAGTGTCAAATCAATTACATGTCATTGGACTATTATACTAACGGGACTAGAAACTGATCGATCTGTTGAGATTTCAATGCCCCGATAGTCAGATTATAGATTTTTTGTTTTGATTGACAGCTTATCGTGTCACGTAGTAAATTAGCATTCGATACATGTAAACAATAGAACTGTTAATATTGGTGGATTTGAAATAAAGAATAATTATTAAATCAATTAATTTATATGCGAAAAATAGATATTGTTTACGAAAAATTATCAATAGATAGTCAATATTTAACTTATAACATTATAAGTGTTGAAAATAAACCAGATATAGTCAAAAAGCCGACACTAACAACGTGTCAAAGAATAAAAGATCATAAATAATCCTGATAAAAACAATAAGTGTGCAATAAAAACGATGTTGACAATTTCAGTTCCTAATTAATTCATATAACAAACGCTACCCGGGTCTAATGAAAACATAGCCACATTGTTTTGAACTTTTGTGAACTTCGTGTTTACACCAAAATTTCAATATGGCGGTGCACGGTCGGGCCTACTTTTGTAGATCTAATTGTGGAACCTAGTGTACATATTTTTTACGAAGTCATATGCTAATGCCACTTGAAGACCATTACTAAGCTAAATTAAACCTGATTATTATAAAATATTGCACACATAAAAAGGAGTAGGCAATTTTAGAGGAATAGTATAAATTATTTCAGCCTTGTATGTGGGTTCTGGTTGTAATGAGAAAGAGATTTTTTTTGCACTTTTCACTCTAAAAAGTCAAATGAAAGTGAAAACTAAAAATAGGCAAATCCAAACTTTATCCTATAAATACGACTTTACAACAAACCGAACTTGCATATCTTTTTTCAATCAAAAAAATGAAAGAAAAAACAAATATTTAACACATCAACAAACAACAACTACTGAATTACAGGCTCCTGACTTTGGACAGGCTCCTGACTTTGGACAGGCACATACATACAGAATGTGGCAGGGTTAAACATGTTAGCGGGCGCCCAATCCTCCCCCTGACATGTGACAGTACAACATAAGAACGAACTATAAAAATCAGTTGTACCATGAGAGACAAGAAAAGTTTTGAAATATGTCATCTGTCTAAAAGTCTTTGTATAGTCATGATATTTTAGAATGTTCCCTTTTCATTAACATTCTATGTAATGAAATATTCTTATTCTCATATAGCATGTATAGTGATCAATGCCAGAGACATGTATACTAAAGAGATTAGCGACTTGGAAATCTCGCTGACTTCACGTGTGTAAACTCGTACCCAGCATTCTCTAATCATATGATAACGAGATTAGCTGTAGTCTCAGGGATGATTCCAGGTGTTTTCAAATGGGTTCCTTGAACATCAAATTGCGAATTTTATCCCAATTGGGAATTTTTTATGCATAAAATCTAAGACAAAATCATATCATTTTCCTGTAAAAATGGAAAATGTATATTAAGTTTAACCTCTACACTGATTTAAGAAGTTGTAACATTTTGAATAATTATGGATGGGCTAATGATTATGATATATTTGATTCTGATCTCATAGATATGATCACCAGATTACTTGAAAGTTATTGGATTGAGACCAGGGAAGTTGTATTACATGAATACCATTGCACATGATGCACTATTCCAAATAATTATGACGTCTTGAAAGGCCATTATATTTATTTTTTTTACGCCTTACTTCGAAGTAACCTAGGCATAAACATATATACCAGCTAACATGAATCTATGGCAAGCCGTTTTACTATTTAATCAAATATAAAAAAGAAGATGTGGTATGATTGCCAATGAGACAACTATCCACAAAAGACCAAAAACATTAACAACTATAGGTCACCGTACGGCCTTCAACAATGAGCAAAGCCCATACCGCATAGTCAGCTATAAAAGGTCAAGATATCTCATAGTTTCATTTACATAAGATGTCTTATATATAATATGAGATATCTTATATATTATATAAAATATCTCATAAGTTTATTAGAGATCTCATAAAGTATATGAGATATCTTATAAATATCTTTTATAATTTACAAGATATCTTTTATAATTTACAAGATATCTTTTATAGTTTATAAGACATCTTATATAGTTGATAAGACATCTCATATAGTTTCTAAGATATCTTACATAGCTTATGGATATCTTATAAAGAAAATTATATATGTTATCTTATAAAGAAAATTATATAAGATATCATGTAAAGAAAATTATATAAGATATCTTATAAAGAAAATTATATATTAAAGATATCTTATAAACTATAAATTTTATAATATATCTTATATAATTGATAAGATATCTCCTAAAGTTATTAAGATATCTTATGAATATATTTCAGATTAGCTATCTTATATAGTTGATAAGATATATTTAAGATATCTTATCAAGTTTATAAGATAGTTTATAAGATATCTTATATTTAAAAAGAAGATGTGGTATGATTGCCAATGAGACAACTATCCACAAAAGACCAAAATGACCCAAACATTAACAACTATAGGTCACCGTACAGCCTTCAACAATGAGCAAAGCCCATACTGCATAGTCAGCTATAAAAGGCCCCGATAAGACAATGTAAAACAATTCAAACGAGAAAACTAACTATATAGTTTATAAGATAGCTTTTCAGGGGTTTATCTGGGTATTTTGGGAAAAAGGACCCTGGCCACTTTTGGGAATTTTTCACGCGATTTATATAGAAATTGGGAAAACTACAAATAAACCAGAAGTCAGTTTTAGTATGTAAGTTTTGACATATCTTTAAGATATCTTATATAGTTTATGGGATATCTTATAAAGAAAATTATATAAGATATCTTTTAAACTATATATTTTATAAGATATCTCATATACCTATAAAGATATCTTATAAACAATACATGTAGTTTATAAAATATCTTATATAGTTTAGAAGATATCTCATATAGTTTATAAGATATCTTATATAATCTATAAGATATGTTATATAAATTATTAGATACAGGATCTCTTATATTTTATGAAATTATTTTAAAATTTGTAAATTTCATAAACTTTATAAGATATCTTATATAATCTGTTAGACATGTTAGATATTTCATATAATATCTTATAAACTATACAAGATATCTTATAAAGTGTATAAGATATCTTGAAATTAAATTAAATAGCAAAATGGCTTGCCATATAAACCAATGAAAAAAAATCATCCATTTGGTATTTTTCATCAGGTCATCTTTATAAGTTTACCTTGATTAAAATGGATATCAAATTGAACTGGTCCATTGTCGTATTCAGAAAGACAATTACAAAAGTTTATATACTTAATAGATAAGATATTTAAAGCAATTGACCAGTGAACTTTAAAATTATTTGGAAAAATTGTAGATTTTATTAATAAATAAAAGAATATTTGAAATTAACTTAAAACGATTTATGCATGCACCGGAAAGTAATTCTCAAAAAGATGATGGTATTCTAAAGAAGAAGAAAGAATAATTTTCATAACTTTTGAAACAGTTCCATATTACAGCAAATTCCAACCAGTATGAAGCTTCGTGTAGATTCTTTGGTTAGCTTCCTTGCTAGCTCAACCATGAAATCATTATTATGTAAGGTAAACAAGCCTATGGGTGGAGTCAATAGTTTAATAGAGAACCAATCAGAACTAGTGACAGAATAGAAACATTGTAAAACTAGTTTTACAAGTCAGTTTAAAAATAAGTTTTCAATCTAAATTTAAAATTTATTGATAATTATAATCTTTTTCACAAGCATGCTGTAGGTGTGTTTGATTTGCCAATTTTATTTCAATCAATCACTCGGTTCATTTATACATGTTATAAATCCAGTTAGTCTATGTACTTTACTATGGTACATTCGCTGCGTAAATATACCGTTTATGACACCTTCTGCCTTAGAATTTCAAATTTTTCAAACTGCAATAGTATAAAAACAGCAAAGTTAATGAATTATAGAGACGGGCCATTTTGTACATATACAAAGAAGAAACTTCGAGCAAGCATTATTATTTATTGTTTCATTGCATTTCAAAGTTAGACAGGATTTTTTTTTTGGCAAATAAACCAAGTTTTTTGTAGAAAATCCGCAGATATTTTTGTTTTAAAATTTTAAGAATAAATTTCTCACTTGATTTTCTATATGATGTGCTAGCGTTTATTGTTTACAAACCTAAACAATCTTATTTTTTTTTAAATCATGCTAAGTCACAAAAGTCGAGCGGTGTACTTGAATTGGTCATGTTTAAACCAATATCTAAATTTATAAACTTGATTTTAGGATCATCCTTGAACAAAACATAAACTGTAACTCCGTTTTTTACTTTATTTTAATACAAAGAAATTTGAAATCTGCTGTAAATGGTGACATATCTTATTTTTATGAATGGTCTAATCATCAACATAATTTTTCAAAAACGCTCAAACTTTTGTCTTTTGTTGATATAGAGCAAAATATAAAATAATTTATTTTCATCAAATTATATAACCATGCAGCTCTTCTGGGCGATCTGCTTTTACGAGATCGGCGCCCATTAAAATGGATTCATCAATATTATACCAAAATTTGAATTTGCACTTAGCGGAGGTCTGCTTTCACACCAATTTTGACAAACATGTTTTTGATCAACCTGCTAGGCGATCTACTTTTACGAGATCAAATAATCCCATAACATTTTAATCAATTGAATCCTGATGCTAAAATTGTTTACCACATGTTGACATAATCATAGATATCTATGACATAATCAAATCGTCCACTAAAGTCAAAATATAGGACACTTCATAAACATCTATACTTTGCCTATATTTTTCAACCTATAACGAATAAAGTGCTAAACTTTTCCGAAAATACTGATTTTTATTTTATTTTCATGAATTGGGAATTTATATTCACAAATATTTTTTTGGGGCCGCTGGCCGATTTTAGGGCCGCAAAGCGGCCCTAAACTATATAGTGGAATCATCCCTGAGTCTAAACAACCGATAATAATCACTCGGAACACCCTGTTGTTTTTCTTTGTATTAAGGACCAGGACAAAGACTTTCAAAATTAAAATCTTGTATTGTAAACAAATTCGCAGTTGAATAATAATGACACTGTTTACATGTAGCATTAATAGGTCTGTTAAGTGCAGATGCTACTGATGGTTACAAATGTCCTGACTGTGACAAGATTCTGAAATCTATCTCTGGGTTCCGTGGACACACTTCAAGACAACATGGAAAACAATTGAAAGGTAATTTAGGCGAAAATGTTATTTTTTCTTCATCCTTTTGCCAAGGACCCATTTGTTAACCAGATGCTCCGCAGGGCGTAGCTTTATACGACCGCAGAGGTTGAACCCTGAACGGTTAGGGCAAGTATGGACACAACATTCAAGCTGGATTCAGCTCTAAATTTGGATTGTGATTAAATAGTTGACACAGCATAGGTTTCTGACACAGAATGAATGTGTTCTAATGAACTTAAAATTTTTGTTTCTCTTAGAGCAATTCACTATGCTGTTGAATATTAATCCTCTCAAAAAAATGTTTGAAGAAATTTTCTTTTTTATTTATGAAATTTCAAATGAGAAAAATTGAACCCAATTTTTTTAATCACATCCCCCTTTCCCTTATTCCAAAACTAATCTCAATTAAAATTTCTAATGGAGTTTGCAACAATAACTACTCATTTAAATACATCATAAAATATTAAGATGTAAAAAAACTGCTTGTTATCACTGAATGGTAAAGATTATTTTAATTTATCAGTTGGTAGTAAAAAGTGAATATACATTGTATATTGTATATAACAAAGATTTAAGTTGATTCTGGACAAAGAAAGATAACTCCAATTAAAAAAAAATCTTGCTATTGCACAATATTTTGCAATTAGATATTTCTTGCTTACTATTCTGGACAAAGAAAGATAACTCTAATTAATTTTTTTTTTGATATTTCACAATATTGTGCAATTAGATATTTCTTGCCATTGCGCAATACTGTGCAATTGAAAAGACTTGCTATTGCACAATACTTAATATAATAATTTTAGATCCTGATTTGGACCAACTTAAGCTTGAAAACTGGGCCCATAATAAAAAATCTAAGTACATTTTTGAATTCAGCATATCAAAGAACTTCAAGATTTCAATTTTTGTTAAAATCAGACTAAGTTTAATTTTGGACCCTTTGGACTTTAGTGTAGACCAATTTGAAAACAGGACCAAAAATGAAGAATCTACATACACAGTTAGATTTGGTATATCAAAGAACCCCATTTATTCAATTTTTGATGAAATCAAACAAAGTTTAATTTTGGACCCCGATTTGGACCAACTTGAAAACTGGGCCAATAATCAAGAATCTAAGTACATTTTTAGATTCAGCATATCAAAGCACCTAACTGATTCATTTTTTGTCAAAATCTAACTAAGTTTAATTTTGGACCCTTTGGACCTTAATGTAGACCAATTTGAAAAACGGGACCAAAAGTTAAGAATCTACATACACAGTCATGACAGTTAGATTCAGCATATCAAAGAACCCCAATTATTCAATTTTGATGAAATCAAACAAAAGTTTAATTTTGGACCCTTTGGGCCCCTTATTATGTTGGGACCAAAACTCCTAAAATCAAACCCAACCTTTCTTTTCATAGATTTCTATTTACTTATACTAACGTTATGGTGCGAAAACCAAGAAAAATGCTTATTTGGGTCCCTTTTTGGCCCCTAATTCCTAAACTGTTGGGACCTAAACTCCCAAAATCAATACCAACCTTCCTTTTGTAGTCATTAACATTGTGTTTAAATTTCATTGATTTCTATTTACTTAAACTAATGTTATTGTGCGAAAACCAAGAATAATGCTTATTTGGGCCCTTTTTTGGCCCCTAATTCCTAAACTGTTGAGACCAAAACTCCCAAAATCAATCCTAACCGTTCTTTTGTGGTCATAAACCTTGTGTCAAAATTTCATAGATTTCTATTAACTTAAACTAAAGTTATAGTGCGAAAACCAAGAAAATGCTTATTTGGGCCCTTTTTGGCCCCTAATTCCTAAAATGTTGGGACCAAAACTCCCAAAATCAATACCAACCTTCCTTTTGTGGTCATAAACCTTGTGTTAAAATTTCATAGATTTCCATTCACTTTTACTAAAGTTAGAGTGCGAAAACTAAAAGTATTCGGACGCCGGACGACGACGACGACGCAGACGCCAACGTGATAGCAATATACGACGAAATTTTTTTCAAAATTTGCGGTCGTATAAAAAAAGAATATGCAAAAGTACATGTCCTTAGAAAGCATTAAAGGTCCTGTCCATCATGTCCATGCATGCTATGTTATGATATGAATCCGGGATCTTTTAAGCAATAGCAGATGTGTAAAATTAAAGTTGAATAAAAAGGGATAGGAGTAAAAGAACCATGATTATATATTTTGAATAGACATAATGTATTTGTCACAATGTAAGATATCAAGAATGCTCAGGGATGATTCCAGGTGTTTTCAAATGGGTCCCTTGAACATCAAATTGGGAACTTTTATCCCAATTGGGAATTTTTTATGCATACAATCTAAGACGAAATAATATCATTTTGCTGTAAAAACGGAAAATGTTGTAATACATGAATATTATTGCACATGATGCACTATCATCTTTACTTAACTTTGGTAAACGAGGCCTATTTCAAAAACATATATACTGGTCAGCTAACATAAACATATGGCAAGCCGTTAAGCTATTTATTCAAATTTCAAATTATCTCATAATATATAAGATATCTTATATAATATATCTTATATAATATATAAGATTTTTATAAGATATTTTATATAATATATCTTATATAATATATAAGATTTTTATAAGATATTTTATATAATATATAAGATTTTATAAGATATCATATGTAATATATATGATATCTCATTTAATATATGAGATATCTTATATAATATCTTTTTTAAAAGCTATCTTATATATTATATGATATATCTTATTGCTATATATATATAAACAATGTTTTAAGGTGACATTTCATTCAGAATGAGAATTCTTTAGGACGAAATTGTCATAAATAGCGACCTTGAGAAGCCATTTTGAGACCTTTCAAGTAGTTTTGTTATCCAACGCTCGTTTTATTCAGGATTATCCTAGTCCAAATATAATAGAAGAAACCATTTTATAAACCTTATATGTCATTGTTTAAACAAGCACAACCTCGAAATATTGCTTAGTTTTATTTATTTTTGTTCCAAAAGCCGGGAGCCTTATCGACTACTGAATCTAAAATTTTGGCTTCTTGAATCGGGATATAAATTCGCCTATAATTTTATTAACTATTACTAAAGAAAGCTTAAAATTACAAATAAACTATGCCTCTATATAAATTTAAGTTATTCTTAACTGAATTGTGTTGATATAGATTGTCTTTTATTATAATTTGGTTGTTTTCTGTACGTTAAAGCTGTTTGTAAATACTCAATATGGCGGATAGTTTGGCGAATTTTCTACTCTCGAGAAATCTCGTGCACACGCGTGAAGTTGACCGCTGCTTAATAGCCGTAACGATAAGTTGCCAATCTCTGTATTTATATGTCTCTGAGCAGGGATGATTCCACTATATAGTTTAGGGCCGCTTAGCGGCCCTTAAATCTGCCAGCGGCCCCAAAAAATGTTTGTGAATATAAATTCCCAATTCAGGAAAATAAAATAAAAATCGGTATTTCCGGAAAAGTTTCAGTCACCGATTACGGCAACTATAATTTGTCATAGTTTGTCGTCAAAACGTAGTAAAATCCGGATAAGAATGCTGACTACGATCGCATTTTATTAACAACAATTTAATTATGTCAACATTGAACTTGAGGTAAACAATTTTAGCAGCCGGATTCAATTGAATAAAATGTTATGGGAGTATTTGAATTCGCAAAAGTGGATCGCTCAGCATTGCAAACATGCGTTTTGTCAAAATTGGTGTCAAAGCAGACCTCGGCAAAGAACAAATTCAAATTTTGATACAACATTGATGAATAAATTTTAATGGGTGCCGATCTTATAAAAGCAGATCGCCCAGCACAGCCGGTTATGTAACCTGTTTAAAACTTGTTTTGTAAAAGAAATTATTTTATATTTTGCTCTATTTCCTCAAAAGACAAAAGTTTGCGCGTTTTTGAAAATAATGTTGATGATAGACCATTCATGAAATGAGCCCCAGGGGTTTTTTTTTCAGTGGTTGATACGGCATGTCATTTTGCTATTCAATCTAACTTCAAGATATCTCATAAACTTTATAAGATATCTTATATAATAGTTCATTAGATATCTTATACAGTTTGTAAGATATCTTATATAGTTTGTAAGATATCTTATATAGTTTGTAAGATATCTTATAAAGTTTATAAGATATCTTACATAGTTCATGAGATATGTTATAAAGTTTATGAGATATCTTTTATAGTTTATGAGATATCTCATATAGTTTTCTTTATCGTATATCTTATAAACTATATGATATATATTATGAACTATATATAAGACATGTAAGATATCTTATATAAAGTATATTATAAGATATCTTATATACTATATAAGATATCTTATAATCGATATTAGATATCTTCTTTATTATATAAGATATATATTTATATAAGATATCTTATAAAAAGATTATTTAAGATATCTTATATATCATATTAGATATATTATTAGAGACATCGTATAGAAATTATAAGATAATTCATATAATATATTTTATATAATTTTCTTAAGATGATATCCAATAAACTATATAAGATATCTTGTATACAAATTTTTGATAAGATATTTCATATACTTAATGAGATATCTTATAAACTTTAGAAGATATCTTATAAAGTTATAAGTATATAAGATATATTATATATTTAATAAGATATATTATAGTTTTTAAACTTTATAAGATATCTTATTAAATATATAAGATATCTCATATAATATAAGATAGCTTTTAAAAATTAAATTATATAAGATATCTCATATATCAAATTAGATATCTTATAAAAATCTTATATGTTATATAAGATATCTCATATATTATGAAATAATTTGAGATAATTTGAAATTCGAATAAATAGCTAAACTGCTTGCCATAGGTTTATGTTAGCTGGTATACATGCCTTGTTTACCAAAGTTAAGATGATAGTGCATAATGGTATTCATGTATTACAAGAGGGAAGAAAGATACCAAAGGGACAGTAAAACTCATAAATCTAAAACAAACTGACAACGCTATGGCTAAAAATGAAAAAGACAAACAGAAAAACAATAGCAAAAATGACACAACATAGAAAACTAAAGAATAAACACGAACCCCACCAAAAACCAGGGGTGATCTCAGGTGCTCCGGAAGGGTAAGCAGATCCTGCTCGACATGTGGCACCCGTCGTGTTGCTTATGTGATTACAAATCCAGTAAATAGTCTAATTCGGTAGGTCACATTCATGAAAAGGAAGGGGATTGTAGTTACGACGTAAGGAACATATCCGATATCATTTGTGAAACGGTTATTTCATAACGGTCAACCAACTCGTGATGGCGTCCGTAAAATTTACGAAGGGATGATTTCAACTTCACCATTTGGAACTCTTGGTTTAATAGCTTCCTTGTGAGCAGTAACCCTCTATCAAGAAAATCATAATAGGAAATGCAAGCACGGGAATATCGTATCAATTGGGAGATATATACCCCGTATGCAGGTGCTGCTGGAATGTTGCTACTTAGAAATGGAAAGTTCACAATTGGAAAGCTGAAATCATGTCTTTTGTCGTAAAGTTTTGTTTTCAACCGACCCTCATTGTCAATTTCTAGATGTAAGTCAAGATATGAAGCCGACTTAACTGTATCTGTAGTATCCTTTATCTCCAATTCGATGGGATAGTTGCGTTCCACATAGTCACTAAATTTTGAATTGTTTAGTGAAAGAACGTCATCTATATAGCGGAAAGTAGAGTTAAAGGATATTGCTAACTTCTTATCTGTTTTCCTAAGAAGTTACTGCATGAAGTCAGCCTCATAATAATAAAGAAACAAGTCGGCAAGTAGAGGGGCACAGTTTGTTTTCATTGGGATACCGACAGTCTGTTGAAAAACACGTCCTCCGAACGTTACAAATATGTTGTCAATCAAGAAATCAAGCATCTTGATAATATCGGTTTCAGAGAATTTTTTGTTTGCAACTTCCCTGGTCTGAATCAAATCAGTGTACAGGTGAAACTTAAAATACATTTTCCGTTTTTATAGGCCAGGAAAATGATATTATTTCGTTTTAGATTGTATGCATAAAAAATTCCCAATTGGGGTAAAAATTCCCAATTTGATGTAGTCATGGGACCCATTTGAAAACACCTGGAATCATCCCTGCTCTGTCAATGCTTATAAATAAAAATAACAATTATTCAACAGGACTAAAATACCTGTTGCACTGAAAAACAATGAAAATAATATAACATTATTTTTATTCGAGAAATTTCAAACAGAATAATTATGTCAGCTCACTGTAACTGGTAAATAACATCTTGTATGTATAAAAGTAAAGTAAATTCATATCTGTATATCAGTTACAATATTTATACCATGAAATCTGTAAACCAATCTCATTCAGGACTGAAGTTCAAAATGCATTGAATGTGAATAGCATTCGAAGTGAACTGCCGCTTCTGCATGGATTCCTATCTATGTTTTTAGTTGAACATGTTGAAAATACATATATTGATTGTTGTTAAACCACATTATTCTGACAGTATCCTTTACTATCTTGTGTGCAGAGTTTGCGAAAAGTGTCAGTCCTCAGGATTTCACCACCAAAATTTTGCATAGGACTGACACATTTTTAGTATTCTTCAATAGATTTATAGTGAGAACCAGCAGATTTTCATCAAGGACCACCACGGGAAAAAGATTTCGCGAACTCTGCGTGTGCAATGGCAAGTGGTTGAACTATCTTTAAATTGCAATAAACTGGCTGTATACATGCAAAAAAAAAACTATCACCGCTGATTTCCAATCAAAACTAAACCAAAAGTTGTCCATG
The DNA here is from genome assembly GCA_019925275.1 of Mytilus edulis. Classification (NCBI taxonomy): domain Eukaryota; kingdom Metazoa; phylum Mollusca; class Bivalvia; order Mytilida; family Mytilidae; genus Mytilus; species Mytilus edulis. The sequence goes on along the minus strand of JAHUZM010000015.1, from coordinate 242,837 downwards.
CAAGGGAATTAATTTTGATATGAACACCATGAACACGGCTACATGTATCTAGATTTATTTATTGGACCTAATTATTTAATTAATACATTAAACTTTATAAAAAAAAGTACATTTTATGACTGTATAACGTTCCCTTGTATTTTTTTGAAACGAATGTAACTTTCAAACCCTTGTTTGTACCTCAAATATTTCATCGTATTCCCGAAAATTATAATATACAGAATCATGAATATTCATATAATATCTATCAAAAGCAATCAGAACCTTCTGAGACTTAACAAGATCATAGAAGGCCGTAATTGGAGGTCACCCAAATTTTTTATTTTTACACACATCTGGGAACAATTTTTTAGGGTAATTTGGAGTTATCTCCCATTGGTTTGCCATACCTACAAAATGTAAATAATATTTTTAAAATGAGATAAAATGAGTAGAGCCTTTGTCATTTCTTCACGTGATTCAAATTTAACAGAAATATTTAAAACTTACCCTTTAAAGTCATTGAAATGATTATGATTGATGATTTCTTGGTTAAAAAGAATTGTTTGTAGAACACGTTGTCAAAACAAAAAACAAACCAAAACGAGACACTGAATGACGGGATTGGGACAAGTCGGACCAGGAAAACTCGGACCAGTTTTAAAGAAACTCGGATTGGATTGAAATTAAGATATGACCAGTTTGAAACACTGAATGGGCCCATTTAAGGTCGATTCTAAACAATTTCAAAGACACCTCGGAACAATGTGAAACACTGATTGGGCCCATTTAAGAACGCTTCTCAGTGGTTGATTCTAAGGAAAAAAAGGGGGCGTAGAGGACGTAATTGACGCGGCCTCCCGTTTGATCGCCAAATAAATAATAAATAATTTTTCACGGTATATTTAAAAACTGGTCCGAGTTGTCTTAAAATGATTTTGACAAAATTTCGTTGTTTTATTCATGAATGTCTATAAAAAAATAAGTCAAATGGAGCCATTGCCGATTCACATAAATTTGCCAATGAATATTGACTGAATGCTACCATTTCCCCAACAGGAGGATCTTTTCCTTTGTCACATCAGTGAGGGTCTGGAATTGGGGAGGGGTGTCGTATTTACAAACTGATTCACCTCAGTGACACATGCAACAGTGGCGGATCCAGGGGGGGGGGGGGTCCGGGGGTTGGAACCCCCCTTTTTTTAGACGATTAATGTATTTGAATGGGGACATATAGTTGGACCCCCCTTTATCCTGGGTTGGGACCCCCTTTTTAAAAAATGGCTGGATCCGCCCGTGCATGCATGTAATTCAGTACAAAGAGTCACATTTTCCTTCGTCAACTTTGTGACACATGTAATTTCAGAAAGTCAATTGGCAATGTTTTTTTGTAGAATAGTACATTTGTTTTGTACAAGTTCAACTTGTATGCGAACACAGACTCAGTCATGTGCACTTTTCTTGGTGGCTTTATTTCAAGAAAAAATAACTAACCTGTTCCCTTTGGAAATGCAGAAATTTTCACTTCCGCATACAAAAGTCTTAACACTTTCTGATACGTCAGATCCTCTGTTTGCTAAGAAATTATCTCCCGGTAAAGGTGTCGATAATTTTCAGTTATTTTCTTAATTATTACTTGATCGTCCACCCTCGCGTGCACCCAACCATTAGACAGTATATTTAACTGCGGAGGGTCACCGACTGATATTAATAAACAAAACATACATGTAATAACATCAGATACACATACAACACAAACAGATAGACAGACAGCACACATATATGTATTAATACATAGATAGCACATGCAGAATAAAAGTTAAGCAAGTTATATATTAAAACAAATGCCAAATATCAGCGCATAGTAGCACATAGTATTAATATCGGAGTAGCACATACAAAATAAAACACTATAAGCACAAACAAAAGACGGCATGCAGCAATAGCAAAGGTAATGCATAAGCAAAAGAAATAAATAGCTAAATAAAAAAAAGTAAAAATAACTGCAAAAAGATAAAACATAAAAAAAAACAAAAAACAAACAGCAGGCTTCGAGGTGAAGTTATGGGGCAGCAAGTAAGTACATTATTTACAAGAACTGCATGTACATTTTTCTGAAATCACCAGGTGGAGATAAAAATTTTGAACTGGCCAAAAGTTGATAAGCTCCTTGCCTCATTTGGCAAGGAATTCCAGAGTTTTGCTGCCTCATAACTAAAGCTTTTCTTACCATACCTTGTTGTTTTTGGCCGTGGTATATTTGCTATGCCTTTGTACCTGAAGTTATATGAATTTTCTTTAATATTTACTAAACTATGTAGGAATTCTGGACTTGATTTATTAATTATTTTATATGTCTCTAATGCCATGTTTCTCAATCTTCTGATTTTTAGTGCTGGTAGCTTATATAATTAGACTGTGCAAGGAGTGTATCGTATGAATTAGTGTAGTCGTCATAAATAAATCTGAGTGCTCTTTCTTGTTTTTTTTTCTATTTTCTTTGTGTTTTGTTCACTGCAGAAGTGTCATGTAAGAAGAAAATAGCTGAGGTTTGACATGCATGATATAAATGAGTGGTATATTGTGAGTTTAGAAAGTCTGGTGAGATGAGTGCCAATTCTTTTTAGAACGTTTAGTTGTCGTGCAGCTTTTTTGCAAATATTTGAAATGTGAGTTTTGAAATCCAGTTTTAAGTCTATTGTTACACCGAAAAGTTTCGTCACATTTTATATTGAATCCATTTATGTTGAAAACTATATTTTGAGTGTGTGTTTTTACCTATGGAAATTGCCTGGAATTTATCTGGGTTTGCCTGCATTTTGTTGAAAGAGAACCATGATATTAGGGAATTACTATCTTCCTCTAAGGGTTAAATAACTGATACCAAAGTAGTACCTGTTTTTGAGAGGGTGTCATCATCAGCATAGTTATATAAAATCACAGTGTTTGACAGAAAGAAAAATATCATTTATGAATACATTAAATAATACAGGGCCTAGTATAGATCCCTGAGGAACACCTTTATATACCTTGCATTTGACTGATACTCTGGCCTATTTTTACACACTGTTTTCTTGCATGCAGTCAGATAGTTTTTGAGTAATTCCAGAGCAGATGGACTAAGGCCATATTTTTCCAATTTAAAAAGAAGTAAATCATGTTATTACATGTATACGGGAATTTCTCGCTACATTGATGACCTGTTGGTGACCTTCTGCTGTTGTTTTTTTTCTATGGTCGGGTCGTTGTCTCTTTGACACATTCCCCATTTCCATTCTCAATTTTATTTGTTTATTAATATCAGTCGGTTTAAAGAGCTCTTAAGAGCTCATATTCATTGTTATTGTGTATATATGCAACCCGACTTTAAATAAAGATTACTTTACTTTACTTTTACTTTTTACAGTGTGGATGGGGTATATAGAATATAGAATAATTGAGGGAGCAACATTGTGTCCGGGGATACAGAGGAACGTATGTATGGTACAGTGGCGGATCCAGAGGATCCAGCGGGGGGGGGGGGGGGGGGGGGGGTTCCGGCGGTTGGAACCCCCTTTTATTTTGGCCGATCAATGCATTTGAATAGGAGCATATAGTTGGAACCCCTTAAATTTACTCTGGGTTGGGAACGGCCCCTTTTTAAAATGGCTGGATCCGCCACTGTGGTTTAAACAAATCAGTACTGATCTGAACACAATCTTATATCTATATATAAAAATTAGATATTAAATAGTGAACAGAACTGGATTCAGTGCTATATTAAACTTATAGAAACAGGGGATACAGACGGGCACAACTGGATACTGCTATTTCTATATAAAAATTACAAAAACAGGGGACTACAGGCGGACAGAAGTGGACACAATGTTATTTCTATAAAACGTATAGAAACTTGTGGCTACAGGCAGACACAGCTGGACCCAGTGCTATATATAAAACTTAAAAAAAAAAACAAAAAAAAACAGGGGGCTTCAGGCGGACACAAGTGGACACAATGTTATTTCTATATAAAAGGTATAGAAACTTGTGGCTACAGGCAGACACAGTTGGATCCAGTGCTATATATAAAAACAGGGGGCTACAGGCGGACACAAGTGAACACAGTGCAATTTCTATATAAAAACTGAATTCAGAACTTATGACTGTTACAGGGGGCTTCAGGCGGACACAATTAAGTGGACACAACGTTATAAAAACCGGTGGCTAAAGCTGTACACGCTGGACACAGCCGGACACAATGCTATTTCTATATAAAAAAAAACACTAAAGAAACAGGGGGCTACAGGCGGACACAGCTGAACAATCTTATTAAAATATAGATCTCTGATTTCGTTATACTACATCTAATTAAAATATAGATCTCTGATTTCGTTAACTAAATATCTTAACTTAACTTGCATTTAAGAAAAATGTCAGGCGGTGACGAAATTCCGTTATATGCCGCTTCTAGGCTATCAACCCCACTAAAACTTGTTATATCGTAAATCCAAATCGATTTATCTTTACAGTAGTGTATAACACGCCTATATTTGTTGTCGGAATCACCCGTAGCTATCCTTCCCAAGTATGTCAATCGTAATAATTTTGCCAACCCGGGCGCTGAAAATTTGGCAATAAACGTCTCGCAGTAAATGATTTATTATAAAAACTGTTTCAGAAAAAGCTGTTATTTTTTGTCTGAATAGAACTTATCCTCCAGCTAGTTAAATTGTATAAGATACCGTGAAAAAACCTAACAAGTGTTATTAGGGTGCTACCATTTGATTTTTAGGGGGGGGGGGGGTGCTGGCTAGAATGAAATTTGAAAAAAGGCAGGACAGGAGTTTTGGGTTAAAAAAAAAGCAGGATGAGCAACTTGGTAAAAAAAAGACAGGATGACATTTCATGTAAAAAAAGGCAGGATAAATTAATAAAAAAAATCAGGACCGAATAGAATGAAAAATAAAAAGGCAGGACAGAGATTACAACTAAACAATAATGCAGAACAAAATTTTTCATCCTACATGCTTATGTAAATATATAGAAACCCTTTAAATTTGGGTGTCTGTCCAGCATGGAGATTTTAAAATTTATAAATACATTGCAAATAAGGCAAACAATGTGATGCTCTCAGTCTGATACCAAACTAATTCTCACCTGCAGAATCCTGATAAAAGCCGACAAGAATTTTAGGCAAAATTCAAGAGATAAAGGATATTCAGTGAATTAGAGCCTTATCCGAACCTATCCTTACCATCCAAATCTCAAGGATATTTTGTTTGCATAAAAATGATTTTTTCCCCACTTTGATTGGATGCTGTCAAATGAGGAGACCACCGTTTTGACTTCTGATTGGACCCATATGTGAAGGATATCCCCAACCTGTGTATGCAACTTTCTTACTTGTGTAGTACAATAGCCTAGAATTTACATTCATTTAGTTTTTCGGTCCACATGATGCATGACACTTCCAAACACTACTAAAGACTTTATAAATAAAAAAAATCTATACTACTTACAGAACTAGGTTCAGGGAAAGTTGGGATTGTCATTTTAAAAATCCGCCCAGCACAAAGGGACGCTATATTATTAGTCGGTGATGTTAGCAAATTTTAACTTCTGTCTTACTTTTTGACATGCGTTTTTAAAAGGGAAGCTAATAAGGAAAGTTCCTGATTCAAAAAATTAAAGTGTTCGAAGTGTGTCATTGCGGCCAAAAATATGAATGAAATTTTTTTTTGTGAACACTGGTTTGATCCATCTGTTGCAAAGAAACGTAATTATCGATTTATGCATGAAGATAATAAGGAGATGATTTTTTTTTTTTTATAATATTAACTTTTAAATTTGAACTTTGGTGGATTGTTGTCTCATTGGCAATCATACCACATCTACTCATTTTCATATCGTATAGAGTCAACATAGAAATATGACTAATCTGACAGATAATCCCTTGCTTAGACAGGGTGTTCATACAGTCAACATAGAAATATGACTAATCTGACAGATAGTCCCTTGCTTAGACAGGGTGTGCATACAGTCAACATAGAAATATGACTAATCTGACAGATAATCCCTTGCTTAGACAGGGTGTTCATACAGTCAACATAGAAATATGACTAATCTGACAGATAGTCCCTTGCTTAGACAGGGTGTTCATACAGTCAACATAGAAATATGACTAATCTGACAGATAATCCCTTGCTTAGACAGGGTGTTCATACAGTCAACATAGAAATATGACTAATCTGACAGATAATCCCTTGCTTAGACAGGGTGTTCATACAGTCAACATAGAAATATGACTAATCTGACAGATAATCCCTTGCTTAGACAGGGTGTTCATACAGCTGGAGGATAAATACAAAGCCTCGTAGGGTAAAAAGGGGGGATTTTGCCTATACCAAGCGTTCATTCCTTTTCTTATGGCAGTTCATATATCGAGCTCCTCATACTTTGCATAACTTTCTTATGATACTTATCAATTATATGTTCTCATCCGTATTATGCTTGAAATATTTGCCAGTGAACGTTCAGCATGCACAAATTAAATTGTTAGTATGTGCAATATATATATATATAAAAGAACGTAATTTCTAGGCCTTTTGTCATAGCTGACTACGCGGTATACGGTCCGACCGTATGCGTATTTGAAAAAAGTACGCATACGGTCCGGACCGTACACGTACGGTCCAAATACTCATACGGTCTGGAACATATACATGTATCACACGTGCTATCTACAGGTACAATATACGGAAATGACACGGCTGGGTATTGTGAAGTTACTGAAGGAAGATTGATGTCAGATGCATATCCCCGGGCGAAGAATTTACTGGTTTGTCAAAACGGTTAGCTGTAATTTGTCATATTGTAAAGGTTTGAATCGCTCAAATCTCTTCTCTTTTTATAATATGAATTGCGCCAATAAATGGAACTTGACACATTCCCCATTTACATTCTATTAATTGTGTCATATTCACCTCGAAACGGTTAACCTATTTACACGTACAGGTATTGTAACATTAGAATACTGATTTCAACTGTTAAATAACTTTTAAATTACTAAAGATATGATTATAAAATTTGAAATTATGTACTTTAAAAAAGTCTGTATGTCATGTTTTTTGTGTCAATTCTATCATTCCACCAAGCACTTAGTGCACTATTTTGTTCTTAGTGCAATACGGAGGCCCTTTGCGGTATTTCTACTTGTACCTGTAAATACCGGAAAGGACCTCCTCAGTGCACTAAGAACAACCATTTGAAAACAAGTCTATAACATTTGCGCAATTAAATGATTGTTTTATTGGCGCAAATGAATGCTGCAGTTTTTACAATAAAGTGATGCAAAAAAAGAATTGGCATAATTAAGTTCTGGCGCAAATAAATTCTTTTTCAGCGAAACTGGATATCGGCCTTCAAAACACCGTGTGTACACAAACAAAACAGTATTCATCTTTTACGCAGTCTAGTCGGAGAATAACAGTTTTTGCAATTTGCAATTTGTGTAGAATTTTAATTTTAGAATCACTGTCATGAACGAGTAAGAAGATCGTTAGAAACCTTGGATCGAAAAATGAACGATAAAAGGGAAAAGTATGGTGCGTCGATAAAAAATTTCATAGATGCATGTCATATTTGTAAAATTTCAAGTCTTCCAATAACAACCATTTGTAGAACTGATTATTTCGATCCTTCAAATTTGTGTAAAATAATAAAAAAAAATATTTATATTGTTTAGTCTCTTTCATACATTTGTATATACCAATGCAGTTTGTTTATAAATACTGCAGATTTGTATTTGATCATCGGTTGCATGCATAACGTCCAGTGACAAATATTCCATGTATTCGTACAAAGAACAAATCAACTTCTTTTAGAATACAATTGATTGGTTATTTAAGGTTAATGATTTGTGACAGAATAGGCGAAACTTGGCCAGAAGCTTACCTCTAAAATAAAGAAATATAAAAAAGGTAGAGTTATTTTTTAATTCTGTATTTTACTCATACATGGACGTCAGCACTTTTTAGAGTCAAAATAACAGTTTTAACACCGACAGCAGGAATCACAAGCGACGCTGGTTCCATAGATATCTTCAACGAATTTTTATATCCCTGGCAATTTTCGGTACATATCGGACTCTGACATTGAGGGGAACAAATACCATGGATGTGTTGACTTTTTTTTAATACATTCAGATTATAAAACGTGTATCTCATATGAAGCCTCATTTATAGAACATTATATATAATGTATTGTGCCAAGGAAATATTTGGATCTGAGAAATATTTGGTGGAGGAGAGAGAGAGAGACAAAGAGAGAGACTTATATCGCGGTTTTTGGTCTCATGTTATTCATGTCAAAATGTTATGGGAGGAAACGATTCCCCTTCGTTTTATATAATTATATTCCATAATGATATAAGTTGGAAATTTAATCCAATTCAAACTAATAATTGTTTTTTTTTTATCCCGCATCTTTTTATATTAAATCATTTTAACTCATAATTATAATAATTGAAAAACCTTCTGAAATAAAACCCTAACATACGTGTATATCAGACGCTACGCGTCGCCAGTAAAACTGATTTTGCGACCGTCAAATCGCCAATTGACGGTGGCAACTTTCAACTACAGTACTGTTATTCCTTAAATGTAACTAAATTATATAGGATTATTGAATACCAATCATAAAACTATTTAATTTCAGATTAGTGATCAAACAGTAGTATGCTCAAGGCATTTCAAATCCACTGATTTTAAATGGTCTCGCGTCAGAAAGACCCCAAAACCTGAGTGTTCCTTTAATATTTGACTGGTCCAAACAAATAACACCACAGAGGGAATTCTTCAAACACACACTCCAACAGAAAAGGCCAATGCCAGCATCTGAAGATGAAGCTGAGGACGACACTGCAGATCTACATTGTAGGTTGTGAACCAGATCCAGAGTTTCACCATGCAGATCTACATTGTAGGTTGTGAACCAGATCCAGAGTTTCACCATGCCGATCTACATTGTAGGTTGTGAAAAAGATCCAGAGTTTCACCATGCCGATCTACATTGTAGGTTGTGAACCAGATCCAGAGTTTCACCATGCCGATCTACATTGTAGGTTGTGAACCAGATCTAGAGTTTCACCATGCCGATCTACATTGTAGGTTGTGAACCAGATCCAGAGTTTCACCATGCAGATCTACATTGTAGGTTGTGAACCAGATCCAGAGTTTCAACATGCAGATCTACATTGTAGTTTGTGAACCAGATCCAGAGTTTCAACATGCAGATCTACATTGTAGGTTGTGAACCAGATCCAGAGTTTCACCATGCAGATCTACATTGTAGGTTGTGAACCAGATCCAGAGTTTCATCATGCAGATCTACATTGTAGGTTGTGAACCAGATCCAGAGTTTCACCATGCAGATCTACATTGTAGGTTGTGAACCAGATCCAGAGTTTCACCATGCAGATCTACATTGTAGGTTGTGAACCAGATCCAGAGTTTTACCATGCAGATCTACATTGGAGGTTGTGTACCAGATCCAGAGTTTCACCATGCAGATCTACATTGTAGGTTGTGAACCAGATCCAGAGTTTCACCATGCAGATCTAAGCCTATGTCAATTATTATATTGTACATATAATGTATGGTACAATGTATGGTACAATGTATGGTATAATGTATGATACAATGTATGGTACAATGTATGGTATAATGTATGATACAATGTATGGTACAATGTATGGTACAATGTATGGTACAATGTATGGAACAATGTATGTATAATTTCTGTATAATACTTTATGATAATGGTGATAAAGACCAAAAAATATCTGCTAGACAGATTTTTAGTTTATTTATATAAAAAAGAGGATGACGTATGATTGCCAATGAGACAACTCTCCACAAGAGATCAAATGACACAGAAATTAACCACTAGTGGTCAACACACGGCCTTCAACAATGAGCAAAACGCATACGGCTATTGTCTATATTTATTTCATTTATATTTAAAATTTGTTCTCAAATACATTTTACTATTTTTTCGATATACTAAAAATTATGTATCACAATATCAACTGTCATTTTCATTAATGATTTATTGAATGAATAAATTGTTCTGTCTTTTTTGTTTATCAGAATTCTGTGATACATTATGATTAGTTTGATGAGCTGAAAACATGGAAAATAAACTCGACTATAAATCATTCTCAAGATGGTTATTCAGTTGTCAAACTGTTTCTTCATAATCAGTTTGCAATTGTAATTAATTATTTTGAATGAGTTAATTTACATCATGTACTGCTGCTGAACAGAAAGATGCTTGATCGTCATAGTTCTGAGGTATGGAATACAATGTGTTGTTATACAGCTGCTGGACAGAAAGATGCTGGATCGTCATAGTTCTGAGGTATGGAATACAATGTGTTGTTATACAGCTGCTGGACAGAAAGATGCTGGATCGTCATAGTTCTGAGGTATGGAATACAATGTGTTATTATACAGCTGCTGGACAGAAAGATGCTGGATCGTCATAGTTCTGAGGTATGGAATACAATGTGTTGTTATACAGCTGCTGGACAGAAAGATGCTGGATCGTCATAGTTCTGAGGTATGGAATACAATGTGTTGTTATACAGCTGCTGGACACAAAGATGCTGGATCGTCATAGTTCTGAGGTATGGAATACAATGTGTTGTTATACTGCTGCTGGACAGAAAGATGCTGGATCGTCATAGTTCTGAGGTATGGAATACAATGTGTTATTATACAGCTGCTGGACAGAAAGATGCTGGATCGTCATAGTTCTGAGGTATGGAATACAATGTGTTGTTATACAGCTGCTGGACAGAAAGATGCTGGATCGTCATAGTTCTGAGGTATGGAATACAATGTGTTATTATACAGCTGCTGGACAGAAAGATGCTGGATCGTCATAGTTCTGAGGTATGGAATACAATGTGTTGTTATACAGTTGCTGGTCTGTTTGAGTCTTCAATAGAATCAAGGTATATTATGGACATATATAGTAATTTCCAATATTATCTAAAGAAAGTTCCCAAACATGTAGTTTTTTTGTTTATCAGAATTCTGTGATAAATTATGATTAGTTTGATGAACTGAAAACATGGAAAATAAACTCGACTATAAATCATTCTCAAGATGGTTATTCAGTTGTCAAACTGCTTCTTCATAATCAGTTTGCAATTGTAATTAATTATTTTGAATGAGTTAATTTACATCATGTACTGCTGCTGAACAGAAAGATGCTTGATCGTCATAGTTCTGAGGTATGGAATACAATGTGTTGTTATACAGCTGCTGGACAGAAAGATGCTGGATCGTCATAGTTCTGAGGTATGGAATACAATGTGTTGTTATACTGCTGCTGGACAGATGCTGGATCGTCATAGTTCTGAGGTATGGAATACAATGTGTTGTTATACAGCTGCTGGACAGATGCTGGATCGTCATAGTTCTGAGGTATGGAATACAATGTGTTGTTATACAGCTGCTGAACAGAAAGATGCTGGATCGTCATAGTTCTGAGGTATGGAATACAATGTGTTGTTATACAGCTGCTGGACAGAAAGATGCTGGATCGTCATAGTTCTGAGGTATGGAATACAATGTGTTGTTATACAGCTGCTGGACAGAAAGATGCTGGATCGTCATAGTTCTGAGGTATGGAATACAATGTGTTGTTATACAGCTGCTGGACAGATGCTGGATCGTCATAGTTCTGAGGTATGGAATACAATGTGTTGTTATACAGCTGCTGGACAGAAAGATGCTGGATCGTCATAGTTCTGAGGTATGGAATACAATGTGTTATTATACAGCTGCTGGACAGAAAGATGCTGGATCGTCATAGTTCTGAGGTATGGAATACAATGTGTTGTTATACAGCTGCTGGACAGAAAGATGCTGGATCGTCATAGTTCTGAGGTATGGAATACAATGTGTTGTTATACAGCTGCTGGACAGAAAGATGCTGGATCGTCATAGTTCTGAGGTATGGAATACTATGTGTTGATATTCAGCTGCGCGACAGAAAGATGCTGGATCGTCATAGTTCTGAGGTATGGAATACAATGTGTTGTTATACAGCTGCTGGACAGATGCTGGATCGTCATAGTTCTGAGGTATGGAATACAATGTGTTGTTATACAGCTGCTGGACAGAAAGATGCTGGATCGTCATAGTTCTGAGGTATGGAATACAATGTGTTGTTATACAGCTGCTGGACAGAAAGATGCTGGATCGTCATAGTTCTGAGGTATGGAATACAATGTGTTGTTATACAGCTGCTGGTCTGTTTGAGTCTTCAATAGAATCAAGGTATATTATGGACATATATAGTAATTTCCAATATTATCTAAAGAAAGTTCCCAAACATGTAGTTTTTTTGTTTATCAGAATTCTGTGATAAATTATGATTAGTTTGATGAGCTGAAAACATGGAAAATAAACTCGACTATAAATCATTCTCAAGATGGTTATTCAGTTGTCAAACTGCTTCTTCATAATCAGTTTGCAATTGTAATTAATTATTTTGAATGAGTTAATTTACATCATGTACTGCTGCTGAACAGAAAGATGCTTGATCGTCATAGTTCTGAGGTATGGAATACAACGTGTTATTATACAGCTGCTGGACAGAAAGATGCTGGATCGTCATAGTTCTGAGGTATGGAATACAATGTGTTGTTATACAACTGCTGGACAGAAAGATGCTGGATCGTCATAGTTCTGAGGTATGGAATACAATGTGTTATTATACACCTGCTGGACAGAAAGATGCTGGATCGTCATAGTTCTGAGGTATGGAATACAATGTGTTGTTATACAGCTGCTGGACAGAAAGATGCTGGATCGTCATAGGTCTGAGGTATGGAATACAATGTGTTGTTATACAGCTGCTGGACAGAAAGATGCTGGATCGTCATAGTTCTGAGGTATGGAATACAATGTGTTGTTATACAGCTGCTGGTCTGTTTGAGTCTTCAATAGAATCAAGGTATATTATGGACATATATAGTAATTTCCAATATTATCTAAAGAAAGTTCCCAAACATGTAGTTTTTTTGTTTATCAGAATTCTGTGATAAATTATGATTAGTTTGATGAGCTGAAAACATGGAAAATAAACTCGACTATAAATCATTCTCAAGATGGTTATTCAGTTGTCAAACTGCTTCTTCATAATCAGTTTGCAATTGTAATTAATTATTTTGAATGAGTTAATTTACATCATGTACTGCTGCTGAACAGAAAGATGCTTGATCGTCATAGTTCTGAGTATGGAATACAACGTGTTATTATACAGCTGCTGGACAGAAAGATGCTGGATCGTCATAGTTCTGAGGTATGGAATACAATGTGTTGTTATACAACTGCTGGACAGAAAGATGCTGGATCGTCATAGTTCTGAGGTATGGAATACAATGTGTTGTTATACAACTGCTGGACAGAAAGATGCTGGATCGTCATAGTTCTGAGGTATGGAATACAATGTGTTATTATACACCTGCTGGACAGAAAGATGCTGGATCGTCATAGTTCTGAGGTATGGAATACAATGTGTTGTTATACAGCTGCTGGTCTGTTTGAGTCTTCAATAGAATCAAGGTATATTATGGACATATATAGTAATTTCCAATATTATCTAAAGAAAGTTCCCAAACATGTAGTTAATTTTTGTTTTGAATTGATTTGTAATTACACGATTTCATATATATAAGCCAAGCTGTACAAAAGACCGGTTACATGGCCACACATACCCAATTTTCCAAATGCACATGAGCATTTACTACACTGAAGAATAGGTCCATTCAATAAAATGATCTGATAAATAATCATTGTTATACATGTATGCATACACCATTACAAGGAGAAACTACCTATGTATATATAAATGATTAAATCGTTCAACTGATTTTTTACAGTCATCTCCCTGTATTGTCATGTACAATCTTAAAAGTTTTGTAAGTTAAATCACATGTACATATGAATAAAGGAGATGTGAGGCTATGTAAGTTAAATCACATGTACATATGAATAAAGGAGATGTGAGGTTATGTAAGTTAAATCACATGTACATATGAACAAAGGAGATGTGAGGTTTTGTAAGTCAAATCACATGTACATATGAATAAAGGAGATGTGAGGTTATGTAAGTTAAATCACATGCACATATGAAAAAAGGAGATGTGAGGTTATGTAAGTTAAATCACATGCACATATGAATAAAGGAAATGTGAGGTTATGTAAGTTAAATCACATGTACATATGAATAAAGGAGATGTGAGGATAATATGTAAGTTAAATCACATGTACAAATGAATAAAGGAGATGTGAGGATATGTCAGTTAAATCACATGTAAATATGAATAAAGGAGATGTGAGGATATTTAAGTTAAATCACATGCACATATGAATAAAGGAGATATGAGGTTATGTAAGTTAAATCACATGTACATATGAATAAAGGAGATGTGAGGTTATGTAAGTTAAATCACATGTACATATGAATAAAGGAGATGTGAGGTTATGTAAGTTAAATCACATGTACATACGAATAAAGGAGATGTGAGGTTATGTAAGTTAAATCACATGTACATACGAATAAAGGAGATGTGAGGTTATGTAAGTTAAATCACAGATACATATGAATAAAGGAGATGTGAGGTTATGTTAGTTAAATCACATGTACATATGAATAAAGGAGATGTGAGGTTATGTAAGTTAAATCACATGCACATATGAATAAAGGAGATGGGAGGTTATGTAAGTTAAATCACATGTACATATGAATAAAGGAGATGTGAGGTTATGTAAGTTAAATCACATGTACATATGAATAAAGGAGATGTGAGGTTATGTAAGTTAAATCACATGCACATATGAATCAAGCATATGTGAGGTTATGTAAGTTAAATCACATGTACATACGAATAAAGGAGATGTGAGGTTATGTAAGTTAAATCATATGCACATATGAATAAAGGAGATGTGAGGTTATGTAAGTTAAATCACATGTACATACGAATAAAGGAGATGTGAGGTTATGTAAGTTTAATCACATGTACATATGAATAAAGGATATGTGAGGATATGTAAGTTAAATCACATGTACATATGAATAAAGGAGATGTGAGGATATGTAAGTTAAATCACATGCACATATGAATAAAGGAGATGTGAGGTTATGCAAATTGCAATTAGACAGCAACCGGTCTGCAAACACAACCAAAATCATATAGAGGTCCACATAGCTATTTAAATACAATATGGCCAGTTCTAAATCCTCCAGTCTATATAAGTTTGGATTATTATTAAACAGAAACAATAAAAAAACATACTGCTACAAGATATATACCATATTAAATCATGTTATATATGGAGTAAACAATAAAAAAACATACTGCTACAAGATATATACCATATTAAATCATGTTATATATGGAGTAAACAATAAAAAACATACTACTACAAGATATATACCATATTAAATCATGTTATATATGGAGTAAACAATAAAAAACATACTACTACAAGATATATACCATATTAAATCATGTTACATATGGAGTAAACAATAAAATACTGTATCATAGAAAGCTCTGGCAAACAGGGCTCGACATTACCGTTTGTCCGGTACAAGTGGACGTCGTCAAAGTTCTTACCTGGCTTCATATGAAACCAGGATGTATTAAACTCTAAATGTATGAATTTTTCGGAAGACAAATACTGCTTCGACATCAAAAGCAGTTAAGACTGTCTATACTCCTTGTCGAGGATTCGAACCTCGATTTCTCATCAAAGATGGGTGTAATTGCCAATTATACTAACAAGGATTGTGTATATAGATTTTTTAGTGTTAACATATATAGAAAACTAGAACACACCCGCGGGCATATACAACTTGTAAACTGTTGTAGGATGAATTTTTGTAAAAGATAATATGACTGGAGAATTTCATATAAGGTATCAAAAGCCCTCTCCTTTTTTTCCAAAGTCCGTTATGTGTTTCCTTTTTGTTAAATTCAATTATTTTTCGTGTTTCTGGCCTTATACCACAGTTATTCTTCCCCTTTGCTACAATGCATATTTTTGGTAAAAGTCAAATTAAATTAAAAATTTGCACCGCTTCAAACATGAAATAAATCAAACTGCTTATAGACCATTATTATTCTAATAAAATGTGCTTCTTAGACAATTCTTCAGTGCTTTTCCTTTTGAGAGCCCTATTAACATGCCAATGGTAGGCTTTGAATCTCGTATAAATGACTAAGGCTCATTTGAGGGTTGGTCTGAGGGACCCTGATCCCGAAATCCCGGACTTAAAAACATAAAATCCCGAGGTGCGTATTCAACGAAATTTAATACCGACATCCCGAAATTAAAAAATAAATAAATTCCGCATCCCGTAAAGTTCAATCCCGAAATCCCGAGCTTCAAAACACCCGATCCCGATATCCCGAATAAGTCCTGCCTCCCTCTAATCTCTACCCAACTTTCATTTTGGCCAAATCACTACATTCACTTTTAACAATAAATTTTTATGCCCCATTTATGGAAGAAAAAAAATTCTAGTCTAGATCTGTTCGTCTATCCTTCTGTCCGGCTTCAGGTTAAAGTTTTCACTTTCAACAATAAATGTTTATGCCCCATTTATTGGAATTATGTTTTCTAGTCTGTTCGTCTATTCGTTCGTTCGTTCGTCCGTCTGTCTGTCCCGCTTCAGGTTACAGTTTTTGTCGAGGTAGTTTTTGATGAAGTTGAAGTCCAACAAACTCGAAACTTAGTAAATATGTTCCCTATGATATGATCTTTCTAATTTTAATGGCAAATGAGAAATTTATCCCATTTCACGGTCCACTAAACATAGTAAATGATAGTGCCGATATGGCATCCGTATACTATGGACACATTCTTCCTTCTACATGTTTTACTTATTTTTAATATATATTCAACTGGTATGACCCCTTAGATAGTAAATATTTCAGGAAAAAAAATAGACAGAATACAGAGAGTCTCCGACGAGGGTTTCTTATCGTCGAGTTGCAAGTTGCGAGTTAAGAAAGTCGAGTAGCGAGTTTCAAAAGTCGAGTTGGGAGTTACGAAAGTCGAGTTGCGAGTTAAGAAAGTCGAGTTGCGAGTTACAAAAGTAGAGTTGGGAGTTACGAAAGTCGAGTTGCGAGTTACAAAAGTCGAGTTGCGAGTTAAGAAAGTCGAGTTGCGAGTTACAAAAGTCGAGTTGCGAGTTACGAAAGTCGAGTTGCGAGTTACAAAAGTCGAGTTGCGAGTTAAGAAAGTCGAGTTGCGAGTTACAAAAGTCGAGTTGCGAGTTAAGAAAGTCGAGTTGCGAGTTACAAAAGTCGAGTTGCGAGTTACAAAAGTCGAGTTGCTAGTTACGAAAGTCGAGTTGCGAGTTAAGAAAGTCGAGTTGCGAGTTAAGAAAGTCGAGTTGCGAGTTAAGAAAGTCGAGTTGCGAGTTAAGAAAGTCGAGTTGCGAGTTACAAAAGTCGAGTTGCGAGTTAAGAAAGTAGAGTTGCGAGTTACAAAAGTCGAGTTGCGAGAAATATGTTCCCTATGATATGATCTTTCTAATTTTAATGCCAAATGAGAGATTTATCCCATTTCACGGTCCACTAAACATAGTAAATGATAGTGCCGATATGGCATCCGTATACTATGGACACATTCTTCCTTCTACATGTTTTACTTATTTTAATATATATTCAACTGGTATGACCCCTTAGATAGTAAATACTCAGGAAAAAAAATTAGACAGAATACAGAGAGTCTCCGTCGAGGGTTTCTTATCGTCGAATTGCAAATTGCGAGTTAAGAAAGTCGAGTAGCGAGTTACAAAAGTCGAGTTGGGAGTTACGAAAGTCGAGTTGCGAGTTACAAAAGTCGAGTTGCGAGTTACAAAAGTCGAGTTGCGAGTTACAAAAGTAGAGTTGGGAGTTACGAAAGTAGAGTTGCGAGTTACAAAAGTCGAGTTGCGAGTTAAGAAAGTCGAGTTGCGAGTTACAAAAGTCGAGTTGCGAGTTAAGAAAGTCGAGTTGCGAGTTACAAAAGTCGAGTTGCGAGTTAAGAAAGTCGAGTTGCGAGTTACAAAAGTCGAGTTGCGAGTTAATTGAATTAATGTTAACAAATGTCGATATTGAAGATAAGGAAATGATTATTTTGGGTGACTTTAATATTAATTTGTCGTCGAGAAAGATTCCAGCTAAATGGTCACATTTAAAAAACATTTTTAACTTGTCTCAAATAGTCTCAGTTCCTACTCGAGTCACACATTGTTATTGATGCATTGTTTATTTGTTATGTAATTATTATTGTATTAAGAGAGCCTTATTGAAAATTGGTGTAATCCAAATGAGTTACTCTCTCTAAATAAAGATATTATTATTATTATTATTATTACACAAACATCTTCCTCTTTGGTAGACCATATTTATAGCAATGAACCACATAATATTCATTTTATATCTGTTCCGAAGTATTCTATCAGTGACCATTATCCAGTATGCATTTCTCACAAAAGAGGGTTAAAATCGAAAAAGAAAATTCATGAATATATTACGTTCAGATCTACTAAACATTTTAATGAAAATGATTTTGTCAATCACATATCACAGTGCTCATTTAATTGTGTATTAGAAATTGATGACCCCGAAGAAGCACTGTTGTCTTTTTTGAATATTTTTACTAAAGTATTAAATCATCATGCTCCACTCATTAAAAAGAGAGTAAAACGTTTGTATCAAAATGAGTGGATGAATGATGAAATTCTAGATAGCATGAGAAAACGTGATCTTTATCATAAGAAAAAAGATAATTATGTATAGTTATAGACTTTGGAGAAATAAAGTCAAATATCTCATCGAAAACTCTAAACAAAATTATTATACCAATATCATAGAACAAAAAAAGAGCAACAGCAGTAAATTATGGAAGCACCTACATACTGTCAGCGGTACCGACAATCATACCAGTATAAAAATCATAAGTGATTGTAACAAAAAGGAAATTTTAGAACCAAAAGGCATTGCTGATGTTTTTAATGCTTATTTCACAAATATCACAGATAATCTTAATATAGATCAAAACATCAACAATTCTAGTAGTTGTTTTAACAAACTTGGTGATTTTGTATCGGGTCATGTACCAGATGACGTGTATTTTTCTATACCACTTATGAGTTATGATTTTGTGTGTTTACAACTAAAAGCACTAGATGAATCAAAAGCAACAGGCCTTGATACCATAAGTGCAAAATTTTTAAAGATGTCTTCTCATGCTATTTCAATACCACTTTGTCATATTTTTAATCTGAGTATCAAAAAATGTA
The DNA here is from genome assembly GCA_019925275.1 of Mytilus edulis. Taxonomy (NCBI): domain Eukaryota; kingdom Metazoa; phylum Mollusca; class Bivalvia; order Mytilida; family Mytilidae; genus Mytilus; species Mytilus edulis. Next base: position 223,502 of record JAHUZM010000015.1, on the reverse strand, counting down.
TTTTTCCATCCTCATTTAAACTGGCAAAAGTCATACCAGTTTATAAGAACAAAGGCTCAAAACAGGATGTTTTTAATTATAGACCAATTGCAATTTTACCACTCATTTCTAAAATCCTTGAAAAACATGTGAAAACACACTTAGTAAAATATCTTAATAAATACAAAATATTGTATAGAATGCAGTCAGGTTTTCGTGCAAACCATTCTTGTCAAACTGCTTTAACAGCTTTAATAGATAAATGGCTTAAAGCCATTGATGATGGCGATCTTGTTGGAGCAGTATTTCTAGATCTAGCAAAAGCCTTTGATCTTCTCAATCATGAACTGCTTATTCAAAAATTAAACAAATACAAATTAGCTTATACTTCATTACGTTGGTTTACATCATATTTGGCTGACAGATATCAGAAAGTATCTATTTCAAATACATTATCAGACGTACAAAAACAAAAAACGGGTGTACCTCAAGGATCCGTATTAGGACCGGTGTTGTTTTTAATTTTTATTAATGATCTTCCTTTGTCTAATCCTAATCATAACACCGATTTATTTGCTGATGATAGCACCATATCAGTCATTGGACAAAACAAAAGTTGCATCAGTCAAAAACTTAATACGGTTTTTACAAGATATTTTTCGCTGGTGTGATGACAATAAAATGGCTGTACATGTATCTAAAACGAAAGCTATATGCATTGGATCTAAACAAAAGCTTTCCGTTACATCAAATGAAAACATTAATCTTGCTTTAAATGGACAACAAATTATAGAAAGTACATGTGAAAAAGTTCTAGGTGTTTTTATTGATGCATCTCTATCTTGGTCTTCTCATATCGATTATATAATCAAAAAAGTTAACTCTTCTTTAGCTTTACTAAAACGGATAAAGAAATATTTAAATCATAAAGCTAGACAAATGTACTATAACGCTTACGTTTTACCTCACTTAGATTATTGTTGTTCAATATGGGGAAACTGTAATAACTTTCTATTAGATAGTTTACTAAAACTGCAAAAAAGGGCAGCAAGAATAATTTTAGACGAACATGATTACACCAAACCTTCAAGAGAATTATTTCACGAATGTAACATTGTGCCAATCACACAAAGAATACTTTATCACAAATCATTACTAATGTATAAGGCAAAACATGGCTTAGCTCCAGAATATATGTCCAGTCTTATTGTATCAGCCTCTGCAAACCAAAAATATAATACGAGATTTTCATCCTCAGATAATTTTATTATTCCAAAACCAAATACAGAGTTGTATAAGTCTAGTTTCTCGTACAATGGACCAAAAGTGTGGAATGCTCTTCCTAATTCAATAAAAAAAATCAAATACAGTATCCGAATTTAAACATAAATACAAATCTATGTACTTTTAACATTACCATCATATTTTTACTGTAATGCCATATCATAATTGTTTATTGTATTTTAAATTGTACATAATCTTTATTTACCATTATTATTGATGCATTGTTTATTTGTTATGTAATTATTATTGTATTAAGAGAGCCTTATCGAAAATTGGTGTAATCCAAATGAGTTACTCTCTCTAAATAAAGATATTATTATTATTATTATTATTATTATTATTATTACAAAAGTCGAGTTGCTAGTTACGAAAGTCGAGTTGCGAGTTAAGAAAGTCGAGTTGCGAGTTAAGAAAGTCGAGTTGCGAGTTACAAAAGTCGAGTTGCGAGTTACAAAAGTCGAGTTGCGAGTTAAGAAAGTCGAGTTGCGAGTTAAGAAAGTCGAGTTGCGAGTTAAGAAAGTCGAGTTGCGAGTTACAAAAGTCGAGTTGCGAGTAACAAAAGTCGAGTAGCGAGTTACAAAAGTAGAGTTGGGAGTTACGAAAGTCGAGTTGCGAGTTAAGAAAGTCGAGTTGCGAGTTACAAAAGTCGAGTTGCGAGTTAAGAAAGTCGAGTTGCGAGTTACAAAAGTCGAGTTGCGAGTTACGAAAGTCGAGTTGCGAGTTACAAAAATATTTTTGAGGATTGATTCATATTTGATAAACAAAGCATGAGTGTACCCGAACTAAGTTATTCCCGTGATTGGGGGATTTGAAAGAGTTACATGTGATACTAATTTATATAAGAGTCTAATATAAGTCAAGTTCTGGCAGTATTTGAAAAAAAAGTGTATCCTTAAAGGACGCTATCGATCTTATTTAATCCAGTGCGTTTACACTACAACATAAAAAGAACCGGTCTGACCATAAATTACCTTATATTTCGTAAACAAATAATCCTAAAAAAAGAATAGTAAAGGAAAATCTACATCTTGCGCGGACTATAACACACTGTAAAATGATGGAGAAAATAGTTTATTCATTGGAATTTCGTATGGATTTATTGCTAATTATTTTTGGTTAATACATCACAAGTCATTAAACAAAGACATGTGTGTAGACTATCGCTAAATATAACGAACGGCCAATGCGTTTGAAGATGAGGATTTCATGGCGTAGCTACCACTGAAGCAAGGACGCAAGGTTCACAAACGGAATGGCCCAATAAACAATCATAATTAAAATCATAACAGTCAAAGATAGAAAAAGTTCGAATGACTGTAACTCTATATATACAGGTGTTTCATTTTGTCAGAAAGGTTTCCATGTTTTCTATCAGTCCAGTTTTAGTGTGCGTACATCGGTATATACAATTTTTAGACCATCTGCTAAACGATTTACGAGATCGTCTTGTCAATCTGGAAGAACGTTTTCTTGCCCAGATGCTTCTTCCAAACAATCTGAAAAGTTTGAATCGGGACCATCAAATGCGCATATTTTGCTACCATTTGATTTTCATGGAGTATGATGAAAAATTTTGTTCTGCATTTTTTTTAGCTGTAATCTCTGACTCTTTTGTTTTGCAAGTGTCTCATCCTGCCTTTTTTTTTTACTCAAAATTCCTGTCCTGCCTATTTTTTTTCAAATTTCATCCTAGCCCCCCCCCCCCCCCCCCTAAAAATCAAATGGTAGCTCCCGTATGTACATTGTACCATTGTAGTTAGAGTTCTATTTATCTGTGTGACTTGTGGCATCCCCCTTTCCATTGTGGTTAATCTTTCGTTCATTCCCTCCATAAGTTGATACACGTTTTCAAGTGTTACACATTCCTTAGCCATACAATACTTCTCTACTTTTATTGCTCAACTCCGCAACTGTGTTTGTAATATCCATTGTCGCACTCGTATAAAGCCTCAATTCCGCTAATGTGTTTGTAATATCCATTGCCGCACTCGTGTAGAGCCTCAATTCCGCTACTGTGTTTGTAATATCCATTGTCGCACTCGTGTAGAGCCTCAAATCCGCTACTGTGTTTGTAATATCCATTGTCGCACTCGTGTAGAGCCTCAATTCCGCTACTGTGTTTGTAATATCCATTGTCGCACTCGTATAGAGCCTCAATTCCGCTACTGTGTTTGTAATATCCATTGCCGCACTCGTGTAGAGCCTCAAATTCGCTACTGTGTTTGTAATATCCATTGTCGCACTCGTGTAGAGCCTCAATTCCGCTACTGTGTTTGTAATATCCATTGCCGCACTCGTGTAGAGCCTCAAATCCGCTACTGTGTTTGTAATATCCATTGTCGCACTCGTGTAGAGCCTCAATTCCGCTACTGTGTTTGTAATATCCATTGTCGCACTCGTATAGAGCCTCAATTCCGCTACTGTGTTTGTAATATCCATTGCCGCACTCGTGTAGAGCCTAAAATCCGCTACTGTGTTTGTAATATCCATTGCCTCACTCGTGTAGAGCCTCAATTCCGCTACAGTGTTTGTAATATCCATTGTCGCACTCGTGTAGAGCCTCAAATCCCCTACTGTGTTTGTAAGAGCCTCAATTCCGCTACTGTGTTTGTAATATCCATTGTCGCACTCGTGTAGAGCCTCAATTCCGCTACTGTGTTTGTAATATCCATTGTCGCACTCGTGTAGAGCCTCAGTTCCGCTACTGTGTTTGTAATATCCATTGTCGCACTCGTGTAGAGCCTCAATTCCGCTACTGTGTTTGTAATATCCATTGTCGCACTCGTGTAGAGCCTCAAATCGACTCAAATATTGATTTCATTGTTTATGTATTGTAAATACCCAGATGCTCAGGTGGTATAAGGTAAACAATTCAGGTATATAAACAAGCACTTTCGGGCATTATCAATAACCTAAAGGAGCCTGTAATTCAGCGGTTGTCGTTTGTTTATGTGTTACATATTTGTTTTTTTCGTTCATTTTTTTTACATAAATAAGGCCGTTAGTTTTCTCGTTTGAATTGCTTTACATTGTCTTATCGGGGCCTTTTATAGCTGACTATGCGGTATGGGCTTTGCTCATTGTTAATGGCCGTACGGTGACCTATAGTTGTTAATGTCTGTGTCATTTTGTTCTTTTGTGGATAGTTGTCTCATTGGCAATCATACCACATCTTCTTTTTTTATATTAAGTAATGTCACTAGATTATCTAAGTTTTCTCCGAAAAATATCGTCTTTCAGCAGAAAGTCCAAACGGGAGCTGGGTCCCACATCCATCGTTAATCATGCTCTCAATAAGCCCTGGTCACAACGATCCTACGACACATATATGCAGCGACACGACATGAAATTTGGTCAAATCGTGGGTCATCTGTGATCGTCGTACGACAGTCCGACGATATTTTCAGCATCGTGGCGCTGTCGTATGTCGTGGGACGAAAATTGAACATGCACCTGTTTTGCTCTACGATATTTTGTCGTGTCACTGTCTTGTGGCTGTCGTGTGAGTGTCTTACCACAACCGTGCGACTGTCGTGCGATAAACACATTGTCGTGGTTACCAAAATAAAGTAAAACCATTAAAATAAAAACAATTGTACGACTTTCGCATGACTGTCGTACGACAATCTCACGACTGTCGCAAGACACTCGTAATACAGTCGCACGATTGTCTCAAGATTAAAAAATTTCGTACGATGCTCGCACAACATTGATTGTCTGTCGTACGACACTAGTACGTTCGTCGGACAACATATTTTCGTTTTATATATTTATAAAAAATACAATCGGGCGGGAATGTCCGTAGACTATTCCATGTCTCCCGTCACAGTGACGATATTATGAGCAGGGTCGTCTCCAGCAGTTTCCGAATCGTCATATGTTTCAGCTTGTGGTAGCGGGTCCTCCGTCGGGGGTCTCATTGGGGGTTCCAATCCCGGATCCCGCTTACTGTTTTGTTCGATTCCCGTATCCTGCTTACACTATGTACGTAAGCAATTCTCATTTTTTTGTCATTTCCCGGATCCCGCTAGACCTCATTTCCCGTTTTCCCCGACACAATAATTTGACTTTCACGTGTCACGCTTACAAAAAATCGGCAATCCCGCGTCACGCTTAGACCCAAATGATACCCACTCCGTCTGGACAATATCACCCACGTTAACTGCCACCACATTTCTTTTGTTACTTTTTCTTTGCGGGGGCATCCTTGTTAAAATTCGCTGAACAATTATAATATAAACTAAGTACGTTATATACGTATACACATTCATGGATCTACAATCTGTCGATACTTGTAACTTGGCATTGCACAAGGTCATGTTTTTCTCTGACTGTTTATGACGTCTTTACACTAAATCCATTGGATGCTGGATGTGTACGGATTGATAATTTAGACTTAGATGCATGATTTTTTTATTAGTTGTTAGTGGCTTTGAACTAGCTGTCAAATAACTGGGAGTACTCTCAGATCTGTTCCTAGTGTCTTTTTGTTGTCGGGATGTACAAGTACCAGGCCACGTCCATTTGTATTTTTGTCCATGTGATAAGTTAAGCCTTTATCAACTGATTTTTATAGTTCGTTCTTATGTTGTACTGTTATACCACTGTCCCAGGTTAGGGAGAGGGTTGGGATCCCGCTAACATGTTTAAACCCGCCACATTATGTATGTATGTGCCTGTCCCAAGTCAGGAGCCTGTAATTCAGTGGTGGTCGTCTGTTTATGTGTTACATATTTGTTTTCCTTTTCCTTTTTTTTGTTATATAAATAAGGCCGTTAGTTTTCTCGTTTGAATTGTTTTACTTTGCAATTTCGGGGCCCTTTATAGCTGACTATGCAGTATGGGCTTTGCTCATTTATGAAGGCCGTACGGTGACCTATTTATGTGTCGTGCTGATCTCTTGTGGAGAGTTGTCTCATTGGCAATCATACCACATCTTCTTTTTCATATAATACGAATAACGTCGTTTATTTGGACCAAACTTATGATGCCACTGAACAATATTGAAAGCAAATGGCAAATGGCACGCAATAAATCGGGCCTTCTTTATATACTAGCAGTTCGGAGTCAAACCTACGAGTGACACACGACTGTTGTGCGACAGTCGTTCGACAGTGGCACGACAGTGACACGACGGTAACACGCATATTTCCATGACATGAAAATCTGAAAAATAGACCCAACAACTATAAACAAACAAATTACAATTCTTTTTTCCTGTACTGTACCCATCGTGGAACAATCGTAGACATGTCGTAGCTGATGTGACCTCTTGAAATATTTTTTTGACATTTGATTTTGCATGACAGTGCCACGACAACTTTTTTATCGATCTTCCACGACAAAAATCTAGAAAACTAACGGAAACCGGTTTACTAATTAATTCATAATGGACAATCTCAAACGTGTGAACACTATATAATTTTAAACCTAAGTGACTCAGTTTTATAAGTTACCCAATACCCAGGAGGAATACTATAAACAAATTCTTATTCACGATGTAGCACTAAACATTTTAAATTTTCCAATTAAACCTTACCTGTAAAATGGCGCAAATGTAGTTTTTACAATAGTATCTTTGACGGCTACATGTATAGACTAAAGAATAAAATCGGGGAATGAGTCAAAGAGACAGCAACCCAACCAAAATATGCAATTTAACCGAAGGCCATTTGGTCTTCAACACAGCGAGAAATCACACACCTAGAGGGAGCTAGCCCCGAGCAGGCCCCGAAACACAGTGTTATATATCGTTAGATCAAGAATATTTACGCCATTCTATGCTCCTAAATATAAAGATGAACCAAAATAAAAAAATATACAAGAGCAACAAAGGCTAAAGTTTCCTGACTTAGGTCTGACACAAAAATGCAGCGGGTTTAAACTTGTTTTATGCACGCCCATCATTTCCCCTGTATCTCTAGCCAATTCAATCTAGACATATATAATTTTAACGTCCACAATTTTGAGTGTCATTGCCAAAGAATAAATTTTGCGGTCCCTAACGATTATATCTAGGCTCGGCAACTCGATTTTCGTAACTCGCAACTCGACTTTCGTAACTCGCAACTCGACTTTCTTAACTCGCAACTCGACTTTCGTAACTCGCAACTCGACTTTTGTAACTCGCAACTCGACTTTCGTAACTCGCAACTCGACTTTTGTAACTTGCAACTCGATACTCGCAACTCGATACTCGCAACTCGATACTCGACAACAAGTAAATCTCCTGTATATTATAGTAGTATAATCGTAGTTTTAATCGAAAACATAATTGTCTCTAATAGTAGGGTGCCCAGGCTATATTTATATGCAAACGATTGGAAAATCATTATATATTTTTTAATCATTAATGTCGTCGTATGCTCCCGTGGTCACGTTTTTCAACATTTTGTGGTTTCTTAGGGTACCCACAGATACCTCATCATACAGACCATCTTCAACACGAAAAATAAAATTATTGCTTTCTGTTTTATTTGTTCACATGATACTTATCATTTGGCTTAAAAATCAAATTTATCATATAACGAAAGCTGAAAAGATTTATACAATTTAAGTATAACTATTTCATGATTTTAGTAAGGCTATTTTTTTAGCTGAAATTTACCACATTTTGAACAAAGGAAAATTTATTACCTGTTACTCTCACGGGATTTTTACTCTGATTCCATCAATAACACATGGTTCATATGTGTGCCAAATATCTTTTGTGTAAATAAATGTTAATCGGTGAGAAGAAAATAGCAATTTAAAACAAATTTAGTGAAAATTCTGCCTTGTTTCAAACACGCCTTTTCTCGTGCCGTTAACCGTTTTGTAGCTTACACTGTACCAGGTCATTCACTAGGACCATTGTCACTAACTTCATTTCTATTTTTTGCTTTTTGTATGGTCAAATTGTATATTTGGAATAGTCCAGTTAGTTTGAAGATCGTTGTTTTGTAATTGGAAATATTTTTTGTTGGTTTTTATAACTTTAATTGTGGTTTTTTCCGACGTAGTCCGTATAGTTTCGGTTTGTGCCCTTTGAACTTAAGGACGCTTAACTATGGCAACAGAATACGCATGCTCGAAAATCCTTTCTGTGATTGGACAAAATGCTGTCATGGTGGGTGATATGGTTGTATTTGAAAAAACGTCTTGTTAATTATATCGTGATCGAAAGCAAGTGAAAAACTATAAATATTTGAACTAGATCTTACAAAGATTTATATTTTTATTAAAATAATTGTTTCTCCAATAGCTCTTTGCATCCGTGACAGCTGTTTATTCGGGACAATTACATAAATTTTAAAGTAAACTTTGTTGTACGAACGTACATGACTTTTAAAACGCACCTACGCATGTGAGATTTCCGCGGGGTTTTGGTGAATGTAAACAGAAAGATACGAGGACCGAGAATACTGAACACAAACAGAGAAAACGTTATTTAAATGGTATCTTTGTGCTTCTGAAGCTTATCGAAATGATAGTTTTAAACATATACTCAAATTTAAATACGTCGGATATCTTTTTTAAAGATAGTTCTTGTTTATTTATAGTTTTGTTATAATTGTAATATACAAATCAAATCCGTCGGTCCCGTTTCAGACCCGGAATATGGCACATATTAAACTATGCCCCATCAAGCCCGAAACGAAGTAGGCATGAAATACAATGGGATAAGTGTGTTATTATATGTCAGGGTTCTTCTGCTGAATTGCTTATTAATAAGCGAGGAATAAGCACACACAAAATCTTTATCGAGGCTATGGGAGCACGGACAATTTTGAATTTATTGAATGATGCTTCAGACCTAGACCATTTTCGAACTGATGATTACAAAATGTTGAAGCATCATTCTTGCTAAAAATCTTACATTAGCAGACACAAGTGAAGTTTTTTTTAAAGCTGACTTAAGTTCTTGTTCGTCTGTTAAAGTGTTTCAGGACATATATAGAAGGTCGTCAAATTCCTGCCTGGATGAAGTTTCTTTGAGTCAGTGAGATCCATCAGGCCTTAATCAGATTTCTTGGGGAATCGATTGTTTAGCATCATGATAGATCAACAGTTACTATGATACACGAGGAGGTCATAATTATTCTAGCTAGAACTTCCAAGGACCCTAAAACAGTTCAGAAAGAGTATTTAGGTTTTAAGAATTATTTTGTACGCCCGGTTACGTAGATACTCGCATGATTTTACATATGCATGCTATTCATGTAGACAAAGAGATAGGTGTGAAAGGAATCAAGGGTAGGATAATAACAAAGTCACAAGATACATCTTATGCGTTCCTAACATCCACTCCATGCAGCATACACATGAGCTATGGTTTCAAACAGACACTATAACTTGTATACAATATTTTCGTATCTATATAGATATAGGAAGGTGTGGTGTGAGTGCCAATGAGACAACTCTCCATCCAAATAACAATTTAAAAAAGTAAACCAATATAGGTCAATGTACGGCCTTAAACACGGAGCCTTGGCTCACACCGAACAACAAGCTATAAAGGGCCCCAAAATTACTAGTGTAAAACCATTCAAACGTTAAAACCAACGGTATAATCGATATAAAAAAGCGAGGAACAAGAAACACGTATAAATTATATAAACAAACGACAACTACTGTATACCTGTCCACGAAATATGTAAAAGTCTCGGGTTTGTCATCTGTAAAAGAGGGACGAAAGATACCAAAGGGACAGTCAAACTCATAAATCTAAAACAAACTGACAACGCCATGGCTAAAAATAAAAAAGACAAACAGAAAAACAATAGTACACACGACACAACATAGAAAACTAAAGAATAAACAACACGAACCCCACCAAAAACTAGGGGTGATCTCAGGTGCTCCGGAAGGGTAAGCAGATCCTGCTCCACATGTGGCACCCGTCGTGTTGCTTAAGTGATTACAAATCCGGTAAATAGTCTAATTCGGTAGGTCATATTCATGAAAGGGATGTAACTTTCTACCATGCTGTTACATGTTTAGGATCAGTAAGCGCACTGTTTTTTAGTCTTGAAGGACACCCCAGATGATTTTACCGATTTGTCAAACCTTTCTTATTGTGACATCGCTGAACCTATAGATGGAGATCGAGATCTTGTTGTCAGGTTGAATGATCTCAAGTCAAAACTAAAAACAGATCACTGTGACCTAAACAATGTGAGCGTAAAATTGGCTACAATTTAAATTTCTCCCTTGTCAAACTTCCTCCTTGTGAATCTACTTTTAAACAATATGTAATAAGAGTTTCACTCCAGACGTAAATTTGATGTCTTCCCATATAGAAGAACTACATTAACATTCTCCTCTTCAGAATGGGCAATGACTTGTTCCTTTCTATCTCGAAGGTCATATGTCATCCGAATTTCTGCAAGATTTAGTTTCTACTTGTAAGTGGAATTCTGTGTTTTCAAAGGGTTGCATTTGCTTCGAACAAAAAATATCATGTATAGATGTATGCCCTTGTCAGGCAAATGACATATGTCAAAATGTAAATACTCGTGTGGTTGTAGTTAGACACATTGATGACGACGAAGATGACGATGTATATAGATTTCATTTTTCTGTATGTGTCTTATAAATCATTGTTTGCTATCGAATGAAAATAACGCAGTCCATAATATTTTCTAAACAATAAATAAAACATCTACTCAATTTTGAAATCGTGGGAAATAAAGTAATAATCTATCTAGTGGGGAAAGATATGTAAAAAAATAATAATAAACAAACCTGCTATATGTTCTTTGACGTTGATCGGGGATCTACAGTAGACCATAGAATGTAGTGTAGGTAATACTAGCCTCGATCATAATTTTCTATTTGCATTTCTTTTTCTTTTTCGTGTTTTTGCCATGATGAAGTCTGCTTGTCTTCAGTTTATAAGTTTATAATGTGCCTTTGGTTTCTCACGCCTATTTTGTTTGCAATTGTTTGTAGAATAACCCTCTCCCTTATTATATTTGTGGAATACTTGTGATCATTATAGCCAATTGTTGCTCATTTAGTCATCTGTATATGATTGATAGGGTGTTTTACCTGTTTCTAATACATGTTTTGTTTTCAAAACTTTTACCCCTCCCCCTTTTTCTCTGTTTGCAGTCATTTTTACTTCTGTAAAGCAAAGCTATACACAGTTCTTTAAATTCAACCAAATTCGATGTTAATTTCGAAACAAATCATTTATATATAATCTTTAACACCCAATAACAGAAATTTGATTTTTACCTAGAAATTGACGAACACCTTACTATCAAAAGACGTGAAAATCACATTTTTTTTCTTCGACAAATGATTAAAGTTAAGATCTAAAAACATCCTTAGATCGTACTTGTACCGAACTTAATACAAAAAAATCAAATTTAGAAATTGAAATAGGTCAAGGTCACTAGTACTGTTATTTAACAGCTATTTGAAAATTAAAAATTTGCACCCTATGAAAAAAGTCAATCTTAAGTCATTTTTGGCGATAAAAATATAAAATAAGTTCTAAATGTAGATACAAAAGATATTTTTCTATAAATTGGTTGTTTTTATTTTGCTCAAAACGCATATATGTAGGAGAAACAAGCTATCTAAATGTGACTGTGCATTTTTCTTGATTTTTTGCTTTGACCTTTGATCCTGATTAAAAAAAACGTGACCACGGCAGACAACGACGACAACGCTATTTCGACGAGGCTTGTTCTCCTCTTTCCAACGATATAAAATATAGCCGTGTGTTATTCCGTGAAGGCAAATCGATAAAATTTGTTGATTGGGCACCCTACTATAAGGACGTATGATAGTTGTGGTTCTTGTGATCTAAAACCCATGATATGGAGACCGCTCTGATTGGCTTACTCATTTTTTATTTTTGTAATCTATCATAATTACGATTGGTTGTTCTTGTGTATGTTTAAACCGGAAGTCTTATCTATGACTAAAAGTCAGTTTGATAACGGAAACAATATCCGGACACCTGTTTTGTCGTTTTTTCTCCCAAAATAACTCAATCTGAATAATCATAAGAATGGATGACAAATGCGACTATGCATGTTACCTAAACAACACATGATGATTAATTTATTGTGGAAGGAAGAGAAGCGACACACAAAATGAGGTCTTCTCGTTTAATAGGATAGATATGGCATAAAACTTTGAAATAATAATTTACTGCAACACCTCCAATCGATTTTGTGACACCGTGACCATGATGAACCGTTGAGCCACTACTGAAAAATTAAAGAATGAAATAAAAGAAGTCAGTAAATAAAAAATGGTCAAAATAATCCTAGTTCATATCAAAATGATTCATACATCTGCTTATAAGACAAATACATTTGTTTTTCAAACCACAGATGATTCAGGATTAGTAATTTTTACTTTGTAAAGAAATATAATTTGCCCTTATCTAATGAAACTCCAATCTCCACTACAAAAAATATGCATCAATTGAACTGTTTTTTGCCTATCTTAATTCTATACTATAATGAAATGCTTCGCTGAGCGAAGCCTGATACGACCGTAGATGTCTAACCCTGAATACATGGACTAGTTGGGGCAAATTTGGACACGATATTCAAGCTTGATACTGTCTGAATTTTGATTGTGATCAAATTTTTGACATAATATAGGTTTCTGACACAAAATAAATGTGGTCAAAGTTCTAAAAAATCTATTGTGCAATACTGTGCATTTAAAAAATTCTTTTTGAAACTTTTGAATAAAACATAATAAACCCCTTTATAAACACCCCCCCCCCCCCCACCTTGGAGAAATTACCCCAAACTCAATCCAAGCCTTTTTCTTGGTAGTATGGAACCTTGTAGTACAATTTAAGAGAGATCCTTTTTTTAAGTTACACTGAAACACAAGTTATTGTCTGCAAACTACAAAAGTGCTTGTTTTTACCCCTTTTTTTGGTTGTTGTTTGTTGATGTGTTACATATTTGTTTTTCGTTCATTTTTTGAACATAAACATGATAAATTAGGCTGTTAGTTTTTTCGTTTGAATTGTTTTACATTTGTCATTTCGGGGCCTTTTATAGCTGACTATACAGTATGGGCTTCGCTCATTGTTGAAGGCCGTACGGTGACCTATAGTTGTTAATTTCTGTGTCATTTGGTGTCTTGAGGAGAATTGTCCCATTGGCAATCATATCACATCTTCTTTTTTTAAATATATAGGTCATGTTACTATTGTCAACAATGATAAAAACCCATACCACATAGTCAGATGTAAAAGGCCCTGACATGTCGACTGTTTTTCCATACCCAGTCTCTGCATGATTCCAAGGACGTATACTGCATTGTAGTAGTTATATATCCTTGATCATACATATAGACATATATATAGCGTTACTGTATATCTTAACCTACATAAGGCCGAACAAGTTCATGGACAAAATGTCTTGTAAGCTTTGGGCAACTTCCCCCATGTTCTAATAAAAAAAACACTTTGAATTAAAGAACATGACTATATCTCAGAAAATACATTATGAGTTGTCCAACACAATCTCTCAGTATACATCGTTTACGCCCCCGCCGTAGCGGAGGGGGTATTAAGTTTTACCCTTGTCCGTCTGTACGTACGTCCTTACGTAAATTGGTTTCCGTTCTTTAACTTGAGTTTGCCTCAACCAAATGTTATGAAACGTATACACAAGGCTTATTTCCACAAAACACAGATCTAGTTTAAAATTTTGTTGGTGTCACTTTTACCGTTCCAGAGTTATGCCTCTTTATAAATGGAAAAAATTGCAAAACTTTTAGTTTCCGTTCTCTAACTTAAGTTTGACTCAATCAAATGTTACGAAACTTATACACAATGCTTATTACCACAAAATACAGATCAAGTTTGAATTTTGGTGGGGCCACTTTTACCATTCACGAGTTATGCCCCTTTATAAATTTTAGTTTCCGTTCTCTATTTTTTTCTAAATATCAAGTAATTCTTAAAATTGGAGGTATCATCCTTTATCCATGATTATAGTTGAATCAATTACAAAAAATGCTTTATACAATGCAATGTTTAATTTTGCCTTCCACTGATAAATTAAAGCAATATAAACACTTCATTTCAAAAAATATTTTTAAGTCTTCTTTGAAAATTTGAGTTATCTTTCTTTGTGCATAATGGTAGTTGAATCAACTACAACCAATGCTTTCACTTCCTACTGATAAATTAAAGCAATCTTTACAACTCAGTGCTAACAAGCACTTTGATTACAGTTCTAGGGATAAATTAAAGCAATCTTTACAATTCAGTGCTAACAAGCACTTTGATTACAGTTCTAGGGATAAATTAAAGCAATCTTTACAATTCAGTGCTAACAAGCACTTTGATTACAGTTCTAGGGATAAATTAAAGCAATCTTTACAATTCAGTGCTAACAAGCACTTTGATTACAGTTCTAGGGATAAATTAAAGCAATCTTTACAATTCAGTGCTAACAAGCACTTTGATTACAGTTCTAGGGATAAATTAAAGCAATCTTTACAATTCAGTGCTAAGAAGCACTTTGATTACAGTTCTAGGGTTAAATTAAAGCAATCTTTACAATTCAGTGCTAACAAGCACTTTGATTACAGTTCTAAGGATAAATTAAAGCAATCTTTACAATTCAGTGCTAACAAGCACTTTGATTACAGTTCTAGGGATAAATTAAAGCAATCTTTACAATTCAGTGCTAACAAGCACTTTGATTACAGTTCTAGGGATAAATTAAAGCAATCTTTACAATTCAGTGCTAACAAGCACTTTGATTACAGTTCTAGGGATAAATTAAAGCAATCTTTACAATTCAGTGCTAACAAGCACTTTGATTACAGTTCTAGGGATAAATTAAAGCAATCTTTACAATTCAGTGCTAACAAGCACTTTGATTACAGTTCTAGGGATAAATTAAAGCAATCTTTACAATTCAGTGCTAACAAGCACTTTGATTACAGTTCTAGGGATAAATTAAAGCAATCTTTACAATTCAGTGCTAACAAGCACTTTGATTACAGTTCTAGGGATAAATTAAAGCAATCTTTACAATTCAGTGCTAACAAGCACTTTGATTACAGTTCTAGGGATAAATTAAAGCAATCTTTACAATTCAGTGCTAACTTTGATTACAGTTCTAGGGATAAATTAAAGCAATCTTTACAATTCAGTGCTAACAAGCACTTTGATTACAGTTCTAGGGATAAATTAAAGCAATCTTTACAATTCAGTGCTAACAAGCACTTTGATTACAGTTCTAGGGATAAATTAAAGCAATCTTTACAATTCAGTGCTAACTTTGATTACAGTTCTAGGGATAAATTAAAGCAATCTTTACAATTCAGTGCTAACAAGCACTTTGATTACAGTTCTAGGGATAAATTAAAGCAATCTTTACAATTCAGTGCTAACAAGCACTTTGATTACAGTTCTAGGGATAAATTAAAGCAATCTTTACAATTCAGTGCTAACAAGCACTTTGATTACAGTTCTAGGGATAAATTAAAGCAATCTTTACAATTCAGTGCTAACAAGCACTTTGATTACAGTTCTAGGGATAAATTAAAGCAATCTTTACAATTCAGTGCTAACAAGCACTTTGATTACAGTTCTAGGGATAAATTAAAGCAATCTTTACAATTCAGTGCTAACTTTGATTACAGTTCTAGGGATAAATTAAAGCAATCTTTACAATTCAGTGCTAACAAGCACTTTGATTACAGTTCTAGGGATAAATTAAAGCAATCTTTACAATTCAGTGCTAAAGAGCACTTTGATTACAGTTCTAGGGATAAATTAAAGCAATCTTTACAATTCAGTGCTAACAAGCACTTTGATTACAGTTCTAGGGATAAATTAAAGCAATCTTTACAATTCAGTGCTAACAAGCACTTTGATTACAGTTTAGGATAATTAAAGCAACTTTACAATTCAGTGCTACTTGATTACAGTTCTAGGGATAAATTAAAGCAATCTTTACAATTCAGTGCTAAAAGCACTTTGATTACAGTTCTAGGGATAAATTAAAGCAATCTTTACAATTCAGTGCTAACAAGCACTTTGATTACAGTTCTAGGGATAAATTAAAGCAATCTTTACAATTCAGTGCTAACAAGCACTTTGATTACAGTTCTAGGGATAAATTAAAGCAATCTTTACAATTCAGTGCTAACAAGCACTTTGATTACAGTTCTAGGGATAAATTAAAGCAATCTTTACAATTCAGTGCTAACAAGCACTTTGATTACAGTTCTAGGGATAAATTAAAGCAATCTTTACAATTCAGTGCTAACAAGCACTTTGATTACAGTTCTAGGGATAAATTAAAGCAATCTTTACAATTCAGTGCTAACAAGCACTTTGATTACAGTTCTAGGGATAAATTAAAGCAATCTTTACAATTCAGTGCTAACAAGCACTTTGATTACAGTTCTAGGGATAAATTAAAGCAATCTTTACAATTCAGTGCTAACAAGCACTTTGATTACAGTTCTAGGGATAAATTAAAGCAATCTTTACAATTCAGTGCTAACAAGCACTTTGATTACAGTTCTATGGATAAATTAAAGCAATCTTTACAATTCAGTGCTAACAAGCACTTTGATTACAGTTCTAGGGATAAATTAAAGCAATCTTTACAATTCAGTGCTAACTATTGATTACAGTTCTAGGGATAAATTAAAGCAATCTTTACAATTCAGTGCTAACAAGCACTTTGATTACAGTTCTAGGGATAAATTAAAGCAATCTTTACAATTCAGTGCTAACAAGCACTTTGATTACAGTTCTAGGGATAAATTAAAGCAATCTTTACAATTCAGTGCTAACAAGCACTTTGATTACAGTTCTATGGATAAATTAAAGCAATCTTTACAATTCAGTGCTAACAAGCACTTTGATTACAGTTCTAGGGATAAATTAAAGCAATCTTTACAATTCAGTGCTAACTTTGATTACAGTTCTAGGGATAAATTAAAGCAATCTTTACAATTCAGTGCTAACAAGCACTTTGATTACAGTTCTAGGGATAAATTAAAGCAATCTTTACAATTCAGTGCTAACAAGCACTTTGATTACAGTTCTAGGGATAAATTAAAGCAATCTTTACAATTCAGTGCTACAAGCACTTTGATTACAGTTCTAGGGATAAATTAAAGCAATCTTTACAATTCAGTGCTAACTTTGATTACATTCTAGGGATAAATTAAAGCAATCTTTACAATTCAGTGCTAACAAGCACTTTGATTACAGTTCTAGGGATAAATTAAAGCAATCTTTACAATTCAGTGCTAACAAGCACTTTGATTACAGTTCTAGGGATAAATTAAAGCAATCTTTACAATTCAGTGCTAACAAGCACTTTGATTACAGTTCTAGGGATAAATTAAAGCAATCTTTACAATTCAGTGCTAACAAGCACTTTGATTACAGTTCTAGGGATAAATTAAAGCAATCTTTACAATTCAGTGCTAACAGCACTTTGATTACAGTTCTAGGGATAAATTAAAGCAATCTTTACAATTCAGTGCTAACAAGCACTTTGATTACAGTTCTAGGGATAAATTAAAGCAATCTTTACAATTCAGTGCTAACAAGCACTTTGATTACTGTTCTAGAGTTACTTAATTAAACAGAACTTTCTCTCTTCAGTTGCTTAACTAATGTCGATTTGACTTTAGGATGATTAAGCAATCTTTACCCTTCAGTGTAAGTTTGATACATGCTATTATCAGAGAGATCTAAATCTAGATAGACAAGGCATTTACAATGTACAATGCTATTATCAAATTTGACCATTT
The DNA here is from genome assembly GCA_019925275.1 of Mytilus edulis. Classification (NCBI taxonomy): domain Eukaryota; kingdom Metazoa; phylum Mollusca; class Bivalvia; order Mytilida; family Mytilidae; genus Mytilus; species Mytilus edulis. The sequence continues at coordinate 205,475 of JAHUZM010000015.1, read as the reverse complement.
GACGTGTTACGGACGAAATTTTCGCCTTTAAGAATGCTTCCCAGAAATTCTTACCCCACGTTTAGTACTATCAATAGCTATTTATAGGCAATATAACTACATAAAGAACTACCAGACTGGGTCGAAATGGTGCACCCAATGCGTATTTACGATTTGCATTCCAGTTTACGGGACAAATTTTCGACTTTAAGAATGCTTTACCAAAATTCTTGCCTCACACTTGTGTACTATACAGTTCTAATTTATTAAGCAACTTTATAATTCTAGCATAAGAACAGCGAGCATGGTTTGAACAGTGTGACTCAATGGTAATTTAAATTGCAATTTTACATTCAGTGTAGGACAAATTTGCATTACAGATTCTTCCAGGGTAATAAAGCATCTTTACATCAGTTGTATAACTTTATTAGTTCATAAAAGCAACTCTATAACTTCTAGCTACATAAGATACTACGATACAATAGGCGAATTTTCCTCCAAGTATCTTAACTGAATTTGGCTTAATTTCATGTTTCGCTAAAATTTAGAACCTTTAGGAATGTTACCCAGAAATTCTTTGCCTCTCAGTTGTAGTACTATCCATTAAGCAATTTATTAGAGCAGAGTCTTATAAATCTCTATGCCATACAGAACACCAAAAGGGCAAATTGAGTTTGAACAATGATGACCCCAGCATGCGTATTTATCAAATTTGACCATTTTTCCGTGTACAGGACGAAATCTTCGGCCTTTAAGAATGCTTACCAGAAATTCTTACCCTCACGTTTGTAGTACATCTAATAGCTATTCATTAAGGCAGCGTCTTTAAGCCCTAGCATAAAGAACTACCGAGACAATGGGTCGGAAAGGGGTTCCCCAAATGCGTATTTTATCGAATTTGGCTTAATTTCCATGTTTCGGACAAAATTTTCGACCTTTAGGAATGCTTACCCAGAAATTCTTTGCCCTCGCATTGTAGTACTATCCAATAGCTATTTATTAGAGCAGAGTTTATAATTCCTAGCCACACAGAACAGCCGAGGCAATGGGTTTGATAAGTGGGTGACCCCAATGCGTATTTATCAAATTTGACCATTTTGCCGTGTACGGACGAAATTTTCGGCCTTTAAGAATGCTTTCCCCAGAAATTCTTTACCCTCACGTTGTAGTACTATCTATATAGTTTATTTATTAAGGCAACGTCTATAAAACCTAGCCATAAAGAACTACCGATACATGGTCGGAAAGTGGGTGCCCCCAATGCGTATTTTATCGAATTTGGCTTAATTTCCATGTTTCAGACGAAATTTTCGACCTTTAGAATGCTTACCCCAGAAATTCGTTGCCCTCTCGTTGTAGTACTATCCAATAGCTATTTATTAGAGCAGAGTCTATAATTCCTAGCCATACAGAACAGCCGAGGCAATGGGTTTGAACAATGGGTGACCCAATGCGTATTTATCAAATTTGACCATTTTCCGTGATACGGACGAATTTTCGGCCTTTAAGAATGCTTACCCCAGAAATTCTTTGCCCTCACGTTGTAGTACTATCTAATAGCTATTCATTAAGGCAGCGTCTATAAACCATAGCCATAAAGAACTACCGAGACAATGGGTCGTAAGTGGGTTCCCCCAATGCGTATTTTATCGAATTTGGCTTAATTTCCATGTTTCGGACAAAATTTTCGACCTTTAGGAATGCTTACCCCAGAAATTCTTTGCCCTCTCGTTGTAGTACTATCCAATAGCTATTTATTACAGCAGAGTTATAATTCCTAGCCACAAAGAACAGCCGAGGCAATGGGTTTGAACAAGTGGGTGACCCCAATGCGTATTTATCAAATTTGACCATTTTTCCGTGTTACGGACGAAATTTTCGGCCTTTAAGAATGCTTTCCCCAGAAATTCTTTACCCTCACGTTGTAGTACTATCTAATAGTTATTCATTAAGGCAGCGTCTATAAACCCTAGCCATAAAGAACTACCGATACAATAGGTCGGAAAGTGGGTTCCCCAATGCGTATTTTATCGAATTTGGCTTAATTTCCATGTTTCGGACAAAATTTTCGACCTTTAGGAATGCTTACCCCAGAAATTCTTTGCCCTCTCGTTGTAGTACTATCCAATAGCTATTTATTAGAGCAGAGTTTATAATTCCTAGCCATACAGAACAGCCGAGGCAATGGTTTGAACAAGTGGGTGACCCCAATGCGTATTTATCAAATTTGACCATTTTTCCGTGTTACGGACGAAATTTTCGGCCTTTAAGAATGCTTACCCCAGAAATTCTTGCTCTCACGTTGTAGTACTATCTAATAGCTTTTCATTAAGGCAGCGTCTATAAACCCTAGCCATAAAGAACTACCGAGACAAAGGGTCGGAAAGGGGTTCCCCAATGCGTATTTTATCGAATTTGGCTTAATTTCCATGTTTCGGACAAAATTTTCGACCTTTAGGAATGCTTACCCCAGAAATTCTTTGCCCTCTCGTTGTAGTACTATCCAATAGCTATTTATTAGAGCAGAGTTTATAATTCCTAGCCACACAGAACAGCCGAGGCAATGGGTTTGAACAAGTGGGTGACCACAATGCGTATTTATCAAATTTGACCATTTTGCCGTGTTACGGACGAAATTTTCGGCCTTTAAGAATGCTTTCCCCAGAAATTCTTTACCCTCACGTTGTAGTACTATCTTATAGCTATGTTATTAAGGCAACGTCTATAAAACCTAGCCATAAAGAACTACCGAGACAGTGGGTCGGAAAGTGGGTGCCCCCAATGCGTATTTTATCGAATTTGGCTTAATTTCCATGTTTCGGACGACATTTTCGACCTTTAAGAATGCTTACCCCAGAAATTCGTTGCCCTCTCGTTGTAGTACTATCCAATAGCTATTTATTAGAGCAGAGTCTATAATTCCTAGCAATACAGAACAGCCGAGCCAATGGGTTTGAACAATTGGGTGACAACAATGCGTATTTATCAAATTTGACCATTTTCCCGTGATACGGACGAATTTTCGGCCTTTAAGAATGCTTACCCCAGAAATTCTTTGCCCTCACGTTGTATTACTGTCTAATAGCTATTCATTAAGGCAGCGTCTATAAACCATACCATAAAGAACTACCGAGACAATGGGTCAGTAAGTGGGTTCCCCCAATGCGTATTTTATCGAATTTGGCTTAATTTCCATGTTTCGGACAAAATTTTCGACCTTTAGGAATGCTTACCCCAGAAATTCTTTGCCCTCTCGTTGTAGTACTATCCAATAGCTATTTATTACAGCAGAGTTGATAATTCCTAGCCACAAAGAACAGCCGAGGCAATGGGTTTGAACAAGTGGGTGACCCCAATGCGTATTTATCAAATTTGACCATTTTTCCGTGTTACGGACGAAATTTTCGGCCTTTAAGAATGCTTACCCCAGAAATTCTTTACCCTCACGTTGTAGTACTATCTAATAGTTATTCATTAAGGCAGCGTCTATAAAACCCTAGCCATAAAGAACTACCGATACAATAGGTCGGAAAGTGGGTTCCCCCAATGCGTATTTTATCGAATTTGGCTTAATTTCCATGTTTCGGACAAAATTTTCGACCTTTAGGAATGCTTACCCCAGAAATTCTTTGCCCTCTCGTTGTAGTACTATCCAATAGCTATTTATTAGAGCAGAATTTATAATTCCTAGCCATACAGAACAGCCGAGGCAATGGGTTTGAACAAGTGGGTGACCCCAATGCGTATTTATCAAATTTGACCATTTTTCCGTGTTACGGACGAAATTTTCGGCCTTTAAGAATGCTTACCCCAGAAATTCTTTGCTCTCACGTTGTAGTACTATCTAATAGCTTTTCATTAAGGCAGCGTCTATAAACCCTAGCCATAAAGAACTACCGAGACAAAGGGTCGGAAAGTGGGTTCCCCCAATGCGTATTTTATCGAATTTGGCTTAATTTCCATGTTTCGGACAAAATTTTCGACCTTTAGGAATGCTTACCCCAGAAATTCTTTGCCCTCTCGTTGTAGTACTATCCAATAGCTATTTATTAGAGCAGAGTTTATAATTCCTAGCCACACAGAACAGCCGAGGCAATGGGTTTGAACAAGTGGGTGACCACAATGCGTATTTATCAAATTTGACCATTTTGCCGTGTTACGGACGAAATTTTCGGCCTTTAAGAATGCTTTCCCCAGAAATTCTTTACCCTCACGTTGTAGTACTATCTTATAGCTATGTATTAAGGCAACGTCTATAAAACCTAGCCATAAAGAACTACCGAGACAGTGGGTCGGAAAGTGGGTGCCCCCAATGCGTATTTTATCGAATTTGGCTTAATTTCCATGTTTCGGACGACATTTTCGACCTTTAAGAATGCTTACCCCAGAAATTCGTTGCCCTCTCGTTGTAGTACTATCCAATAGCTATTTATTAGAGCAGAGTCTATAATTCCTAGCAATACAGAACAGCCGAGCCAATGGGTTTGAACAATTGGGTGACAACAATGCGTATTTATCAAATTTGACCATTTTCCCGTGATACGGACGACATTTTCGGCCTTTAAGAATGCTTACCCCAGAAATTCTTTGCCCTCACGTTGTATTACTGTCTAATAGCTATTCATTAAGGCAGCGTCTATAAATCCTAGCCATAAAGAACTACCGAGACAATGGGTCAGTAAGTGGGTGCCCCCAATGCGTATTTTATCGAATTTGGCTTAATTTCCATGTTTCGGACAAAATTTTCGACCTTTAGGAATGCTTACCCCAGAAATTCTTTGCCCTCTCGTTGTAATACTATCCAATAGCTATTTATTAGAGCAGAGTTTATAATTCCTAGCCACACAGAACAGCCGAGGCTATGGGTTTGAACAAGTGGGTGACCCCAATGCGTATTTATCAAATTTGACCATTTTTCCGTGTTACGGACGAAATTTTCGGCCTTTAAGAATGCTTACCCCAGAAATTCTTTACCCTCACGTTGTAGTACTATCTTATAGCTATTTATTAGAGCAGAGTCTATAATTCCTAGCAATACAGAACAGCCGAGCCAATGGGTTTGAACAATTGGGTGACAACAATGCGTATTTATCAAATTTGACCATTTTCCCGTGATACGGACGACATTTTCGGCCTTTAAGAATGCTTACCCCAGAAATTCTTTGCCCTCACGTTGTATTACTGTCTAATAGCTATTCATTAAGGCAGCGTCTATAAATCCTAGCCATAAAGAACTACCGAGACAATGGGTCAGTAAGTGGGTGCCCCCAATGCGTATTTTATCGAATTTGGCTTAATTTCCATGTTTCGGACAAAATTTTCGACCTTTAGGAATGCTTACCCCAGAAATTCTTTGCCCTCTCGTTGTAATACTATCCAATAGCTATTTATTAGAGCAGAGTTTATAATTCCTAGCCACACAGAACAGCCGAGGCTATGGGTTTGAACAAGTGGGTGACCCCAATGCGTATTTATCAAATTTGACCATTTTTCCGTGTTACGGACGAAATTTTCGGCCTTTAAGAATGCTTACCCCAGAAATTCTTTGCCCTCACGTTGTAGTACTATCTAATAGCTTTTCATTAAGGCAGCGTCTATAAACCCTAGCCATAAAGAACTACCGAGACAATGGGTCGGAAAGTGGGTTCCCCCAATGCGTATTTTATCGAATTTGGCTTAATTTCCATGTTTCGGACAAAATTTTCGACCTTTAGGAATGCCTACCCCAGAAATTCTTTGCCCTCTCGTTGTAGTACGATCCAATAGCTATTTATTAGAGCAGAGTTTATAATTCCTAGCCATACAGAACAGCCGAGGCAATGGGTTTGAACAAGTGGGTGACCCCAATGCGTATTTATCAAATTTGACCATTTTTCCGTGTTACGGACGAAATTTTCGGCCTTTAAGAATGCTTACCCCAGAAATTCTTTACCCTCACGTTGTAGTACTATCTAATAGTTATTCATTAAGGCAGCGTCTATAAACCCTAGCCATAAAGAACTACCGATACAATAGGTCGGAAAGTGGGTTCCCCAAATGCGTATTTTATCGAATTTGGCTTAATTTCCATGTTTCGGACAAAATTTTCGACCTTTAGGAATGCTTACCCCAGAAATTCTTTGCCCTCTCGTTGTAGTACTATCCAATAGCTATTTATTAGAGCAGAATTTATAATTCCTAGCCATACAGAACAGCCGAGGCAATGGGTTTGAACAAGTGGGTGACCCCAATGCGTATTTATCAAATTTGACCATTTTTCCGTGTTACGGACGAAATTTTCGGCCTTTAAGAATGCTTACCCCAGAAATTCTTTGCCCTCACGTTGTAGTACTATCTAATAGCTTTTCATTAAGGCAGCGTCTATAAACCCTAGCCATAAAGAACTACCGAGACAAAGGGTCGGAAAGTGGGTTCCCCCAATGCGTATTTTATCGAATTTGGCTTAATTTCCATGTTTCGGACAAAATTTTCGAACTTTAGGAATGCTTAGCCCAGAAATTCTTTGCCCTCTCGTTGTAGTACTATCCAATAGCTATTTATTAGAGCAGAGTTTATAATTCCTAGCCACACAGAACAGCCGAGGCAATGGGTTTGAACAAGTGGGTGACTACAATGCGTATTTATCAAATTTGACCATTTTTCCGTGTTACGGACGAAATTTTCGGCCTTTAAGAATGCTTTCCCCAGAAATTCTTTACCCTCACGTTGTAGTACTATCTTATAGCTATGTATTAAGGCAGCGTCTATAAATCCTAGCCATAAAGAACTACCGAGACAATGGGTCAGTAAGTGAGTGCCCCCAATGCGTATTTTATCGAATTTGGCTTAATTTCCATGTTTCGGACAAAATTTTCGACCTTTAGGAATGCTTACCCCAGAAATTCTTTGCCCTCTCGTTGTAGTACTATCCAATAGCTATTTATTAGAGCAGAGTTTATAATTCCTAGCCACACAGAACAGCCGAGGCAATGGGTTTGAACAAGTGGGTGACCCCAATGCGTATTTATCAAATTTGACCATTTTTCCGTGTTACGGACGAAATTTTCGGCCTTTAAGAATGCTTACCCCAGAAATTCTTTACCCTCACGTTGTAGTACTATCTAATAGTTATTCATTAGGGCAGCGTCTATAAACCCTAGCCATAAAGAACTACCGATACAATAGGTCGGAAAGTGGGTTCCCCCAATGCGTATTTTATCGAATTTGGCTTAATTTCCATGTTTCGGACAAAATTTTCTACCTTTAGGAATGCTTACCCCAGAAATTCTTTGCCCTCTCGTTGTAGTACTATCCAATAGCTATTTATTAGAGCAGAGTTTATAATTCCTAGCCATACAGAACAGCCGAGGCAATGGGTTTGAACAAGTGGGTGACCCGAATGCGTATTTATCAAATTTGACCATTTTTCCGTGTTACGGACGAAATTTTCGCCCTTCAAGAATGCTTACCCCAGAAATTCCTTACCCTCACGTTGTAGTACTATCTAATAGCTATTCATTAAGGCAGCGTCTATAAACCCTAGCCATAAAAAACTACCGAGACAATGGGTCGGAAAGTGGGTGCCCCCAATGCGTATTTTATCGAATTTGGCTTAATTTCCATGTTTCGGACGAAATTTTCGACCTTTAGGAATGCTTACCCCAGAAATTCTCTGCCCTCTCGTTGTAGTACTATCCAATAGCTATTTATTAGAGCAGAGTCTATAATTCCTAGCCATACAGAACAGCCGAGGCAATGGATTGGAAATGTGAGTTATGAAGTTGTATTGTCGGTATACCATGAACAAATTTATTTTACATCAAAATTCTATATTTTTAGTCGTTAATATGAGTTTTGAAAATCGCAAATGTGGGTTAAACATGCGTAATACGAATCACTTCCAGGACTTAACAGATAATACTTTATTTGAATCGTCGTCATGATTTTTTTATTGTAAATGTTAATTACAAAATCGTAAATATGAGTTAGAAATCTACAAACTAAAGTTAGAATTTTGTTAATGGGATATAAAAATCTTTGATTTTCTATATAAATCTTGTTTTCAAACAAATAAAGTTTCTGCCCGGCGACTAGCTTAGAGAAAGTGTATAAAATCAGCAATGTTTCGGTGAATGGTTTTACGGAAATTCTAAACGCGGACGTCCAAGAAGACACGCACCTGTTAACCTAACGGGATAATTGAATTGGTTTAGACAATGATCTATCTCTTATAGAAACGTTGTTTATATATCAATTTCTTCAAATAACTCACCTTGTTCCAATACAGTATTTGAAAATGTATGTCATTTAAAAAGATAAGACAAAAATCAAATATGAGTCAGCTGATCTCTGAAATTGAAATCAGAATCTACTCACTGTTAGAAAAACCATGAGAGTCTTCCATGATAAAACTGAAACAACTTTATTTCCACTATATTTATCTAGCCTTCATTTGAAATCATTAAAAACCAGAATGGTGATGAAGTTTGAGGCTCAAAGGGGGTATTCTAATTTTCAAAATTTTGTACAGCTTTAAAAAGATTTTTTTCGTATTTAGAACTGGTTTAACGGATCTTCTTGTGGTTTTAACCCAGACGCTTTTCAAATTTTGCAGACTCAAATTTGAAACCCAGATAATTAATTGACTTTAATAAACAAAACATATGTATTACAATCGTGACTAAAGAAGTCATCTAGACTTGCTACAATTCCCTTTCGTTTATTTCTTTCTTACTAATTCATATGATTACTGAAAACTGACAGTATACTGATTGCCCTTGATCTGCAGGTGTCAATATAATGGGAATCTTTTAGTTATAGCAGTAATATTGTTAAAGGGATAAAATTGAAAAAAAAGAAAATTAGGAAGGGACATGTAGCAAGTCTATAAGTCATTTTAAATAATACATGTTAATTCCATTCTTTTAGCGGTATTCGATATATTTTTCCTGAGTAAAAAAAAATGATTCCTATAGATATGAAAGAATTTAGATATTCCTTACTGGAGGAAGGAGATATAAAAAAAGGACAATCAAACACGCTTAATCGAAGCCTGAAAGACGGAAAACACCAATTACCAAAGGATGATTGAACAAACCTGAACAAATCGGGATCCGACACATATCATGTGCTCCTGAAGGATGAACACTTCAAGAGTCCTGCTACACAAAACAACCGTCATGTTACTCATTTCAATTAAAATAAGTTTATTAAAAACATATGTTTTTTTTTTCAAAATCATTCATGGTATATTTTTTGACAAGCATATTAGCATCATGTAATTATTTAATCGACTGTCCCGATTCTAATGGAACAATTCCCTTATGCAGCCAAATTTAGAGGTTTGTCTCCAATTCAATCGTCTCAGTTACCACATATCAGACGGAACAATACCTATTACGTCTCAGTTACCACATTCCAGATGGAAAAATGCCTATATACGTCTCAGTTACCACATTCCAGATGGAACAATACCTATATATGTCTCAGTTACCACATTTCAGATGGAACAATACCTATATATGTCACAGTTACCACATTACAGATGGAACAATACCTATATACGTCTTAGTAACCACATTCCAGATGGAACAATACCTATATACGTCTCAGTTACCACATTCCAGATGGAACAATACCTATATGCGCAGCAGTTACCACATTCCAGATGGAACAATACCTATATACGTCTAAGTTACCACATTCCAAATGAAACAATACCTATATACGTCTCAGTTACCACATTCCAGATGGAACAATACCTATATATGTCACAGTTACTACATTCCAGATGGAACAATACCTATATACGTCTCAGTTACCACATTTCAGATGGAACAATAGCTATATACGTCTCAATTACCACATTCCAGATGGAACAATACCAATATACGTCTAAGTTACCACATTCCAGATGAAACAATACCTATATACGTCTCAGTTACCACATTCCAGATGGAACAATACCTATATATGTCACAGTTACCACATTCCAGATGGAACAATACCTATATACGTCTCAGTTACCACATTTCAGATGGAACAATAGCTATATACGTCTCAATTACCACATTCCAGATGGAACAATACCAATATACGTCTCAGTTACCACATTACAAATGAAACAATACCTATATACGACACAGTTACCACATTCCAGATGGAACAATACCTATATACGCAGCCCAATTTGTGTTGTTTTGTTGGTGCTTTTTTCAGTACTTAGAAAACAATAAACATTTAATCAGTACACTTTAATATCTAGTTAAATTAACTGAATCGTGAAACTTTTATGTCCCATTACTATACTGGGAAAACCTATTTTACTGTAACTGAAAAAAATTATCCCCTTACAAGTTATGTTTGTCCCTTCTCAAGAAGTATTTTCCGCCACAATTATATATATATATATATATAGACTATATATTCTAAAAAGATATAAGAAGATGTAGTATGAGTGCCAATGCGACAATTCTTCTTCCAAGTTACAATTTGTAAAAGTAAACCTTTATAGGTCAATCAAAGTCCGGCCTTCAACACGTCGGAGCCTTGGCTCATACCAAACAGCAAGCTTTAAAGGGCCCCAAAAATGACTAGTGTAAAACTATTCAAACAGACAAACGCTTCATTTTCTCTCTTTTTTAGAACAAAAAGCCTCATACAACACAAAATGGCTGACCGAAACTATACACATGTATTTACACAAGTATAAACAATGCATGTTATTTTAATTTTCAATTGAAATGCAATCTGGATATAGACAAACAACCATTAGACACTTATAACTGTATATGAACAATAATTTTGTCAAAGAGAAACTAATTAGTTCCAAATGCACTCGTCTTATATTATTTTGACTCTGCAATTTGAGACAACTTAACGCAGATATATATCATACACTACAAAATTACGTAACAACGGCGCAAAGAATATTTATTTCGTCTGGATGTGTAGAAGACTGGCCGTAGTATAAACTGCAGAATGTTCCGACTATAGGGATAATTGTAACCTTTTTCAGAGTGTTCACCCTTTTTAACATCTACCAATACAAACACACACACACAGTACTCACACAATAGATTCAGAATATATGTGACTGTATTCCCACCTTTTCCCAATTCTATTAGCTTCATAAACCGAAGCCTATATGATGTATAATTGCGGTCTTAATACATGCAGTGGTTGTCGTTGGTTCATTCATGTCTGTCATATTTGTTTTTCGTAAATTTGGAAAAGTGGCGGTCCAAAGGTTTTCGGACCACCAAAATTTTGTAAAGGACCGACACAATTTTGGTATTTTGCAATATAAGTAATACTGAATACCAGTAGATTTTCTTCAAGGACCACCAGGCAAAAATGATTCCGAGAACTCTGCTATTATTGTACGAGGGTTCTAAATAATAACTATGGGTTTTACAAATTTTCATTTGCGTACATATGTCAGAACATTTACGTACATATGTCAGATTTAAAAGGGCAATCTGGGTCATGATATGTCAACGAAAAAGCAACAATTGCATGTTTTTTTCCCTACAATTTCTGCAAACGGAATACTTGATTTAGACAAACATGACATATGCTATATTGACATATAAACTAGGTTTAATTCGCGGTCACCTTTTTTCTATCCAGGAAAGATCGAAAATGTTCAGTAATTCTGACGTAATTGATTAACAGGTAGAGAACTCTAGATTTCTCTACGTCAGAATATATTTGCATAGTAATTTCCCAAACACAAGGCCAATACGGCCTTGAAAAACTGACCAATCGACTCAACGAGCTACAAAGCATTGTGGGCTACTACGAGTTTACTACAACCGGAAAACACGTGGAATTAGTGGAAGAACTGTCAACTAATATAGTGTCTGGGATTCTCAAAATACATGTATATGTTTTTGTTTTGCGAATGTGATTATTGTAAAATATATAACATAATCTTCAATTTGCATGCTCAGATAAAAAAAGTATTGTTTACGGGCTTTTTTCTATGGTCGGGTTGTTGTCTCTTTGGCACATTCCTCATTTCCATTCTCAAATTTATTTACTATTCGACTTCTTTTTCGCCTTGTTAAAGTTGTTGAACAGGGTTCTTTCCATTGTTATGCATTATACCTGTGCAATAATTTAACGACCTGAAACAGTGAAATTTCAGATGAAATGACCACTGTCCACTATGCATTTTTTAAGCTCTTTTAAACCTGTATAATATCATTCCAAAATCATTTCTGCCTGGAAAAACACGAACTTTCATTGAAACTCTTCTTTCTGTACTGGACGTGTAAAATTTTTATCAGGACCTGAACTGAAAGTAAGAACATCATAATATTCAGTATGCTAGAAATAAGTGTTATGAAAGTGGCAGGGCGGATCCAGCCATTTTAAAAAGGGGGGTCCTAACCCAGGACAAAAGTGTAAGGGGGGGGGGGGGTGTCCAACTACATGTCCCCATTAAAATGCATTGATCGTTCAAAAAAAGGGGGGCCCAACCACCGGAACCCGCCCCACCCCCACCTTGGATCCGCCACTGAGTGGAGACGGTATACAGCTTAATACATTTTGTATAGCTTCATCCATCGATAAAGTCCGTTTGTTTCTAATTTTATCACAAAATATACCACAGAGGTTTTTTATCGTTCGGCTGCTGTCATGTTGACGTGTGTAAAATATCTCCAAGATTTAAAGCATCTGGATCACAGTGGGTGCCATATTACCTATTATTTTTATTCTAAAACGAGCTTTGCATATAGAAATAAGAAGATGAGGTATGAGTGCCAAATGAGACAGATATATCTTTCCATAAAAGACAGAGTAAAATAAGAAGATGGGGTATGAGTGCCGTTTGAGACAGATATATCTTTCCATAAAAGACATAGTAAAATAAGAAGATGAGGTATGAGTGCCATTTGAGACAGATATATCTTTCCATCAAAGACATACTAGTAAAATAAGAAGATGAGGTATGAGTGCCATTTGAGACAGATATATCTTTCCATAAAAGACATAGTAAAATAAGAAGATGAGGTATGAGTGCCGTTTGAGACAGATATATCTTTCCATAAAAGACATAGTAAAATAAGAAGATGAGGTATGAGTGCCATTTAAGACAGATATATCTTTCCATAAAAGACATAGTAAAATAAGAAGATGAGGTATGAGTGCCATTTGAGACAGATATATCTTTCCATAAAAGACATAGTAAAATAAGAAGATGAGGTATGAGTGCCATTTAAGACAGATATATCTTACCATAAAAGACATAGTAAAATAAGAAGATGAGGCATGAGTGCCATTTGAGACAGATATATCTTTCCATAAAAGACATAGTAAAATAAGAAGATGAGGTATGAGTGCCATTTAAGACAGATATATCTTTCCATAAAAGACATAGTAAAATAAGAAGATGAGGTATGAGTGCCATTTGAGACAGATATATCTTTCCATAAAAGACATAGTAAAATAAGAAGATGAGGTATGAGTGCCATTTAAGACAGATATATCTTTCCATAAAAGACATAGTAAAATAAGAAGATGAGGTATGAGTGCCATTTGAGACAGATATATCTTTCCATAAAAGACATAGTAAAATAAGAAGATGAGGTATGAGTGCCATTTGAGACAGATATATCTTTCCATAAAAGACATAGTAAAATAAGAAGATGAGGTATGAGTGCCATTTAAGACAGATATATCTTTCCATAAAAGACATAGTAAAATAAGAAGATGAGGAATGAGTGCCATTTAAGACAGATATATCTTTCCATAAAAGACATAGTAAAATAAGAAGATGAGGTATGAGTGCCATTTGAGACAGATATATCTTTCCATGACCAGCTCTAAATCCTCCAGTCTATATACGTTTTGATTATTATTAAACAGAAACAATAAAAAACATACTACTACAAGATATATACCATATTAAATCATGTTATATATGGAGTAAACAATAAAATACTGTATCATAGAAAGCTCTGACAAATAGGGCTCGACAGTGGCGGATCTAGTAATTTTAAAAAGGGGGGTTCCCAACACAGTGTAAAGGGGAGGGGGTTCCAACTATATGCTCCCATTCAAATGCATTGATCGGCCAAAAAAAGAGGGGTTCCAACCCCCGGACCCCCCCCTTGGATCCGCCACTGCTCGACATTACCGTTTGTCCGGGACAAGTGGACACAGACGTCGTCAAAGTTCTTAACTGGCTTCATATGAAACCAGGCTTTTTTAAACTCTAAATGTATGAATTTTTGGGAAGTCAAATACTGCTTACAACATCAAAAAGCAGTTAACACTGTGTATACTCCTTGTCGAGGATTCGAACCTCGATTTATCATCAAAGATGGGTGTAGTTGCCAATTATACTTACAAGGATTGTGTATATAGATTTTTTTTGTGTTAACATATATAGAAAACTAGAACACACCCGCGGGCATATACAACTTGTAAACTGTTGTAGGATGAATTTTTGTAAAAGATAATATGACTGAAGAATTTCATATAAGGTATCAAAAGCCCTCTCCCTTTTTTCCAAAGTCCGTTATGTGTTTCCTTTTGTTAAATTCAATTATTTTTCGTGTTTCTGGCCTTATACCACAGTTATTCTTCCCCTTTGCTACAATGCATATTTTTGGTAAAAGTCAAATTAAATTAAAAATTTGCACCGCTTCAAACATGAAATAAATGAAACTGCTTATAGACCATTATTATTCTAATAAAATGTGCTTCTTAGACAATTCTTCAGTGCTTTTCCTTTTGAGAGCCCTATTAACATGCCAATGGTAGGCTTTGAATCTCGTATAAATGACTAAGGCTCATTTGAGGGTTGGTCTGAGGGGCCCTGATCCCGAAATCCCGGACTTAAAAACATGAAATCCCGAGGTGCGTATTCAACGAAATTTAATACCGACATCCCGAAAGTAACAAAAAATAAATTCCGCATCCCGTAAAGATCAATCCCGGAATCCCGAGCTTCAAAACACCCGATCCCGATATCCCGAATAAGTCCTGCCTCCCTCTAATCTCTACCCAACTTTCATTTTGGCCAAATCACTACATTCACTTTTAACAATAAATTTGTATGCCCCATTTATTGAAAAAAAAAATTCTAGTCTAGATCTGTTCGTCCGTCCTTCTGTCCGGCTTCAGGTTAAAGTTTTCACTTTCAACAATAAATGTTTATGCCCCATTTATTGGAATTATGTTTTCTAGTCTGTTCGTCTGTTCGTTCGTTTGTCCGTCTGTCTGTCCCGCTTCAGGTTACAGTTTTTGTCGAGGTAGTTTTTGATGAAGTTGAAGTCCAACAAACTCGAAACTTAGTAAATATGTTCCCTATGATATGATCTTTCTAATTTTAATGCCAAATGAGAGATTTATCCCATTTCACGGTCCACTAAACATAGTAAATGATAGTGCCGATATGGCATCCGTATACTATGGACACATTCTTCCTTCTACATGTTTTACTTATTTTACTATATATTCAACTGGTATGACCCCTAAGATAGTACATATTTCAGGAAAAAAATATAGAAAGAATACAGAGAGTCTCCGACGAGGGTTTCTTATCGTCGAGTTGCGAGTTGCGAGTTAAGAAAGTCGAGTAGCGAGTTACAAAAGTCGAGTTGGGAGTTACGAAAGTCGAGTTGCGAGTTACAAAAGTCGAGTTGCGAGTTACAAAAGTAGAATTGGGAGTTACGAAAGTCGAGTTGCGAGTTACAAAAGTCGAGTTGCGAGTTACAAAAGTCGAGTTGCGAGTTACAAAAGTCGAGTAGCGAGTTACAAAAGTAGAGTTGGGAGTTACGAAAGTCGAGTTGCTAGTTACAAAAGTCGAGTTGCGAGTTAAGAAAGTCGAGTTGCGAGTTACAAAAGTCGAGTTGCGAGTTAAGAAAGTCGAGTTGCGAGTTACAAAAGTCGAGTTGCGAGTTACAAAAGTCGAGTTGCTAGTTACGAAAGTAGAGTTGCGAGTTAAGAAAGTCGAGTTGCGAGTTACAAAAGTCGAGTTGCGAGTTACAAAAGTCGAGTTGCGAGTTAAGAAAGTCGAGTTGCGAGTTAAGAAAGTCGAGTTGCGAGTTAAGAAAGTCGAGTTGCGAGTTAAGAAAGTCGAGTTGCGAGTTACAAAAGTCGAGTTGCGAGTTACAAAAGTCGAGTAGCAAGTTACAAAAGTAGAGTTGGGAGTTACGAAAGTCGATTTGCGAGTTACAAAAGTCGAGTTGCGAGTTACAAAAGTCGAGTTGCGAGTTACAAAAGTCGAGTTGCGAGTTAAGAAAGTCGAGTTGCGAGTTACAAAAGTCGAGTTGCGAGTTACAAAAGTCGAGTTGCGAGTTACGAAAGTCGAGTTGCGAGTTACGAAAGTCGAGTTGCGAGTTAAGAAAATCGAGTTGCGAGTTAAGAAAGTCGAGTTGCGAGTTACAAAAGTCGAGTTGCGAGTTACAAAAGTCGAGTTGCGAGTTACGAAAGTCGATTTGCGAGTTACAAAAATATTTTTGAGGATTGATTCACATTTGATAAACAAAGCATGAGTGTACCCGAACTAAGTTATTCCCGTGATTGGGGGATTTGAAAGAGTTACATGTGATACTAATTTATATAAGAGTCTAATATAAGTCAAGTTCTGGAAGTATTTGAAAAAAAAAGTGTATCCTTAAATCTTATTTAATCCAGTGCGTTTACACTACAAGATAAAAAGAACCGGTCTGACCATAAATTTCCTTATATTTCGTAAACAAATAATCCTAAAAAAAGAATAGTAAAGGAAAATCTACATCTTGCGCGGACTATAACACACTGTAAAATGATGGAGAAAATAGTTTATTCATTGGAATTTCGTATGGATTTATTACTAATTATTTTTGGTTAATACATCACAAGTCATTAAACAAAGACATGTGTGTAGACTATCGCTAAATATAACGAACGGCCAATGCGTTTGAAGATGAGGATTTCATGGCGTAGCTACCACTGAAGCAAGGACGCAAGGTTAACAAACGGAATGGCCCAATAAACAATCATAATTAAAATCATAACAGTCAAAGATAGAAAAAGTTCGAATGGCTGTAACTATATATATATATATATATAGGTGTTTCAATTTGTCAGAAAGGTTTCGTGTTTTCTATCAGTTCAGTTTTAGTGTGCGTACATCGGTATATACAATTTTTAGACCATCTACTAAACGATCTACGAGATCGTCTTGTCAATCTGGAAGAACGTTTTCTTGCCCAGATGCTTCTTCCAAACAATCTGAAAAGTTTGAATCGGGACCATCAAATGCGCATATTTTGCTACCATTTGATTTTCATGGAATAGAATGAAAAATTTTGTTCTGCATTTTTTTTAAATCTGCCTTTTTATTTTTCACTCTGTTCGGTTCTGCCTTTTTTTTTTAATTTATTCTGACTTTTTGTTTTGCAAGTGTCTCATCCTGCCTTTTTTTTTTTCTCAAAATTCCTGTCCTGCCTATTTTTTTCAAATTTCATCCTATCCCCCCCTAAAAATCAAATGGTAGCTCCCGTATGTATATTGTACCATTGTAGTTAGAGTTCTTTTTATCTGTGTGACTTGTGGCATATCCCCCTTTCAGTTGTGGTTAATCTTTTGTTCATTCCCTCCATAAGTTGACACACGTTTTTAAGTGTTACACATTCCTTAGTTTAGAGCTTAAAAACGCTTAACTATGGCAACAGAATACGCATGCTCGAAAATCCTTTCTGTGATTGGACAAAATGCTGTCATGGTGGGTGATATGGTTGTATTTGAAAAAACGTCTCGTTAATTATATCGTGATCGAAAGCAAGTGAAAAACTATAAATATTTGAACTAGATCTTACAAAGATTTATATTTTTATTAAAATAATTGTTTCTCCAATAGCTCTTTGCATCCGTGACAGCTGTTTATTCGGGACAATTATATAAATTTTAATGTAAACTTTGTTGTACGAACGTACATGACTTTTAAAACGCACCTACGCATGTGAGATTTCCGCGTGGTTTTGGTGAATGTAAACAGAAAGATACGAGGACCGAGAATACTGAACACAAACAGAGAAAACGTTATTTAAATGGTATCTTTGTGCTTCTGAAGCTTAACGAAATGATAATTTTAAACATATACTCAAATTTAAATACGTCGGATATCTTTTTTAAAGATAGTTCTTGTTTATTTATAGTTTTGTTATAATTGTAATATACAAATCAAATCCGTCGGTCCCGTTTCAGACCCGGAATATGGCACATATTAAACTATGCCCCCATCAAGCCCGAAACGAAGGAGGCATGGGATAAGTGTGTTATTATATGTCAGGGTTCTTCTGCTGAATTGCTTATTAATAAGCGAGGAATAAGCACACACAAAATCTTTATCGAGGCTATGGGAGCACGGACAATTTTGAATTTATTGAATGATGCTTCAGACCTAGACCACTTTCGAACTGATGATTACAAAATGTTGAAGCATCGTTCTTGCTAAAAATCTTACATTAGCAGACACAAGTGAAGTTTTTTTTAAAGCTGACTTAAGTTCTTGTTCGTCTGTTAAAGTGTTTCAGGACATATATAGAAGGTCGTCAAATTCCTGTCTGGATAAAGTTTCTTTAAGTCAGTGAGATCCAGCAGGCCTTAATCAGATTTCTTGGGGAATCGATTGTTTAGCATCATGATAGATCAACAGTTACTATGATACACGAGGAGGTCATAATTATTCTAGCTAGAACTTCCAAGGACCCTAAATCAGCTCAGAAAGAGTATTTAGGTTTTAAGAATTATTTTGTACGCCCGATTACGTAGATACTCGCATGATTTTACATATGCATGCTATTCATGTAGACAAAGAGATAGGTGTGAAAGGAATCAAGGGTAGGATGATAACAAAGTCACAAGATACAGATGTTCTAATCTTATGCGTTCCTAACATCCACTCCATGCAGCATACACGTGAGCTATGGTTTCAAACAGACACTATAACTTGTATACAAGATTTTCGTATCTATATAGATATAGGAAGGTGTGGTGTGAGTGCCAATGAGACAACTCTCCATCCAAATAACAATTTAAAAAAGTAAACCAATATAGGTCAATGTACGGCCTTAAACACGGAGCCTTGGCTCACACCGAACAACAAGCTATAAAGGGCCCCAAAATTACTAGTGTAAAACCATTCAAACGTTAAAACCAACGGTATAATCGATATAAAAAAGCGAGGAACAAGAAACACGTATAAATTATATAAACAAACGACAACTACTGTATACCTGTCCACGAAATATGTAAAAGTCTCGGGTTTGTCATCTGTAACTTTCTACCATGCTGTTACATGTTTAGGATCAGTAAGCGCACTGTTTTTTAGTCTTGAAGGACACCCCAGATGATTTTACCGATTTGTCAAACCTTTCTAATTGTGACATCGCTGAACCTATAGATGGAGATCGAGATCTTGTTGTCAGGTTGAATGATCTCAAGTCAAAACTAAAAACAGATCACTGTGACCTAAACAATGTGAGCGTAAAATTGGCTACAATTTAAATTTCTCCCTTGTCAAACTTCCTCCTTGTGAATCTACTTTTAAACAATATGTAATTAGAGTTTCACTCCAGACGTAAATTTGATGTCTTCCCATATAGAAGAACTACATTAACATTCTCCTCTTCAGAATGGGCAATGACTTGTTCCTTTCTATCTCGAAGGTCATATGTCATCCGAATTTCTGCAAGATTTAGTTTCTACTTGTAAGTGGAAGTCTGTGTTTTCAAAGGGTTGCATTTGCTTCGAACAAAATATATCATGTATAGATGTATGCCCTTGTCAGGCAAATGACATATGTCAAAATGTAAATACTCGTGTGGTTGTAGTTAGACACATTGATGACGACGAAGATGACGATGTATATAGATTTCATTTTTCTGTATGTGTCTTATAAATCATTGTTTGCTATCGAATGAAAATAATGCAGTCCATAATATTTTCTAAACAATAAATAAAACATCTACTCAATTTTGAAATCGTGGGAAATAAAGTAATAATCTATCTAGTGGGGAAAGATATGTAAAAAAATAATAATAAATAAACCTGCTATATGTTCTTTGACGTTGGCCGGGGATCTACAGGAGACCATAGAATGTAGTGTAGGTAATACTAGCCTCGATCATAATTTTCTATTTGCATTTGTTTTTCTTTTTCGTGTTTTTGCCATGCTGAAGTCTGCTTGTCTTCAGTTTATAAGTTTATAATGTGCCTTTGGTTTCTCACGCCTATTTTGTTTGCAATTGCTTGTAGAATAACCCTCTCCCTTATTATATTTGTGGAATACTTGTGATCATTATAGCCAATTGTTGCTCATTTAGTCATCTGTATATGTATGATAGGGTGTTTTACCTGTTTCTAATACATGTTTTGTTTTCAAAACTTTTACCCCTCCCCCTTTTTCTCTGTTTGCAGTAATTTTTACTTCTGTAAAGCAAAGCTATACACAGTTCTTTAAATTCAACCAAATTCGATGTTAATTTCGAAACAAATCATTTATATATAATCTTTAACACCCAATAACAGAAATTTGATTTTTACCTAGAAATTGACGAACACCTTACTATCAAAAGACGTGAAAATCACATTTTTTTTCTTCGACAAATGATTAAAGTTAAGATCTAAAAACATCTTTAGATCGTACTTGTACCGAACTTAATACAAAAAAATCAAATTTAGAAATTGAAATAGGTCAAGGTCACTAGTACTGTTATTTAACAGCTATTTGAAAATTAAAAATTTGCACCCTATGAAAAAAGTCAATCTTAAGTCATTTTTGGTGATAAAAATATAAAATAAGTTCTGGGAGGTTTAAACTACTAGGTATATGGTTTGAACTTGCTAAAATGGATAAATCTCTATGTAATTTTACAGCCAAGATAAACAGTATCAAGTCATTACTCAATACTTGGGCTTATAGAGAACTGACATATATTGGGAGGGTTGTAGTTATTAAGACTTTAGCACTTCCCATTTTGGTCCAAGTTCTGACTGTCCTTCCTAACCCCCCAGAAGGGGTTTTGAGGGAGATTCAGAATATATTTTTTAACTTTTTATGGAAAGGAAAACCTGATAAAATGAAAAGGGCAGTGATAATGTCCGAACACTGTGATGGTGGTCTTAAGATGCCCAATATTTATTATTTTTGCTATAGTGTAAAAATGTCTTGGCTGTATAAATTATTAGATCCCCAAAACTACTCTCCTTGGAAAGTCTTGCTTCTTAGTTATATACAAAAATTTGGGGGGGACAAGATTTTACACTTAAGTCAGGAAGGTTTACTTTATTTAGCAGAAAAAGTTAATCCATTTTGGCATGATATCCTTGTAAATTTTTCCAAGTTAAAAAATAAGCTTAAAGCTGAAAACAATACTGAAATTTTGACCCAGTCCATATGGCTGAATCCAAACATCAAAATAGATGGCAAGATGATTTTGAGGTTCAAATATGTTGAAAATAGTATATTCTTCATTAATGATCTTATGTCAGATAATAATACATTATTCTCATATGATGAATTTAAAAAAAAGTATGATATTAATACTAATTTTGTAGAATTTTATAGTATTTTAAGTGCGATTCCAAAGAGATGGAAAAGTATAATAGAAGGTAGTTCAAAACTGGAAAATATTGAAAATAAATTAATAGATAAAGAACCAAAATCTTGTAAATTTTTCTATACATTATTTTTGGAGGATAATAAAGTGTTATCTTTATCTTCCCGTGAAAAATGGGATAGAGATTTAAATATGCAGATTGAGGATTGGAATGCTATTTATTCCATGCCCTTCATCATAACCAGAAACTCTTTTTTGCAAAACTTCCAATTTAAGATTGTTCATAGGATTCTACCATGTAATTCATTTTTATTGAAATGTAAATTAAAAGAAACTGAACTTTGTACTTTTTGTTCAGAAATTAAAGAAAATATTTTTCACATTTTTTGGGAATGTAATGTATCACAAAACTTCTGACTATCCGTTATAGATTGGATTAAAAATTATGGCATTCTCCTGCCTTTCAGTGCAAAAGAAGTCATTTTAGGTGTGTCTGAGGATTTTGTCAACAGTAAAATAGTTAACAATATTTTGTTGTATTTCAAATACTATATATACAAATGTAGATGTAAGAACATATCCCCCACAAAATGTGGTGGGGTAGAATATTTAAAATATTGGATTAATATAGAAAAATACTCTGTATGTTTCTTAACTCCTGTACAAAAAGTAAAAATGGATCAGAAATGGCAAAACGCATATATGTAGGAGAAACAAGCTATCTAAATGTGACTGTGCATTTTTCTTGATTTTTTGCTTTGACCTTTGATCCTGATTAAAAAAAAAACGTGACCACGGCAGACAACGACGACAACGCTATTTCGACGAGGCTTGTTCTCCTCTTTCCAACGATATAAAATATAGCCGTGTGTTATTCCGTGAAGGCAAATCGATAAAATTTGTTGATTGGGCACCCTACTATAAGGACGTATGATAGTTGTGGTTCTTGTGATCTAAAACCCATGATATGGAGACCGCTCTGATTGGCTCATTTATTTTTTATTTTTGTAATCTATTATAATTACGATTGGTTGTTCTTGTGTATGTTTAAACCGGAAGTCTTATCTATGACTAAAAGTCAGTCTGATAACGGAAACAATATCCGGACACCTGTTTTGTCGTTTTTTCTCCCAAAATAACTCAATCTGAATAATCATAAGAATGGATGACAAATGCGACTATGCATGTTACCTAAACAACACAGAGTCATGATGATTAATTTATTGTGGAAGGAAGAGAAGCGACACACAAAATGAGGTCTTCTCGTTTAATAGGATAGATATGGCATAAAACTTTGAAATAATAATTTACTGCAACACCTCCAATCGATTTTGTGACACCGTGACCATGATGAACCGTTGAGCCACTACTGAAAAATTAAAGAATGAAATAAAAGAAGTCAGTAAATAAAAAATTGTCAAAATAATCCTAGTTCATATCAAAATTATCAATACATCTGCTTATAAGACAAATACATTGTGTTTTTCAAACCACAGATGATTCAGGATTAGTAATTTTTACTTTGTAAAGAAATATAATTTGCCCTTATCTAATGAAACTCCAATCTCCACTACAAAACATATGCATCGATTGAACTGTTTCTGCCTATCTTAATTCTATACTATAATGAAATGCTTCGCTGAACGAAGCCTGATACGACCGCAGAGGTCGAACCCTGAATACATGGACTAGTTGGGGCAAATTTGGACACGATATTCAAGCTTGATACTGTCTGAATTTTGATTGTGATCAAATTTTTGACATAGTATAGGTTTCTGACACAAAATAAATGTGGTCAAAGTTCTTAAAAATCTATTGTGCAATACTGTGCATTTAAAAAATTCTTTTTGAAACTTTTGAATAAAACATAATAAACCCCTTTATAAACCCCCCCCCCCCCCCCCCCACACCTTGGAGAAATTACCCCAACCTCAATCCAAGCCTTTTTCTTGGTAGTATGGAACCTTGTAGTACAATTTGAGAGAGATCCTTACACTGGAACACAAGTCATTGTCTGGAAACTAGAAAAGTGTTTGTTTTTACCCCTTTATTTGGTTGTTGTTTGTTGATGTGTTACATATTTGTTGAAGGCCGTACGGTGACCTATAGTTGTTAATTTCTGTGTCATTTGGTGTCTTGAGGAGAATTGTCTCATTGGCAATCATATCACATCTTCTTTTTTTTAAATATATAGGTCATGTTACTATTATCAACAATGATAAAAACCCATACCACATAGTCAGATGTAAAAGGCCCTGACATGTCGACTGTTTTTCCATACCCAGTCTCTGTATGATTCCAAGGACGTATACTGCATTGTAGTAGTTATATATCCTTGATCATACATATATATAGCGTTACTGTATATCTTAACCTACATAAGGCCGAACAAGTTCATGGACAAAATGTCTTGTAAGCTTTGGGCAACTTCTCCCATGTTTTAATAAAAAAACACTTTGAATTAAAGAACATGACTATATCTCAGAAAATACATTATGAGTTGTCCAACACATTCTCTCAGTATACATTGTTTACGCCCCCGCCGTAGCGGAGGGGGCATTAAGTTTTACCCTTGTCCGTCTGTACGTACGTCCTTACGTAAATTGGTTTCCGTTCTTTAACTTAAGTTTGCCTCAACCAAATGTTATAAAACTTATACACAAGGCTTATTTCCACAAAACACAGATCTAGTTTAAAATGTTGTTGTAGTCACTTTTACCGTTCCAGAGTAATGCCCCTTTATAAAAGAAACAATTGCAAAATCTTTAGTCTCTGTCTCTAACTTTAGTTTGCCTCAACCAAATGTTATTAAACTTATACACAATGCTTATTATCACAAAATACAGATCAAGTTTGAATTTTGGTGGGGCCATTTTTACCATTCACGAGTTATGCCCCTTTATAAATGGAAAACAATGTAATTTTTTTAGTTTCAGTTCTCTAATTTTTCTAAATATCAAGTAATTCTTAAAATTGGAGTTATCTTCCTTTGTCCATGATTCTAGTTGAATCAATTACAATCAATGCTTTATACAATGCAATGTTTAATTTTGCCTTCCACTGATAAATTAAAGCAATTTTTACACTTCATTTCTAAAAATATTTTAAAGTCTTCTTTGAAAATTGGAGTTATCTTTCTTTGTGCATAATGGTAGTTGAACAACTACAACCAATGCTTTATACAATGCAATATTCAATTTTACTTCCTACTGATAAATTAAAGCAATCTTTACCATTCAGTGCTAACAAGCACTTTGATTACAGTTCTAGGGATAAATTAAAGCAATCTTTACCATTCAGTGCTAACAAGCACTTTGATTACAGTTCTAGGGATAAATTAAAGCAATCTTTACAACTCAGTGCTAACAAGCACTTTGATTACAGTTCTAGGGATAAATTAAAGCAATCTTTACAATTCAGTGCTAACAAGCACTTTGATTACAGTTCTAGGGTTATGCCCCTTTACAAAAGAAAAAAATCCTGAATTTTCGTTTCCGTTCTCTTGAATTTGTCTAAACTAAATGTAACGAAATTTTTGACTTTTAGGAATGCTTACCCCAGAAATTCTTTGCCCTATCGTTGTAGTACTATCCAATAGCTATTTATTAGAGCAGAGTCTATAATTCCTAGCCATACAGAACAGCCGAGGCAATGGGTTGGAAATGTGAGTTATGAAGTTGTACTGTCGGTATCCCATGAACAAATTTATTTACATCAAAATTCTATATTTATAGTCGTTAATATGAGTTTTGAAAATCGAAAATGTGGGTTGAACATGCGTAACACGAATCACTTCCTGGACTTAACAGATAATACTTTATTTGAATCGTCGTCATGATTTTTTTTATTGTAAATGTTAATTACAAAATCGTAAATATGAGTTAGAAATCTACAAACTAAAGTTAGAATTTTGTTAATGGGATATAAAAATCTTTGATTTTCTATATGAATCTTGTTTTCGAACAAATAAAGTCAAAAACTATGATTTTAAAGAAAAATAAAATTGTCGCTCAAGTAGTTTTACAAACGCAATTGCATGATGCCGAATTGCAGGATAGCTTTTCATAAAGAAAATTGCAGGATGAGAATTGCTGGATAGCTTGACACTTCAAAGGGGGAATATGAAAATATACTGGTGATAACTGATCACTTTACAAGGTATGCTCAGGCAATTCCTACACGGAATCAGATGGCCCAGACTACGGCTAGATGCCTTTGGGAGTTCTTCATTCAACATTATTCTTTTCCCGCACGTATACATAGCGACGAAGGCAGAAACTTTGAGTTCAGAGTCATTAGTGAGCTATGTAAAATAAAATTGCCGGTATAAAGAAATCAAGGACAACCCCTGAACCCAAGTGGAAACGGTCAGTGCGAAAGGTTTAAATCCACACTTTTAAGCATGCTTGAAACCTTGAACGACGACGAACAGAAGTCAGATTGGAAGAGTTACGTCCCACCTTTAGTACATGCCTATAATGCTACAAAGCACGAGAGTACTGGGTACAGCCCTAATTTTTTAATGTTTTGGTGGCATCCTCGTCTCTCGATCGACGCTTTTCTAGGAGTTGATAGAGACGTATCTCAAGGTAAGAGTCATGAATCGTATGCTTGTCAGTTACAAGACAGCGGCAAAAGTTGCAGAGATAGCTAGCAGGAGACATAAAACCAGGTATGATTTAATGAGAGAAATTCAGTTTTGGAGAAGGGAGATAGAGTTCTTCTCAAGAACATACATATAAAAGGTAGACAAAAGCTAGCAAACCGTTGGAATAGAAAGCCCTTCATTGTAGTATCTAAACCAGATACAAATATCCCCGTTTATGTGATAAAACCCGAGTACGGTAAAGGTAAGACGAAAACTAAGACAGTGCATAGGAATCTACTGTTACCCATTTATTCTTGGCCAACCGAAGAATTGGTACCTCATAGTAAGAAAGAAAGAAACAGTAAGTGCACAAGTGAAACCAATATAGTCGACTATGAGATACAGATTGTAGAGTCTGTAAAACATACTGAATGTACAGGAAGTGTTCATGAGTATTCATATGTGTCCGATTCTGATTATTCTACAATGCCCTTTGTACAACCAGGTCGATACAAGGCCATTACAAGTAGTTCTCTAAATCCTTCTGCTGAAGAGTTTAGCCCATTGAGGTCAATAGTTTCGGGATCCCAAAGGAATCAAACTCAAATCTCAGATATTCTAAATGTGAGTAATGGTACAGGTAGTGATAGTTCTACATCTGAAACACATACGGGTCTCTCTAGTAGACATGTATATTGATGAGACACGTAATACTAGTAACAGATTAACGCATGAGCAATCCTCATTAGTTACTCAGAATTCAGATATTTCCAACGAGGTAAGAAGCGTTCCAGAAAGAACACATGTATCTGTTGAACAGTTCAATGAACCGGTTTTACGTCGCACATCTAGACAGTCTAGGAAGTCAGATCGCTATGGTGATTTTGTGTATTTTTAAGGAAAATACTTATTTTTATTTATTTTTGTTTTTACATGTCTTTTATATATCGATGTTTTCTTTGAATTTTCTGACTCGATAATCTAGATATGCACAGAGAGGCGGTGGCCACCTGAACACATTGAGAGGTCGAGCGGAAAGTTTAATATTTTAACAATGTTAGTATATAGAAGTATTGTTTTACATTACAGGTATGTATAGTAGTTCTTACATTTTTGCGTCAAGTCGTGGTAGTAGCATGAGTCGGGTAGATTGTAAGCAGGTTAACATTATTCAGTTTGGCTGAAAAGCGACTTCATAATATCGTTCATCCTAAGATGGTATATTGTATCCAGATATATGTTCTTTGGTGCGTATCAAGAACGAAAAAAATGAAGAATCATACCTTTATTTGGAGAAGGATCATGTTGCACTTATAAAAGAAGCTATGTCAGATGTTGAGAAACGTATGAAAAATATAGGATGTAAAGTTGTTTTC
Source organism: Mytilus edulis (assembly GCA_019925275.1). Taxonomy (NCBI): domain Eukaryota; kingdom Metazoa; phylum Mollusca; class Bivalvia; order Mytilida; family Mytilidae; genus Mytilus; species Mytilus edulis. The sequence goes on along the minus strand of JAHUZM010000015.1, from coordinate 177,990 downwards.
GCAACAATAACAACAATGAGTTTTCAGAAGTGGAATACTCATAGGAAATTAATTGGAAAAACTGTTCGCCTGAAATATGAGTCTGATTACGAGAGAATGCAGGAGAGATTAAATTCAGTTTTATATGCAGCGAATACATATATTGTACAGAGGAATTTAGAAAATGGTGTTGTAACCCCTTTCTTCCACGCTTTTGTTCATAAAAGGTGTAAAAGTGAAATTCGTTATATTTATTCAATGTTAGTTGATGGAGTACATCCTACTCAGGCATTGAGTGCCTCATGGGAACGTCATATGGGAGTGTCGGGAATTTAGCGCGAATATATACATGTTAACGTTGCTACTTGACTTATGTAATTGTGACGTTACTTATATAGCAATGGCTAGACGTTAGAATAAACACGATCTATACACACCGCATTTTATCTACTTCATACAACATTTATGGTGCCGTGACTGTCGGAAACAATGGAATCAAAACTAAAAGCAGTACGTAGAGGACACAGAGGGCAAGTTACAAAGATATTGAAGAAATTTGATGAGATTGAAAAGAATTCGGACTTAGACAAAGACGATGTGAAATTAATTTCGGATGCAATTGAACAGAAACAGAGGACTATTGTGGATTTGAATGAAAAGATACTGGATTTGACGTCGGAGGAGTCTGTAGAAGAGGAAATTCAAGAGTCTGATGAGTACATGTTTAATTTAGAGTCCAAGCTTCGGAAAATTAGAAAAATATCTTCTGATCCACTTTCTCAAAATGTCGCATAAACGTCTTTAGATCAAAATGCAAATAGTTTTCTACCATCTTACCCCACAAATTCATCGCTTACCAATGCCAATGGTATACGCAGCAATGAAACTGAAATTAATGTACAGCCAACCAATTTTGATCACTTCCGCTCCATGCAAAATACCCATCGTGACTTGCAGTCTACAAATAACTTGTATAACCAAGGCTTTTCTTCGGTATCAAATAACAGTCAAAACCACAGATTACCTAAACTAGATTTACCGCACTTTGATGGGGAAATTTTACAATGGCAAACCTTTTGGGATTCCTATGAATCAACTATTCATTTCAACAGTACTTTGACCGAGATACAGAAATTTAGTTACTTGAAGGCCCAACTCTATGGTCATGCCGCCCAAACTATTGAAGGTTTCGCACTGCCGTTAATTTGATCAAAGATTGTTTTGGATCGCCTCACAAGATTATTCATGCCTACATGAAAGCTTAAATGTATCTTCCTTCACCGTCAAATGATTTAAACAGCCTAAGAAGGTATGGAGACCACCTAGAAACGTACGTAAGAGGTCTTGAATGTTTGGGTCAAACACAAGAAATGTATGGCGCGTTACTAGTGCCTATAATTATTAGTAAACTACCAGTAGAAACGAGAAAAAGTATTGCCCGTGAATATGATAGCGATTATATAACTTTAAACAACCTCAGAAAAGCCATCACAAAAGAAGCGAAAATTCTTGAAGCGGGACAATTTACCGACCGCGAAGGTTTACATACTACCGCAACATTTCTGACCGAAGCTCGTAATAAAACTCAGCGAAATTTCAATACAAACAATCCACGTTTCAATGACAAAAAACGTCCATGCATCTATTGCACTGGTGTAAATTTTCCGGCAGATTGCACGATAATTTCTGAAGTGAATGAAAGACTGACTGAACATCGTAAAGCAAAAGAAAAAATGTTTCAACTGTCTATGAAACCCCGTCGTTTCCGATTGTAAATCGTGTAACCGATGTAAGAAATGTAACAAGAAACATCACACCAGTATTTGCGGGGAACAAGCTACAGATGGAAAACGACAGGATAGCAAGGAAAAATCAACCGTTGTAAGCTTGGTAAAAACAGAAGAACCAGAAACCGCAGTAATGTATACCTCACAACACACAAGCGTTTTATTGAAAACAACTATCGCACCAATAGCATACGGGAAACAGATCACAGTAGCTAGTATTTTATTTGACGAAGGTGCCCAACGTTCATTCATCACTCAGACAATAGCCGAAAAATTACAAATAAGACCAAGCGGAAGGGACACAATTGAACTGTCAGCTTTTAGAGACAAGGAAAAGAATACACGCCATTTGGATACAGCAACCGTTCAACTTCAAACTGACAAAGGTTTGATTGTCAACGTTAATGCATTGATTGTTCCAAATATTGCAGTCCCACTTCAAAACTAGACGAAATACCTTCCACGCAATTTGCCATATTTGAAAGATTTAAAGCTCGCACATCGTGCAAATAACGCTGATAGCTTTGAAATTTCACTCCTGATAGGAGCCGATTATTATTGGGATATAGTTCAAGATCACGTGATTAGAGGGAATGGACCTACAGCCGTAGCATCAAAAATTGGTTACTTGTTATCTGGACCCGTAATAAGAAACGGAAAGAAATCATTAACTTCATCAGTTCTTTTGAATGTACCTTCACACCATGCAGAGGAAAGCGACATCGAGAAATTCTAGAATCTAGAATCTTTAGGAATACGTTTACCACAACAGGACGATGAGGAGAGTTTTATAAAGACTTATCAACAAGACTGTATCAAATTTGAAAACGAACGTTATTCTGCCAAGTTGCCATGGAAACTGGATCATCCGGACTTACCTTCAAACATCATGATCGCTAAAGCAAGGACCAAAAGCACAATTAGAAGACTAAGTCGTGAACCACATTTATTAAGAAAATATTCAGAAATTATTGAAGACCAAATGAAGAGAGGGTTCATAGAGAAGGTAAACGAGAAAAACGACAATGGTAAAGACACTCACTATATACCACATCATGCCGTAAAATAGGATTCGACAACAACACCAATTCGTATAGTGTACGACTGTAGCTGTAAAAAGTCGCCAGATCACGCAAGTTTGAATGATTGCCTAATGTCAACTCCGCCAGATTTAAATGACTTGACAAAAATATTAATGGCATTTAGAATCAAGAAGTACGCAATAAGCACAGACATTGAAAAGGCTTTCTTACATATTGGATTAGATTAAAAAGATTGAGATTTTACACGCTTTTTTTGGTTGAGCGACACAACTCTTACAACATATCGATTTAAATCTATTTTGTTTGGTGCAACAAGTTCACCGTTCATCCTAAATACAACACTGCTTAAACACTTGGATGCATGCAACACAAATGTATCAGCAATGATGAAGAATGACCTTTACGTGGATAATATTTTGTCTAGTTTGGAAAATGAAGATGACACCGCAAAGTATTCTGTACAAGCCAGATCATTGATGTCGGAGGCCGGTTTCAACCTTCGTTCATGGAGTTCAAATTGCTCAAAACTTACAGGTTTAGCCAAACAAGATGACGTATGTGAAAAAGGAAACTTTTGTCAAAATACTTGGACTGAAATGGGATACAGTTAAAGATACGATCACTTTTCAAAAAGTTGACTTATTTGATATTGAACTACCAAATATTACCAAACGTGAAGTTCTTAAACAGTCGTCACGTATTTACGATCCGCTGGGATTACTTAGCCCTGTATCTGTACGAGCAAAAATTTTAATGCAGACATTGTGGGAACAGAAGAACGAATGGGATGAACCACTACCATTAGAAATACAGACAACATGGAAAAATTTAGCCAAGGATTTGGAGAAAACGACTTACACAGAATTGAAAAGACCATATTTTTCCAATTTACCAAATCAGAAAACCCAATTTCACGTTTTTGTAGACGCTAGTACAACTGCATACGGAGCAACTGTTTACATATGTAACCATCATGAGTCAGTAATTGTAAAGAATAGAGTAACACGGCTTAAACAACTGACACTATCACAGCTGAAATTAATGGCCGCATTGATCGGAGCACGACTAGCCGATCACGTTAAATCAGTTTTGCATATAGAAGACATAACGTTTTGGTCAGACAGTCTGATAGTTCTACAGTGGTTATCAACTTCAAAGCAATTGAAAAGGTTCATACGAAATAGAGTAACGGAAATACGCAAATTGACCAGTATACAAGAATGGAGATATTGCCCAACGAAAGATAATCAAGCTGACCTTCTTACTCATGTTACTAGAGGACTCAGCGTGTCACAGTTTGAAAAGAACACACCATGGTTCAACAGACCCGAATGGATCATTATTACATCAAAATGGCCGTCGTGGAAGCCAAATGAGACAACAGTATTACTAACCAGTACAGATACAGAAGATTCAAGTACAGCAGACAATGACATAGATAATCAACAAGGAATACACCAAATTGTGCAAATTACTAGATATAGTACATTATCAAAATTACTACGAATAACCGCGTATCTATTACGATTTATACAAAATTGTCGTTCGCCAATATTACAGAGAAATAAGGCAAAATACGTTTCAAGAGAGGAATTGCATGATTGCAACAGAGTATTGGATACTAAATTGCCAAATAACTTCATTTAAGGACGAAATATTATACTTGAAATTATAGGATACTAAACCTACTGTTTAGTTAGACAACTTAGATTGTACCTGAATAACAAAGACGCAATTTGCTGTGGAGGAGAATTCATAACGCACCTGTTTGTGAAAATACGAAATTTCCTTATTTTTTACCTAGAAGTCATCCTTTTACGAAATTAGTTGTTCTTGATATACACAAGTACATGAAACACTCGAGAGTTTTATCAACAGTGACTCAGATACGATAAACTTACTGGATACCACGAATTCGCCAATACGTAAGAGGAATTTTGCGAAATTGCGTAATTTGTCAAAAAATTAACAGTAAACCATATACAGCACCCGATCCGCCGCCACTGCCAAATGTTCGATTACTTGAAGCACCGCATTTTACAATTACCGGCGTAGACTTTACCAGAGCGCTGTACGTTAGAGATAAACATGATACGGAAAACAAGGTTTTTATATGTCTATTTACTTGTGCTTCAACGAGAGCCGTACACCTGGAAGTTGTACCGAACCTATCAGAAAAATCATTTTTACAAGCCTTTAGAAGATTTGCTAGTCGTAAATCTAGACCACACATCATGATTTCGGAGAACGCCTCGACACATTTAGCCGCTTCGGAAACATTAAAGATATTAACCCAATCACCATCGCTAAACGATACGTTGTCAACATATGGAACTAATTGGAGATTTATACCGAAAAGAGCGCCCTGGCATGTTGGACGGTGGGAACGCTTTATAGGAATTACAAAAACTTGCTTGAGGAAAACATTAGGTAGATCTTACGTTACCATGGATACACTTCAAACAATTCTGACAGAAATAGAAGCCATCATTAATGATAGACCATTGACCTACGTATCACCGGATATTGAGGACGAGGAGCCGTTAACTCCGTCACACTTACTGTACGGAAGAAGAATAACTTTAACGCCGTATCCATAACCGAATATTGAGTACATTGCCGTGAATAATGGAAAAAAAAGAACTGCACAAACATTTGAATAAACAGTTGAGTTTAATGGAGCATTTTTGGAACCGGTGGAAATCGGAGTATATAACGACGCTAAGATAGTTTCATTGCCAAACAGGAAACAATTTACAAACTATTTAAGTTGGAGATGTAGTGCAAGTCAAAGATGATAAATTACCGAAAACCCGATGGAACATTGCCGTAGTTGATGAATTGATCACCGGAATCGATGGTTTTACACGAGCAGCTATAATACGAACTAGTGCAGGACGTACTTCACGTCCTATAGTAAAACTGTACCCGCTCGAAATCCGAACAAACATTAACATTTTAGATGACAAACATGATGATACTTCAACAGAGAGATTAACAAGAGTTCTACCAAAACGAGAGGCATCTGTCCGAGCTCGAGAGAACATCAAGAAATGGACTACCCAAAAGTGATAGACTTCGTTAAAAGTGAAAATTTGATAAGTGAATTATTTGAATTTGTTTTAGAAAGACAATTATTTAATTTTCTGTAATAACTATTCGATTGACATTTAAAGTAATTAATTTTATATTTTAACTTTTGCCGGCCCCGAGAATGTCGGGAATTTAGCGCAAATATATACATGTTAACATTGCTACTTGACTTATGTAATTGTGACGTTACTTATGTAGCAATGGCTAGACGTTAGAATAAACACGATCTATACACAACGCATTTTATCTACTTTACACAACAGGGCCGCACGATTGATAAAAAAATAAGCGGAATTTATGAATATTTTGTATGTTGACTTTGCCGACACACATGCTACGATAAAAGTTTGGTTCCGCAATAGTTTTTCCGGGTGTTTTTCCGATCTTGTTACGGCCATTGTCTTGTCTTGAAAGAATATCCTGCCTTTGAAAGGCACACCTCTTGTTTCAGAGTAGAATGCATAATGGTGTATATAACACCCACAAATGTTTCTCACACTTTTAAAAATCTAAAACAAAACAATTTAGATTTTAAATATTCAAGCCTTTGACTGAGTGGTTGCAAGTTACCCTTTCTTTTTATTCGTCGGTAATGTTAATATAGTGTATTACGTCTAATATGCAACGCAAAGCAAAGTTTTCTACTAATGTACTCTACAAGATGAAGAAAGTCAGTTCATCCACATTTACATTGACAATAAGTTTTTCATTAGTTTTCATCCAAACTCAACTTCCGGGGACTTTGAGGTAAACAATGACAATGCACGATAATGAGATACATGTCAAATGGAGAACTTCTAGTGTCCTGATTGATTTCTGAAGATAGTAAGTATAAAAAATATATGTCTGGGTGTACCGTTATTCGTTGTTACTCTAGAAAAAGTTAAATTAAAAGGTGACTAAACAGATTTTGGTAAAAAAGAGGCAAAAAATATGCATAAATCTTGTGGTTTGTTGTTCGTTTGTTGTTGTTGTTCTTGGTAACAATGCCCATGACATAAAAGATTTGTCACCCAAGAATATTAATAGTTCACGAGGGAAATATTATTTTTTTAGCGTGAACACTATTCGTTACATAGTGTGCTAGTGACCTAATACGGTATATATGGGGTCAGTAAATTCAATATGGGGTGAGAGCGAATTTATCTTACTGACTATCTTAACGTGTAAAATTTAGACTAGTGACCTATCAAAATGAGCAAGTTTTCAATACAGTAAGCATTAACATGGAAACTACTTCCTTTGATCCTACAAAAACAGATGCCAACAATGACAACCTGTTAGATTTAAATGTGTTTTATGAATTTATTTCACTTTTTCATCACTTTCTTCGTCTGTTGAAACCTTTAAGATTTTTTCTCAGTACTGTTTTGTTTTTCTAAAGGGACGTAACACCACTACTAACTGTATGAAATAAGCCCCGCCTCCTTATTACCTTATATGGAATACAAAAGGGACGCAACTCCACTACTAACCGTGTATGAAATAAGCCCCGCCTCCCAACTAACCTAATATTAAATATACACGGTTTCCACGAGGACGCTTTTAACCAATCATATTCCTAGAAATGTATAGGAGGTAAGATAAATCTTCATATCTCCCACGGGCCAAGGGAAATAAATGTTTTAATCCACTGATTATGCTATATAAATGTTTACTATCTGAACTTAACAAAATTTATTTGATCCCGGGTCATGTTGAAACCTCAATGAGACCGACTCTATATGATATTTATCTGGTTACTATTTGCTTCATCCCTTTCAGATGTCGAATGCCAGTGATTCAGATTCAGAAGATGCAGAGTGCTTCCTGTCTGTGCAAGAACTTAAAAATTGGAAGGTAACATATCTGAGAGAATGGCTTCGAGCAAACGATTTAAAAATTAGTGGAACCAAGGACTCTAGTAAACAGGGTATACAGAGCATTGACATCTGGTCAAGAATCTGGTGAAGATGATGGGATGGATGCAGTCACATGTAATAGTCAGGATTTTGAATTACTCAAAGATGATTGGAAAAAAATAGACCTGTAGAGGTTCTTTATATACAATGTTGTTTTTCTTTCTTGACATAGTTATTTAACTGTTTTTTTTTATAGTTTATAATTTCATAGCTTAGAATTTCAACACAATTGTTTACCTTAGCTGTATTTGGAAAACATTTTAGGAAATGTTGGTAAACGCTCTTCAACTACGTACTTTATTTGGCCTTTTAAACGTGTTTTGGTTCGAGCGTCACAAATGAGTCTTTTGTAGACGAAACGCGCGTCTGGCGTAAATATAAAAGTATTACTTAGCCGTATTTGGCACAACTTTTTGGAATTTCGGGTCCTAAATGCTCTTCAACTTTGTACTTGTTTAGCTTTATAAATGTTTTGATATGAGCGTCCACGATGAATCTTATGACGACAAAACTCGCGTCTGGCGTACTAAGGTATAATCCTGGTACCTTTGATTTATTTACCCCACTTGGTCGACGCGACTGCTGGTGGACGTTTTGTCCCCAAGGGTATTACCAGCCCAGTAGTCAACACTTTGGTATTGACATGAATATCAATAAAGTGGTCATTGTTATAAATTTCCTGCTTACAACACTTGGAATTTTTCGAAAAACTAAGGATTTTCTTATCCCAGGCATAGATTACCTAAGACGTATTTGGCACAACTTTTAGGAGTTATGGGTCCTCAATGCTCTTCAACTTTGTACTTGTTTGGCTTTATAGATATTTTGGTATGACCGTTACTGATGAGTCTTATGAAGATAAAACGCGCGTCTGGCGTAGTAAAATATAATTCTGGTACCTAGGCCTTTGATAACTACCAATTAATCCTGATAAATAATATGTTTCCGGGACAGAATTGTTAAGGCTAGTATTTGGATAAGTATGCGATAATGTGACTCTAATTCGCTGTATAAAATTGATAAAAAGTCAGTCAATCGATTTTACTAGATATGGTCTTTTTGTAGACGGTACAACAAGTATGCCCAGTCTATCCACTACAATCAGTATTCCCGTACAACTAGTACTAACACAGCCTGTCTAGATGATGATATACCAATCTGTAAAAATCAGGCAACTTTATCTCTTGTGTGCCAAGAACGTGATTTGAGATTAAACTACAAAAAGTCATGTGGATTATGCCGTAAGTAGAGTTATGTTTTTGCAAAAAGACAACCAGGCCCACATAAATGTCATTGCGACTTTCCCCATGTGTTAAAGTCTAGATATTTAGGTTACAGTTAGACTAGGGGCCATCATAGATAATAAAAATGTCAATAGAATTCTTCAAAGACTAAAGTTTCACTAATCGAAAATGAACGAACAAAAATCGACGGAAAAGAGCCGAGTGCGTTAAATTAACCTTTCTTTATTTTTAATCGTCATGAAAATTTACAACAAAGAATAAAAATATTACAAATCAAATTCTAAGTATGACTGGTGACATAAATGGAACATGATAAGCAACAATTCTTGATCACCAAATTACAATCTTTTCATAATCTGAGAGTAATTTCTAACGACAGTAGGCCTACATTTTCGAATAAAAGATTCAAATGACCTAGTATAGCTGTTAATTTCTGTGTCATTTGGTCTTTTGTGGAGAGTTGTCGCATTGGCAATCATACCACATCTTCTTTTTAGAAGATGTATTTTATTAAATAGAGTTTAATAAGTTTTATTAACCATGTATGTTTTAAGCATCAACAACAACTGAGGTTCCTAGAACTGTTACAACAAATGGTATACAATCTTGTGTCGATGATAATCGTATCACGTGCAATCAAACAGCATGCACAACGGACTTGAGAATGTTTTGCCCGGTTACTTGTAACGTTTGTGGTAAGTATTCTTACATTAAATATTCATATTCAGTTTTCATGAATACTATAGCTCAATGTACCACCAATATTTAATAATTTAAGGAAGTTCGCTTGTCATGTTTGGGAATTTTTGTCATACTTTCGGAATCTTCTGGTTTTATCCGTTTACAATTTTGCCCATTGACGCCCATTTTTCTTATTATAAATCTTTTATATGTATAATTATAAGCCCTCTGTAAAAGCATAATAACATCCTTGTTACTTTATAATAGTTTTTGAGAACTTAAACTTGTCAATGGTGAGTTGATGTTTAGACGAATTGTATATACATTATGTACACCGCTATGTATCACCATCACTGCTGGTGATCCGATAGATAAATCTGATGTAGAGTTGTCACTGGCTCAGACGTACTTATAAATATAATTATTTTCTCTGACTGTATGTAATATTAATTTGTAGGATCCTTTACTGTAGATAATTCAGCTGATCTGTTAAAATAACATCTCTGTGCCTTATATATCATGTACTGTAGTACGACGCTAGATTAAAACTGATGTGGAAAGGTAACACCCGGCCAAATTTACAGATCTAACACTGTTGGGTTGCTGTTTAGACGAGTTTTATATACATTATGTAGACAGCCATGTATCACAATCACTGCTGGTGATCCAATGGATAAATATGTTGTAGAGTTGTCACGTTATGAATTTTCCTTGGAGTTCAATAATTTTGTGGTTTTACTTTTTATTAAGTCAGGGATTTTTTTATCACAAATAACTTGATACTTTTACTAAATTCTTTTGGTTGGTTTCTTGTAGAGAGTTGTTTTATTGGCAATCATACCACATCTTCTTTTTTATATTTATAGTATATAACATGCAAATTTCTATATGTTTGATATGGGATATATCAATTCCTCTAAACATAAAAGCACGGGTCACAAATGAAAACTGTGGTCGCTTAATGAATTACAATTTAGGTATAATATATATAAAAAATAGATGTGGTATGATTGCCAATGAGACAAATCTTCACAAAAGACCAAAATAACACAGAAATAATTAAAAATTATAGGTCACCGTACGGAAATCAACAATGAGCAAAGCCCATACCGAATAGTCAGATGTAAAAGGCCCCATTATGACAATGTAAAACAATTCAAACGATAAAACTAACGGCCTAATTTATGTAAATAATGTTCAGGTAAGGAAAACTATGGTCCGTATGATGCATGTTCTTTATCTCATTAAAGCATTATAGTTACAGAACCTGAAATGATCGAAGGAGCAAACAACGTCAATTGGTAGGATGTTAGAAATTTGAATCGCTGTCTTTGAATGCACATACATGTATTCAATTTTTCTGGCATAAAGAACATAGAAGAGGGACGAAAGATGCCAGAGGAAAAGTCAAACTCATAGATAGAAAATAAACACATAATTAATAGTACAGAAGATACATGTACAACATAGAAAACTAATGACTAAGCAACACGAACCCCACCAAAAACCAGGGGTGATCTCAGGTGCTCTTGACGGGTAAGCAGATCCTGCTCTACATATGGCACCCGTCGTGTTGCTTATATTATTACAAATCCAGCAAATAGTCTTATTCGGTATGTTACTTTCGTGAAAAGAAAAGGAATTGTAGTTACAACATGAGGAACATATCCGATGCCATCACTGAAACGGTTATTCCATAACGGTTACATAATTAAAACAGACACATACACAAAAAAAAATACATATATTCAAGTAACATAGTAACAACATGATTAGATTGCAGCAATATATGCTTATTTCAAGTTGCACAGATTAGAATAAAACTGAGATTATGCAAGATAGTCATGACAACATGATTGAATTTCTCGCTTGAGCTTTATCTGCAGATTTCTGGTACAAATTAATATCGTTAGGTTTATGTGAAACGAAACAAGAAAACAGTTATTTACAATTAAAAAATGAATTTGAATAAATACATCACTTATTATGCTTATTTAATTCATTCAGCTTCTTCGTTTATAATTATTAGGAGCATTGACAACAACATGGATTTGTATACCTGTGGTTGGTAAAAGATTTGTGTGGCAGTCAGCGTAGTTTTCAGATGTATTTAATAAACAGTCATTTCCTATGTGAATGAGTTTTTTTTTTTTTTTATGGTTTGATTGTTATCTTCGACAAATGTTTTAAGAAAGAGAGGGTAGTGAAATGTGTTCAAAAAGGGAGAGAGGGGAGGGGGGAAGAACGATAGTATTTATGCCGAGTCTTTTTCGCCTATTTTAAATAGAGTAGAGCAGGATGACAATAACATAACATACATTAAACATGTTAAAAATCTGAATTCATACAAAGAATTATCAAACAGTAAGATATCCGGAGGCTCCTATATATAACTTCTCATTGTCACGTTGCATAACTAATAAAATCATAATGTTCAGTGGTAGTGGGGAGATGGGATGAACATATATAGTATGTTCACGCAACAGTCTCTACGAGAGAAAAAAATCACAAAAATACTGAACTCCGAGGACATTTTAAAACGGGAAAATCCCTAATCAAATAGCAAAATCAAAAACTTAAACACATCTAACGAATGGTCATATTCCAGACTTTATACAGGCATTTTATAAAGTAGAATTTTTTTATTTAAAACTGGCTTTATAGCTACCTTAACCTCTTACTGTCGCATTACATTCCATTATATTGACAACGGTGATTGAACAAAAAGACAAAAATAATAGGTTAAAACGTCCAAAATAGGAGAACTGGTTTCCACATTGTGTTTATCCTAATAACAATAAAAACTAACAAATATGGAAACAAACATATACCATGACACTACAAGTACAGTGTTATGATATTGTAATTATTGTATTTTTTTATGTTGGCCTAATTTGTGTTGTATGGCCTGATAGTTGTTTACAGAATAATCTTAGAACTGTGCAGTTTAGAAATCACTGGAACAATCACAGATACTTATGGAATGATTGGAACTTTCTATTTGACGTACATAACGATTCTAGAATGATCCTTATAAAAGATGCGTAATTTAAACTTCTAACTTATTCCAGAAACTTCCGTTTATAGAGTGTTCTAGAGATTTCCGTGACAACTATATATATATATATATATATATATATATATATATATATATATATATATATATATATATATAAGTACGTCTGAGTCAGTGACAACCCTACAACAGATGTATCCATCGGATCGCCATCAATGATGGTGATGCATGGCTGTGTACATAATGTATATACAACTCGTCTAAACATCAACCCAACAATGTTAGATCTGTAAATTTGCTTTCTCAAATTTTTTGTACTTCCCTCGCCGGGATTCGAACCCATGCTACTGTGATATCGTGACACCAAATCGCCTGCACTGCAGCCGTCCCGCTAGACCACACGACCACCTGGGCTCTCAATAAAAAGAGCTTTCGGTGGGCATGTGTTACCTTTCCACGTCAGTTTTAATCTAGCGGCGTACTACAGTACATGATATATAAGGCATGAAGATGTTATTGTTACAGATCAGCTAAATTATCTATAGTAAAGGATCCTACAAATTAATGTAAGATACAGTCACAGAAAATAATTATATTCATAAGTACGTCTGAGTCAGTGACAACCCTACATTAGATTTGGAAACGATATTTTAACTCTTGTTAATATGCCAATGTCATATATGAATATTGTCAACCAGCTCCTAATGGTGTCTGTTACAATTTCGAAGAGATTATTTTAACTATAGCATTTGGATATCTTGGTGCGATAGCTGTCTTGAAGCCGCAACCGTCTATCAAGGAAACCATGATAGGAAATGCAATCTCAAAGGTATCGTTTCAAATGTAAGGTACATACTTAATATGCAGATACTGTTGAAATGTGACATGTTAGAAATTATTATTTGAGAAACTGAAATGATCCATGTTTATATGGTAAAGTTTGTTCTCAACCGACACTCATTGTCAATGTGATTTTAACTTGTTTCCCGAAAAAGAAATCATACACTTAAGAATAAATATATTTCAAACCCGTCTAAAAATTCAATACAGTTTCAAGAAAACACAAACATGAATTTTGAATACTCTATGTAAACGGTTGAAAGAAATGTTTTTAAATATATGTTCAAATTGCGGTATTCACAGTCCAGCTAAGTAATCTTACTAATGACATCTCACCGCTTATGCAACATGCCTCAATATTGGTCTTTGTTATGTAAATTAAACATTTCTATTGAGGGGAACTTGAATTCAGATTCTTTTTTTTGTGTGTGTTTCTGAATTTTTTCATTTCTTTTTTTGGTGTGTTTAATTTTTTTTTTTTTTAAATTATTGGTGTTTGAGGGTCGTGTTTCAATATTTTTCTATGCACCTTTAAGTGTACATTAAACTTTTGTATTATACCTCAGTATGTTTTTTCTATATAAAAAGTAATGAAATAGTTATTTTGTTATTTCATTCCTCAGAACCATTTGTCAGTCAATAGTTTCAAAGACTATTGCCCCCCCCCCTCCCCGGTGAATAGTTTCATAATCATCTTTCCCGTAGTTTTTCATGCTTATTGTTTTCATTGGATGATCATGATGTCATTGACTACTCTGCTTGGTTACGTATGCTTTGCAACGTCAAACTCACTATAATATTGTAAACGGTGGAATCTGTTTGTGTTGATTGTAATTTCACTTACAAGAAGCAATTATAAAAAAAAAATCACCAAGGGAATTTTTTAAAGATCTAAAATATAATATCTTATTCAAAATATGGGTTCGCTCTCCGTATATTAAAAGTGAATTTGCGTTCGGTGTACTTTGGCTAGAATTTATTATAAGCACGGAAAGTTTAACACAAGTATTTCTAGTCTTGATTGAAATTAATGTAATATTTATAAATACAAAACGAATTTTTAGAAAAGTCTAGTTCATCATGTGCATATAAAGTTATCTGACATTTTTTCTTTTCTTTCAGATGATATATATACACTTTTAGAAAATTAGTTTTTGGTATATATATATACCTAATGGCTGTGTTGTTCAGTATAATAAAACACCTAATGACTGGTTGTGCGGGTAATAGCAAGTTTGATTGACCCTTCAAACAATAGTTGGTACACCAGGGACAACAAACTTGCTATTACCCTCACACCCTGTCAATAGGTGAAAAATAGGTGTATAATATTTACAAATTTGATATGCAAATATAAAACCGTAGTTTAACATGTTAAACGAATTAGTTTTTCTAATATTTCAAATTAAAGTTAACAACTGTTAAACTTTTGTCATTATGCATTTTTACTGTGTACGAACCAGCAACCATTCGTCAGTGTTATATTCAATGTCCAGTTATAAATACATTGAAACATTTACTTATTCATAAGACAGCGAAAGAATATGTTTTTCATGCAGCGGTATAACACAGGATGAAAAATGTCAACATGCTATCAGTTGTGATAAGGATGAGGTAAGTATTCATGGAAGTAGCAAAGAACATTGATTGATATCATACAGTAATGTATCTTACTATGTATCAAATTCGTATGACTTTAACTCTGTAGCAAAGGGGGATAATTACATACAAGAGGGACGAAGAATACCAGAGGGACAGTCAAAATCAAAAATCGAAAATAAACTGACAACGCCATGGCCAAAATTGAAAAAGACACACAGACAAACAATAGTACACATGACAAAACATATAAAACTAAAGAATAAGCAACATGAACCCCACCAAAAATTGGGGGTGATATCATGTGCTCCTGAAGGGTAAGCAGATCCTCATCCACATGTGTCACCTGTCGTATTGCTCAATAGACATGTTATAATATGAAACGAAAGGTATGCTTCTAATAAATCAAATTTAAGTTAACATAGAGTGAAAAACTGAACCGAAAATGCGATGATGATTCAATCATGGTAAAACCAATTTAGATTTAGCAAAATCGAAGGGCTTTTTCTGAAAGAATAGAACTATTGGTTATTATTATAATTGCAGTAAGGAACTCTACAAATGAAGATCAACTGTTCTCAAAAACGACTAGTCTGAATCATAACTTTGATAATAAAAAAATACTCATTTTACTTCCAGCTTATCTGAAGTTTTTATTCGAATTTCATTTCTCTGCATGTTAATTGATTGTCTATTATTGAAATGGATGCTGAACCTTACGCATAGATTACCTTAGCTGTATTTGGCAAAACTTTTAAGAATTTTGGTCTTCAATGCTCTTCAACTTTGTACTTTATTTGACCTTTTAAACTTTTTTGGATTCGAGCGTCACTGATGAGTCTTTTGTAGACGACACGCGCGTCTGGCGTATATAGAAAATTTAGCCCTGGTATCTCTGATGAGTTTATTTAAACTATAATTAGCACATTCAGAACGAGACCGATACTCGTGAAAATAAAAATCGTCGGAAGTACACGTATTCGTCAACACGTCACTACATGGAAACAAGTATGAGCAACACAAACCCCAATCCAAATGGGTTACATTGTTTTACTGTATGCTGTTATTAAACATGATGTTCATCAACCCCAATCCAAATCGGTTACATCTTTTACTGTATACTGTTATTCAACATGATGTTCATCAACCCCAATCAAAAAAGGTTACATTGTTTTACTGTATGCTGTTATTCAACATGATATTCATCAACCCCAATCCAAATCGGTTACATTGTTTTACTGTATGCTGTTATTCAACATGATGTTCCTCAATCCCAATCCAAATGGGTTACATTGTTTTACTGTATGCTGTTATTCAACATGATGTTCATCAACCCCAATCCAAATGGGTTACATTGTGTTACTGCATGCTGTTATTCAACATGATGTTCATCAACCCCAATCCAAATGGGTTACATTATTTTACTGTCTGCTTTTTTTCAACATGATGTTCATATGTAGTTATTTGAGTTGTCCTTACATTTATTTTTAGATTTGTATGGTTCAGAAATATTACACATATGGAAACGAAACTAAATACGATGTTGGTTGTACATTTCAGGAGGTAGGGATTAGTAAACCTTGTTATCGTTGTACAATATATGTTGTTCTTATCAACACTGATTTGACCTACAAAATGTATAGCTGCAATTGGTGGCATAGTACAGACATTGTGACCGAAATAAGGCTACACTTTCAACAAAATATCATTTCAGTCCTGGCAATCAAAGAAATCAAAAATGGCAACCATATCAGAATAATATTGAACCTCATCATATGTTTAAGATTTTGAGTAATAATTGCTGGACTGGTAAAAATGTCAAAAACATAGACAACGGATACATTCATATTCAAGTCCAAAATAAACTGAAACCGCCATGGCTAAAAACGGAAAAGAACAGGAGACAAATAAGTGTATACAAACAGAACATAGAAAACTAAAGACTGAGAAACACAGACCCAACAAAAATAGGGGTGATATCAGGTTCACCGGAAGCGTACGTTTTACACCTTTCATCTTCTTGGATCAGATAATTCTATACTACCCCTTTTGCATTTCACATGTGTTTAACATTGATTTATTTTTGAAGATCATGTATTATAATTGTTTATAACTTTTAAACAAATTTATTTTTTAGATGTGCCAAATGGATGTAACAGGACATATAATAGGGAAGAGAAATGACCACGCCCATATTCTATGCCAGAAATGTTGCAATGATTCTAATGTATGCAACCATGATCTTTCATGTCAAAATACAAAATTAGGTATGAATTTAGATTTGTCATTAATTGTTAATCTTGATTAATCATGCGTATATGCTTATCCCAGTCTAGAACGTGTGTATGTTAAAACAAAAGAACAGATTTAACTGAATGAGCTAATGTTTCTGTCGTACAGTACATACTTAATACGGGGAACAAGATCTGCTTACCCTTCCGGAGCACCTGATATCAGCCCTATTTTTTTAATGTGTTCGTGCTGCTTATTCTTTAGTTTTATATGTTGTGTCATGTGTACTATTGTTTGTCTGTTTGTCCTTTTCATTTTTAGCCATGCCGTTGTCAGTTTATTTTTGATATATGAGTTTGAATGGCCCTCTGGTATCTTGCATCCCTCTTTAATATTATAGAATATTTTTTTTTTATTTTCAGTCGTTTCACAGAAATGTCTATCTTGTGATAATGTGGACAATCCGAAATCCTGTAATAGTTCAATAACATGCGCAAAAGACGAGGTATATCACATTAAATATCTATACTCATAGTATCGATATTGACATTAAATCATATTGAATAAGTATGTGTTTTATATACATTAGACCGTTTTGAATGGTTTTACACTAGTAATTTTTTTAGCCCTTTATAGCTTGCTGTTCGGTGTAAGTCAAGGCTCCGTGTTGAAAACCGTAACTTGACCTATAATGGTTTACATTTATAAATTGTTATTTGGATGGAGAGTTGTCTCATTGACACTCATACCACATCTTCCTATATCTATTTACAATAATTAAACGCCATACCAGTCAAGCTAGTATACAAATTTTACATAGAACGCTGACCAAGAATATGCACATGACAGAAATAAAATTATATTTGTTTACAAAATTCAAGTATACAACTGTCTATGTTTGTAGATGAAACATAAAACATGTCTGATTTATAAATTATTTATAGATAACCCGTGTCATGCCATTTGTTAATTTTTTTCTCATATATGTTATGCTGGTATGATACTTAACCCCTCACGGGGAGGATTACGCCTGATATTCATATGATGAAGACATATTTTTTCAATCAGTTGAATTGAAGTCTGGAGCTGGAATGTCAGTTAACTGCTAGTAGTCTGATGTTATTTATGTATTATTGTCATTTTGTTTATTTTCTTTGGTTACATCTTCTGACGTTAGACTCAGACTTCTATTGAACTGCATTTTAATGTGCGTATTGTAATGCGTTTACTTTTCTGCATTGGCTAGAGGTAAATGGGAGGGTTGAGATCTCACAAACATGTTTAACCCGGCCGCATTTTTGCACCTGTCCCAAGCCAAGAGCCTCTGGCCTTTGCTAGTCTTGTATCATTTTAACGTTTAGTTTCTTGTGTACAATTTGAAGTTTAGTATGGCGTTCACTATCAATGAACTAGTATATATTTGTTTAGGGGCCAGCTGAAGGACGCCTCCCGTTACGGGAATTTCTCGTTGCATTGAAAACATGTTGGTGACCTTCTGCTGTTGTCTGCTCTATGGTCGGGTTGTTGTTTCTTTGGTATATTTCCCATTTTCATTCTCAATTTTATCGTTGATCATCTCAACGAGATTGATTTTTCGCCTGCGCCGGTACCGCGAACGTGAGAAAAGCAATCGAGTTGCGATGACCAATGATTATATGCTGATGGCTGTTTTACCTATGACGATGTTGAGTCCATTGCATGTCAATTTCATATGCAACGCCACGTATACCCTTAGTTTTAAGCGATACTTTCCATATCACTCCACTTCGCAGAGAAAGACAATTATAGTGAGAATGTTAGTTACATAGTTACATAGTGTAGGATAAGTATGGGGTCAGTAAATTCTATATTGGGTGAGAGCATATTGTATTTAGCATAATAGTACTTTGTTCTTATCTAATATTTCATTTTGTTATAGGTGTGTTTTCTCCACAAATATATGACTGAGACACAGCAAGTGAAGTATGATCTAGGGTCCAAACACTCAACGGTATGTTCAAGTTCAATGTAAAAATATCTGTGTGCTCTTTTTTTTTGCATTCAGTCAGCTTGCCTAAACTTATGATAAGAAACGAAAGAGGTTAGGACTGACTTATACAAGGAAGTCAGTGTGAATATAAAAAAGGAGATGTGATATGATTGCCAATGAGACAACTCTCCGCGATGGAGACTTTATTTTTCCGGGAAATTCAAGATCTACACAAACCGGAAATCGGGAATGAATTATTTATCCGTTGAGATATGGAAATAAATATTTTATTTATTTCGGAAATTTGAACTCCCTCATATAGCCCTTCACTTAACTGTCAACCTCTTTGCAGTTGTGTTTTCATGGATTGAATATATTTGGGCGCCGATCATCTGCTGGCAGACATTTAACAAGCGACAAATGTTGTGGAGGAACAAACCATTGTAATGTTGACCTGCAATGTGGACACCAAGAGCGTAAGTATCCAATCCACAAACCCTTACCAATAGTACAATGTGATGTAATATTTATGTAACATTTTTTTCATTGGCTAAAAGTTACCGTCAAATAGGACAATGTGATACATAAAGTATTGAAATGAGTTTTGCTTTTAATTCGACTTGTGATTTTTAATGTAATTCATTTTGAAGAAGAAATAATTTTAATTCAAATCATATTTGGCATAAGAGTACCTGACGCAAGCAAGACGTCCAGTTAAGAGGTATAAAACAAACATGGTGGTCATATTTGGAATAACATTAGGATTTTGTTCGAAAGACATGTATGGCTAAATGATCTCTTCTAAGTTATATGTCCATGTATATAAACTGTCATACTGATATAATACATGTTTCTTATATCTTCTTTGCATTGATTGAATGGAAGTACGATATTTGCATAATACAGTCGCCATGTTCAAAAACAAGGTATAACATACAAACCGCTTGTTTCATTTGGACACCATCAGACATTTTGAATGTTCACTTACACAATTAATTCCCTTCTAATACTAACGATACTTCAATACAGAAAACTCGATGATTTAAAACGTAAAGCATGAGAGTTGAAGCAAACCGCAGAAGATCAAACATTGAACAACCTTGTATTCCACCAGAAGTAACATCATATTTATTATAAATGCTCACAGCTTAATGTAAGCCCATCTTTAGCATAAGTGTAACTGACGCTCGAAAGAAGTCAAGTTAAGAGGTATAAAACGAACATCGTGGTCATATTTGGAATGACGCTCCGTGTTTACAAAAAAAGATATTTTTTATAATTGATTGATTGATTGTTGGTTGCCTAACGTCCAATGGCAAACATTTCATGCATGTTCAGGACGAGAACAAGTTAACAATAAATACAATAAGTAGGTCCTGTCATAAAAACGGCCATTCGAGATGATGGTCAGGGAAATTTGGACTGCCACTGAAAAATTTTGGTATATTGGATAGGGACAGTAAATTTGCCTTGCAACATGCAATCTACGGACCCCTCCAAGGGTTGTTGCAAGGGTTCTTAACATGCAAAGAGCATGGCACTCTCTGTACACGAGGCATTGGATTTAATGTTTCCATTTTGACCGGACGTGACTGCGAACTTGATACATCCCGCACAACCAAACGGAAGCCCCACTTTGTCAAGCGTCTTACTGTCGGTAGGGAGAAGTCCAAGTGACCATATTCCGTTTCCAAAGTCACCCTTGGGGGATATTTTCTATAAAAAAAACACCTCACAAACAGTTAGCTAGTACCTTAAAATATCATTTCAGGGATCCTTATAAATATATGAAAAGACTTTTCAAAAAAAATATAACATGTGATAAAACGTTCATGTTTCGGTGGCACATTATGAGATGTTTATTTTCTAGTATAGTCAAATAGATGCGCCCTTTGCATATCGTAGGTCCCATGAGTTTAACAGTAACAGATTGCTCTGGTTTATTTTATCCAGTTGTCAGCATTTCGGTTTTGACATGAATATCAATTAGATGGTCATTTAAAAAGTTTCCTGTAACTAAACATTTAATTTTCGGAAAGACTAAGTATTTTCTTATCCCAGGAATAGATTACCTTAGCGTATTTGGCACAACTTTTTGGAAATTTGTACTTGTTTTGCTTGATAACAATTTTAATCTGAATGTCACTGATGAAGACGACCTGCTTGCCATTTTACAGAAACACTCACAAGCTTTAAACATGTTAAAATTCTGCAAAATACTTGAGAAATTAACTTTCGATACTAATGCAACAACATTTGTAATTATAAACACTGTCATAACAAGTTTGGTTAAAATTACCTTCACACGTTATTAAGGCATATTGAAACAATCATTTCTACTTTGCGAACAGGTCTGTTGTAATAAACAAACGCATATATGTACAACATAAGGTGAAATACTAATAGAGTTTCAGTTTTTTATCCTACATAGATCTTTAGATGTCGTCCCTAAAATAATAATTATTCAATCTCTTTAACAGAGGGAACCACATTAGAAGCGACAACAGTTGGGCAGACGACAACAGTAGATCATAGATTTTCAACATGCAAAGGTCCTTGTACAAAAAGTGAGGAGAATTTATATATTTTTACATCCAACGTTGGTTCTTTTTACATCCACCAAATTGATAGAAAAAAAAAAACAATCTGCTCTGTTGTTGGGTTGTTGTCTCTTTGACACATTTCCGTTCCCTTTTCTATCCAAACCAATAGAACAAAGTAAAATCACAAAAATTGCTTCGAAGAAATTTTGAAACAAAAAGTCAAATGACAAAACAAAGAGCTCAAATACCTCAAACGAATGAATAAAACCGTCATATTCATGACTTGATACAGACATTTTCTTGCAAAGAAAATTGTGGCTTGAACCTTGTTTCATAGCAGGTAGCTTAACCTTTCTCATGTATGGCAGTCGGATAAAAAAAAATCCATTATATTGACAACTATGTGTAAATAAAACAAACCGACATCATACGTAAAAAATGTCAAAAATAGAGGTACAGTAGGCAACGTTGCGTCATAATCTGAACACTTCAAAAACAAACAAACATGTAACAAAGAAACACAATAATGAGGTTTAATTTCAACTTCCAGTCTCTTTAAAAATCTGTTTGAATATATTTTTTTAAGTTCGCAATGCTGCTACAATAAAGTTTACTTTTTGGTGTAACTTACTTTCCTAATGACACTATATTTGATTTTTAACAGATACTGGAGAGTTTTACTTGATGCGTAACAATGGTTTCCTGAGTTTCATGTCAACTTTTAAACTACATTTATCATCGTCTAAAGTTAAATGGTTAGTTATATACAACCCTGATATCGGACTATGTCACAACATATCGATCTTTAATACTTCACAAGTAATCGATAATCCATCAGAATTCAAAGTCACCAGAAACGAAATTGAGAAGAAAGGAGTACACATACTTACGTCCAGCAAAACTGATTTGTATGCATTATATAAGGATTCGATTACCAATGAAGGATTTTTTGTTTTACCAAAAGAAAAGCTATCAACATCGTATGTTATTCCGTCATTCATTCCTTCAGGAGGTGCTGAATCGTTTATCGGAATTGTTGCAACATCCGTCGATACAGACGTAAATATAACATTAAAACTACTCGATAAGACTGAAACGGTTAGTTATAACAATACAAAGTATGGAGATGGTGAGACAATTTCCATTCACTTAGCAGAAAGGGGAACCCTAGAACTTTGCAGTAATACTGACCTCACTGGTACGATAGTCCAATCAAACAAAGATATAGGAGTGCAGTCCGGGGTTGATGGCGCTAAAGTACCTGTGAATAGTGGTTTGATGAATCTGTTATTGGAAATGTTACCTCCAGTTAAAGAGCTAGGAACGACATTTTTCATTCCGCCATTATTTGACAGCAAACGATTTATATTACGTTTAATCGCTACACATCCAAATACATCCATCACTCTCCTCGGCAAACAGTTGAAACAAGCCACCAAAATAGTGGACAAAATTGGGGGTTACATAGATATCAACAGCAACGCCTCTATAAAAGTAGAATCTGACAAACCAATAGTGGCAGTGTATTATCAGCAGGGTGAATTTAAACCGGTCGTACCTTTTATGGTTATAATTAAACCAGAAGGGAAGCTGGAAGGAGTTCAAGAGTTTACCATTTCAAATGATGGGTTCAGACACCATATCCTTATTACCACGAAGAGTACTGAATACCCTTTACTTCAGATGGACGGGAAAAGCATTATTTATAGAGACAAAAATGTTTACGATACGCGAAGTTTAAATTCTT
>JAHUZM010000015.1:125796-154216 GCA_019925275.1 Mytilus edulis | reverse complement strand
AGAACAGCCTACAATCTTATTGACGTATTCTCCACATCCCCTATCATGTTGTCAATCATATATCCAAAACTTTAGAACAGCCTGCAATCTTATTGACGTATTCTTTACATCTCCCCCTATCATGTTGTCAATCGTATAACAAAACTTTAGAACAGCCTGTAATCTTATTCGACGTATTCTCTACATCTCCCTTTTATCATGTTGTCAATTGTATATCCAAACTTTAGAACAGCCTACAATCCTATTGACGTATTCTCCACATCCCCCTATCATGTTGTCAATCATATATCCAAACTTTAGAACAGCCTGCAATCTTATTGACGTTTTTCCCCTTCATACACCCTTTTATCATGTTGTCAATCGTATATCCAAACTTTAGAACAGCCTACAATCTTATTGACGTATTCTCCACATCTCCCTTTTATCATGTTGTCAATCGTATATGCAAACTTTAGAACAGCCTGCAATCGTTATTGACGTATTCTCCACATCTCCCTTTTATCATGTTGTCAATCGTATAACCAAACTTTAGAACAGCCTGTAATCTTATTGACGTATTCTCCACATCTCTCTTTTATCATGTTATCAATCGAATATGCAAACTTTAGAACAGCCTCAATCTATTGACGTATTCTCCACATCTCCCTTTTATCATGTTGTCAATCGTATATACAAACTTTAGAACAGCTGTAATCTTATTGACGTATTCTCCCATCTCCTTTTATCATGTTGTCAATCGTATATCCAAACTTTAGAACAGCCTACAATCTTATTGACGTATTCTCCACATCCCCTATCATGTTGTCAATCTATATCCAAACTTTAGAACAGCCTATAATCTTATTGACGTATTCTCCAAATCTCCCTTTTATCATGTTGTCAATCGTATATCAAACTTTAGAACAGCCTACAATCTATATTGACGTATTCTCCACATCTCCTTTTATCATGTTGTCAATCGTATATCCAAACTTTAGAACAGCCTACAATCTTATTGACGTATTCTCCACATCCCCTATCATGTTGTCAATCGTATATCCAAACTTTAGAACAGCCTGTAATCTTATTGACGTATTCTCACATCTCCCTTTATCATGTTGTCAATCGTATATCCAAACTTTAGAACAGCCTGTAATCTTATTGACGTATTCTCACATCTCCCTTTTATCATGTTGTCAATTCGTATATCCAAACTTTAGAACAGCCTGCAATCTTATTGACGTATTCTCACATCCCCCTATCATGTTGTCAATCGTATATCCAAACTTTAGAACAGCCTGTAATCTTATTGACGTATTCTCCTACATCTCCTTTTATCATGTTGTCAATCGTATATCCAAACTTTAGAACAGCCTACAATCTTATTGACGTATTCTCCACATCCCCTTATCATGTTGTCAATCTATATCAAAACTTTAGAACAGCCTGAATCTTATTGACGTATTCTCCAAATCTCCCTTTTATCATGTTGTCAATCGTATATCCAAACTTTAGAACAGCCTACAATCCTATTGACGTATTCTCCACATCTCCCTTTTATCATGTTGTCAATCGTATATCCAAACTTTAGAACAGCCTACAATCTTATTGACGTATTCTCCACATCCCCCTATCATGTTGTCAATCATATATCCAAACTTTAGAACAGCCTGCAATCTTATTGACGTATTCTTTACATCCCCCTATCATGTTGTCAATCGTATAACAAAACTTTAGAACAGCCTGTAATCTTATTCGACGTATTCTCTACATCTCCCTTTTATCATGTTGTCAATTGTATATCCAAACTTTAGAACAGCCTACAATCCTATTGACGTATTCTCCACATCCCCCTATCATGTTGTCAATCATATATCCAAACTTTAGAACAGCCTGCAATCTTATTGACGTATTCTCCATACCACCCTTTTATCATGTTGTCAATCGTATATCCAAACTTTAGAACAGCCTACAATCTTATTGACGTATTCTCCACATCTCCCTTTTATCATGTTGTCAATCGTATATGCAAACTTTAGAACAGCCTGCAATCGTATTGACGTATTCTCCACATCTCCCTTTTATCATGTTGTCAATCGTATAACCAAACTTTAGAACAGCCTGTAATCTTATTGACGTATTCTCCACATCTCTCTTTTATCATGTTGTCAATCGTATATGCAAACTTTAGAACAGCCTGCAATCATATTGACGTATTCTCCACATCTCCCTTTTATCATGTTGTCAATCGTATAACCAAACTTTAGAACAGCCTATAATCTTATTGACGTATTCTCCACATCCCCTATCATGTTGTCAATCGTATATCCAAACTTTAGAACAGCCTATAATCTTATTGACTTATTCTCCACATCTCCCTTTTATCATGTTGTCAATAGTATATCCAAACTTTAGAACAGCCTGTAATCTAATTGACGTATTCTCCACATCTTACTTTTATCATGTTGTCAATCGTATATCCAAACTTTAGAACAGCCTGCAATCTTATTGACGTATTCTTCACATCCCCCTATCATGTTGTCAATTGTATATCCAAACTTTAGAACAGCCTGTAATCTTATTGACATACTCTCTACATCTCCCTTTTATCATTTTGTCAATCGTATATCCAAACTTTAGAACAGCCTACAATCTTATTGACGTATTCTCCACATCCCCCTATCATGTTGTCAATCGTATATCCAAACTTTAGAACAGCCTATAATCTTATTGACGTATTCTCCACATTTCCCTTTTATCATGTTGTCAATCGTATATCCAAACTTTAGAACAGCCTGCAATCTTATTGACGGATTCTCCACATCACCCTTTTATCATGTTGTCAATCGTATATCCAAACTTTAGAACAGCCTGCAATCTTATTGACGTAATCTCCACACCACCCTTGTATCATGTTGTCAATCGTATATCCAAACTTTAGAACAGCCTACAATCTTATTGACGTATTCTCCACATCTCTCTTTTATCATGTTGTCAATCGTATATGCAAACTTTAGAACAGCCTGCAATCTTATTGACGTATTCTCCACATCTTCCTTTTATCATGTTGTCAATCGTATAACCAAACTTTAGAACAGCCTGTAATCTTATTGACGTATTCTCCCATCTCCCTTTTATCATGTTGTCAATCGTATATCCAAACTTTAGAACAGCCTGTAATCTAATTGACGTATTCTCCACATCTCCCTTTTATCATGTTGTCAATCGTATAACCAAACTTTAAAACAGCCTGTAATCTAATTGACGTATTCTCCACATCTCCCTTTTATCATGTTGTCAATTGTATATCCAAACTTTAGAACAGCTTGTAATCTAATTGACGTATTCTCCACATCTCCCTTTTATCATGTTGTCAATCGTATATCCAAACTTTAGAACAGCCTATAATCTAATTGACGTATTCTCCACATCTTACTTTTATCATGTTGTCAATCGTATATCCAAACAAGGGAAGTAACTCTAAGTGATCTATATTTAGACTAACCAGTCAATCCTGTCATACAAATACATATATAATAAGGGAAGTAACTCTAAGTGATCTATATTTTGACTAACCAGCCACTCCTGTCATACAAACACATATATAATAAGGGAAGTAACTCTAAGTGATCTATATGTAGACTAACCAGCCACCCCTGTCATACAAATACATATATAATAAGGGAAGTAACTCTAAGTGATCTATATTTAGACTAACTAGCCACCCCTGTCATACAAATACATATATAATAAGGGAAGTAACTCTAAGGAAGTAACTCTAAGTGATCTATATTTTGACTAACCAGCCACCCCTGTCATACAAACACATATATAATAAGGGAAGTAACTCTAAGTGATTTATATTTAGACTAACCAGCCATTCCTGTCATACAAACACATATATAATAAGGGAAGTAACTCTAAGTGATCTATATGTAGACTAACTAGCCACCCCTGTCATACAAACACATATATAATAAGGGAAGTAACTCTAAGTGATCTATATTTAGACTAACCAGCCAACCCTGTCATACAAACACATATATAATAAGGGAAGTAACTCTAAGTGATCTATATTTAGACTAACCAGCCATCCCTGTCATACAAACACATATACAATAAGGGAAGTAACTCTAAGTGATCTATATTTAGACTAACCAGCCACCCCTGTCATACAAACACATATATAATAAGGGAAGTAACTCTAAGTGATTTATATTTAGACTAACCAGCCATTTCCTGTCATACAAACACATATATAATAAGGGAAGTAACTCTAAGTGATCTATATTTAGACTAACCAGCCACCCCTGTCATACAAACACATATATAATAAGGAAAGTAACTCTACGTGATTTATATTTAGACTAACCAGCCACCCCTGTCATACAAACACATATATAATAAGGAAAGTAACTCTACGTGATTTATATTTAGACTAACCAGCCACCCCTGTCATACAAACACATATTTAATAAGGGAATTTCTCTAAGTGATCTTATATTTAGACTAACCAGCCACCCCTGTCATACAAACACATATATAATAAGGGAATGTGACTCTAAGTGATTTATATTTAGACTAACCAGCCACCCTGTCATACAAAACACATATATAATAAGGGAAGTAACTCTAAGTGATCTATATTTAGACTAACCAGCCAACCCTGTCATACAAACACATATATAATAAGGGAATGTAACTCTAAGTGATCTCTATTTAGACTAACCAGCCACTCATGTCATACAGATACAATATATAATAAGGGAAGTAACTCTAAGTGATCTTATTTAGACTAACCAGCCATCCTGTCATACAAATACATATACAATAAGGGAAGTAATTCTAAGTGATTTATATTTAGACTAACTAGCCACCCCTGTCATACAAATACATATATAATAAGGAAGTAACTTCTAAGTGATCTATATTTAGACTAACAACCAACCCTGTCATACAAATACATATATAATAAGGGAAGTAACTCTAAAGTGATCTATATTTAGAACCTCATACCAATCCACGCACCTAGTTCAATTGTACAACAGCATACAACAATATATAATAAGGGAAGTAACTCTAAGTGATTTATATTTAGACTAACCAGCCATCCCTGTCATACAAATACATATATAATAAGGGAAGTAACTCTAAGTGATCTATATTTAGACTAACCAGCCACCCCTGTCATACAAACACATATATAATAAGGGAAGTAACTCTAAGTGATTTATATTTAGACTAACCAGCCATTCCTGTCATACAAACACATATATATAATAAGGGAAGTAACTCTAAGTGATCTATATTTAGACTAACCAGCCACCCCTGTCATACAAACACATATATAATAAGGGAAGTGACTCTAAGTGATTTATATTTAGACTAACCAGCCCACCCTGTCATACAAACACATATATAATAAGGGAAGTAACTCTAAGTGATCTATATTTAGACTAACCAGCCAACCCTGTCATACAAACACATATATAATAAGGGAAGTAACTCTAAGTGATCTATATTTAGACTAACCAGCCACTCATGTCATACAAATACATATATAATAAGGGAAGTAACTCTAAGTGATCTATATTTAGACTAACCAGCCATCCCTGTCATACATAATACATATACAATAAGGGAAGTAATTCTAAGTGATTTATATTTAGACTAACTAGCCACCCTGTCATACAAATACATATATAATAAGGGAAGTAACTCTAAGTGATCTATATTTAGACTAACCAACCAACCCTGTCATACAAATACATATATAATAAGGGAAGTAACTCTAAGTGATCTATATTTAGACTAACCAACCACCCCTGTCATACAAACACATATATAATAAGGGAAGTAACTCTAAGTGATTTTATATTTAGACTAACCAGCCATCCCTGTCATACAAACACATTTATAATAAGGGAAGTAACTCTAAGTGATCTATATTTAGACTAACCAGCCACCCCTGTCATACAAACACATATACAATAAGGGAAGTAACTCTAAGTTATCTATACTTAGACTAACCAGCCACTCCTGTCATACAAACACATATATAATAAGGGAAGTAACTCTAAGTGATCTATATTTAGACTAACAACCAACCCTGTCATACAAATACATATATAATAAGGGAAGTAACTCTAAGTGATCTATATTTAGACTAACCAACCACCCCTGTCATACAAACACATATATAATAAGGGAAGTAACTCTAAGTGATCTATATTTAGACTAACCAACCATCCTGTCATACAAACACATATATAATAAGGGAAGTAACTCTAAGTGATTTATATTTAGACTAACCAGCCACCCCTGTAATACAAAACATATATAATAAGGGAAGTAACTCTAAGTGATACTATATTTAGACTAACCAGCCACCCCTGTCATACAAACACATATATAATAAGGGAAGTGACTCTAAGTGATTTATATTTAGACTAACCAGCCATCCCTGTCATACAAATACTATATAATATAAGGGAAGTAACTCTAAGTGATCTATATTTAGACTAACCAGCCACCCCTGTCATACAAACACATATATAATAAGGGAAGTAACTCTAAGTGATATATATTTAGACTAACCAGCCAACCCTGTCATACAAAAACATATATAATAAGGGAAGTGACTCTAAGTGATTTATATTTAGACTAACCAGCCTCCCTGTCATACAAACACATATATAATAAGGGAAGTAACTCTAAGTGATCTATATTAAGACTAACCAGCCATCCCTGTCATACAAATACATATATAATAAGGGAAGTAACTCTAAATGATTTATATTTAGACTAACCAGCCACCCCTGTCATACAAACACATATACAATAAGGGAAGTAACTCTAAGTGATTTATATTTAGACTAACCAGCCCCCCTGTCATACAAACACATATACAATAAAGGAAGTAACTCTAAGTGATCTATATTTAGACTAACTAGCCACCCCTGTCATACAAATACATATATAATAAGGGAAGTAACTCTAAGTGATTTATATTTAGACTAACCAGCCACCCCTGTAAAGCAGCCGTTTTCTGTGGTCCGAAGAGCGGCCAGTTTTTGAGACGTTGTAATGTTACATAGTGGCGACTGCTATAACTATTTTTTTTTTTGACATTATTCCTACTATGTCTGTTTGTTTTGCTCACAGATTGTTGTCAATATAGTTGAATTATATGCAACTGTCATACAAATGAACGGTTTAGCAAGGTAATAAACCAGGTTTAATAAACCATTTTCTAAACAGGGAAACGTCTTTAAAAAATAAGGAATATAACAGTTGATTTACAGTCGTTTCATGTGTTAAAGGTTTTGATTTTGTAATTTGATAAAAAAAACTGTCAGTGTTGAATTTTCCTATTAGTTCAGTAGTTTAATTATTTTATATTTTGACAGTGCGCACAATTCGGATGAATAAATACAAAGGCTGTTTACACCTGTAACCATATTATATTTTCTTTTTTAAATACCTTAGGTAAAATATAACCAAGGACATTGAATGTTTGTTCAAGCGGATATCTGTTAAATAAAAAGACAAATAGCGTGTGTTTTATCTTTACTCAGTAACTACAGGCGACGTTATGTAGTATGAAGTTAAATATTAAAATGGGATATAAGTGAACGGTTTGATAGTGAATAACTCGCATATTGATATTTGACGAATATTTAAGACAGTTTGAGGTAAGAACATGTTTTTTTTCTGTCTTCAGACAATAGTGTGTCTTTAACAATTAACTTCTTAATATTTAACAGTTGAAAGTCATCTATATTTAAATGAGATATGTAATTTGATTTTTTTTCTAAAAGTAAAAGGTCAGGTTTATAAAAACTTCGCTATCAAACTCTCCTTTAAGTTTCATAACATCATTCGGTCAGTCAGAATTTTTTGCTGATCGTCGATTGTTCTCTTTTTATATAAACATTTTATAATTTCTTAGTTTTTAAGGTTCTATGTATAAAAAAAAAACATGATTCATTGTTGCATCCTCAGTGTATGTCTATCTATGTCGAAAAATCAGTTCCACAACCGACACCCTCTAATTAATGTAAATGCAGAGAAATGTCTAGAAGGTTTGTAGGATGTATGGTATAGTCTAAAATGTTGATGTTAGTAATAAACAAAGCAATGTCAATCAACTAACATATATACAAGGATTTTAATTGTATATTTTCACCAGACGCGCGTTTCGTCTACAAAAGACTCATCAGACTGTTTTAACAAAAGGCCAAATGAAGTACGAAGTTGAAACGGAATGATGAGATAAATAAAACAACAGAAACAATTACAAATCAATATAACACAAAAGAATATATATATGTAAATAAGGATATGTGAAATGATTCCACAGTTCAAAAGAAGTGGATGTTTTCAATTATATCCCTATTGTATGCCTACTTTGCAAGTACCATGGATAGTTGAAGTGGCACTACAATATAGATAGCAATACCTTATTTGGAGGGGAAAAGGTCTGTCAATCTATTTATCATTTACATTTAGTCAGTACCGCGCGAGATTTCAAAAATTCCGCAGAGCAGGGTAAATCTTTTATAAAATAAGACCATCGACAGCCGTTATGAATTCGTAACAACTAGCAGAAATGAAAAATAATATTTTAAGTGTACAGAAAATATTTCGATTGAATCATTTAAAGTATTCTGAAATGTTTACGTAACCCAATATTTCTTTTAAATACTTAAGGTGCAATATAACTGAGGCATTTATGTTTATTCATGCGGGGACCTTTAACAAAAATCACAAAAGGCACATAATGTGTACGTGGTCGATAGTTTAGTAACGTCACTATTGTTAGGCTAGGATATAATATTTCAAAATCGGGTTTTGTTGAAAGGTTTCATATTTTGTTTTCGTATTCATTATTGAAATATGTTATAAGAGTTTGTACTATTATAAAAACACAATAGTAGAAAATAATGTGTTTAATGATTATCAAAAAAGCTTCGATATTTGGATATGTATTCTAATTAAATATGGAATACAGTTTAGTAGTTACTAACATATAAAATCATTGTGATTTCTTTTCATTTGTTTACCCCTGGAATATATCATATTATCTGTTTTTGGAAAACAAACCTTTCAGGATTTGATGCACTGTTTTTTACCTTTTAATCTTGCAGATACGAGGTTCACTTATGAGACATTTTGTAGACCAGTCCCCCCTTCTGAGGTTTTTATAAATATGCATGCATTATCTACTGCACAATAACAAATTAAGCAGTTGTTATAATTCAAGAAATACAAATGACTGTTTAGTAGACACGTGTTATGGTCTCTTGTGGAGAGTTGTCTCTTTGGCAATCATACCACATCTTCTTTTTTATATGACATGGACTACATTGTTGATAGTCAGTTGTATCATGTTACATGTCATTCAATCCTTATATATACGATAAGCATTCTATGTAATACGTTTTGTAGATATTAAAATGAATAAAACGTTGTCGTAAACACTCAAGTTTTAATTATTTAACCTAGACTAGAAAGGACTATTACACGTAAGACTACAGTTTACAAAACATTATATCGTAGCTCTTATTATTAGTTGATGTTTGTATTTCTTACCTCTAACCTTTTGTGTCACCTAATCTTGTTTTTCATATGATTCAAAGATCACAATTATTTAAACAACATGTTACATTTGCTTCATGCTTTTCAATATAATTCCCCCCTTTTTTGTTTACCAAACCTAACCAGAAGCATAAGATAATATTACCTCTAACACACTGGACCAATTAATGGTTTATTTTTATATATTATTTTCACATTTACAATTGTGTCGAATAATAAACTTCATGGTTCAGGTCTATCGTTATAAAGACTCTGTATAGTGTTAATAAACGTGAAAACAAAGAGAGGATACTACAGACCTAGCCAAAGCCAAGTTTTTGAATTTGGTTAATATGGCATATTTGTTTTTCTCTTTGAATGGTTCGTTACTTTTAAGAATTTGGATATTTATTAGTTTGAAATATTACGTTGCTATCTATCTATTGTTGAAGAATGTTTAATTAGTCTAGACATATTCTTGCTTCTGTCGGCGGTTTTGTTCCTCAATAATGTACACTCAACTCTTACTTTATTACATGTCGATCTTAACAGTTAAACTGAATAAAGGGTTGACAGCTGAATTGCAATGAATTATGATCGATAACGAAAGCATAATTTCGAAATTACTGACATTTCCAATTACTGGCCAAATAGTATTTAAAAAATGATTGCCGGCAAAGGTTAAGAAGTAAGCTTCTCAAATTGCTAAAACTTGTTATCGCTAATTAGAAAATGCAACCAGAATGAAATGTTCATAAATAGTATGACAAGTCTGTTTACACATGTAACTACACATGATATACTTCTCCTAAATACTTTCGGTACAATATAACAAAGATCATGTTGGTTTATTTAAGAGTAAAAATTAAAATAAATAGACAAATCGCGTGTTTTTCATTGATTGCTAAGTAACTAGACGCTACGTTGGGTACAATAACCTTTTAAATGGAATTTACATGAAAGATATACTAATGTATTACACACATATTAGAATATAAAAAATGTAATTGAGAGCTTGAGGTAAGAATATGTTCTATCTCTCTTCGTCACATAGTTTGTCTTTATACATGTATTACTGAATATGTAATAGTGACGTGATATGAATGTTAAGGTACTATGGTATTTTCTCAAAATGAAAACACAAGGAAAGAATAATTAATACTTTGCAATTGCACAAAAAATTATGTTTTCTTTAAATCCAATTGCCCTTTTAATTGAATCATTTAGATCTTTTTTTCGGAAGGGAAATCTGATTTTTGTTTTGCTTTTCGAATTCCTTTCTATCATTTATAATTCAGATTATACGGTGCTTCCAAGACCCCCGGCTTAAAGTTAAACGGACCGTAAAGCATGTGTACTATATATAAAAAAAACCACTAATACAAGGGTTAACGTCATATTTGCGCGGATCTTGAAGAGTTATTAGTCACGTAAAATTGAATCTAAGAATACCAATGGGGTACATGTAGAAGGCATAGATAAATCAACAAAATAAGTTTACAAGTTATAAGTGTACAGGAAATATTTCGAGTGAACAAATATTAATGTCTTTGTCATTGTTTTCGACACCGAATAATTCTGTTAAATACACCAGGTGCAATTTAACAAAGAGCCATACAAGTTTATCCATGTGTGGAAATTTTAAATATATATACACCAGACACATTGTTTGAGCGTAATAGATAGTTCAATGACTAATAAAACTAGAATCTCACATTTTATATTCGGATGTCATTTAAAGTTTTTGATTTAAGATATGCCGAAGAGAGCTCGTTTTTTGTCTCTCTTTATCACATAGTTTGTATTTAGCCATGTGTTATTGACGATTATTAATTTATTAGGTTTGAGAATGTATTTAAAGTTTGTATTTAAAGTTTGTATAGTTTTTCTCACTAAATAATAATGCAATCTCAGTGATTTTTAAGTTTGTCAAGCAATTCATAATATTGTATTCCTTTCAACATTTACATATTTAATATTCCAGCTTTTCTATTGATAAAGTACATTATAAATATATATCTAAACACACTATCATATCGACAAAAATGTTTCGTCAACTGTTCCCTTTTAAAACCTCGAATAAAACTTGATAAACGAAGATTAATATAAAACATCTGTGTTTATCAAAACAATATTTTCACTTTTTGTCACAAAAGAGTTAATTTGATTTGATTGTTGGTGTTTTAACGCCACTTTTAAGAACCGCATTTAGGCTATTTCGTGGCGGCCAGTTTTTATTCGTTGAGGAGACCAGAGTGCCCGGAGAAAACCACCGACCTTCTATAGGAAAACTGACAATTCTAGTCAATTAAGATTGGAGTCGAGTGCACCCATTGTGCAACTGAGAAAGATTTCAAAAGACTAATTGTAGTGTGTCATAAGTGTATTTCATTTCTATGGGATCACTGTTGAAACTCTTAAACCTTCAAGGTAGTTGCCTGTCACCATGTACTTTATGTACTTTATGTACAATAGACGGAAATAATTGTCAATGTACCTTCAATAATTAAAGTCCATATTGATTTAAAAAAATGGATAAGTAATATCGTTTTTTAACATGGTATAGTAATGTTTGTTTGTTTTTCATTTATATTCTGCAAAACCCAAGTAAACCAGTTATAATGACTGATGAAATATAACTGACTGGTCGGTATACTTGTAAGATCCAATATGCTTCGTCAAATATAAGATTCGTTAACAGGGACCTGTTAGTCGCTTCCTCTCGTCGAATATACCTTTCTAAATGTGATCGATATCTGTCTTTGTATGGTCTCTACAAAATGTAAATGGACGCGAATATCGAGAGAGGCTACTGTAAACCTTCCAAAAGTAAAATTGGGATGTAATAGTATATATGTAATTCTTTCTTTTTTATTTGGTCATAACTTGTTAAGAATCGGAACGATTGCATATATCGCACATTGAGAAGCCATCTGTCTGTTAGTAAAGACTGCATAATGCTTTAACACTTACTGGTTTGAATTGCTTTGTGTAGTCTTTATATAGATATAAGAAGATGTGATATCAGTGCCAATGAGACAATTCTCCTAACCAAGTCACAATTTGTAAAAGTAAACCATTAAAAATCAAAGTACGGTCTTCAACACGAAGCATTGGCTCACACCGAACAGCAAGGTACTAGTATAAAGGGACATAAAATAACATCTGTACAATCATTCAAACGGGAATCCTACGGTCTAATCTATTTAAAAAACGAAAACAAGAAACGCTTATGAACCACATCAACAAACGACACAACTGAACATCATATTAGTTTTCTATGTTGCATTTTGTGTATTATTGTTTGTCTGTTTGTCAATTTCCTTTTTTAGCCATGGCATAGTCAGTATATTTTCGATTTACTAGTTTGAATGTCCCTCTAGTATCGTTCGCCTCTCTTCTACCACAGTCGTTAGGTGTCTGCCTCCAAGACGTATTCTTCACATCTACATTTAAGCAAATTGTCCAACATTAAGACATTTCATCGAGCATACCGAGTCTCATGCATAAAACAGATCGCCGGAAATGGGTGAGAATGAAGCTCCTGATTTTGTTAAAATAAGTAAGACGCACATAATAAGGCAAAGATTTATCCTTGTCTATATGACAAGGTTTACAGTTCTAAATGAATTATTATAAAACCGTTTTACATCTGTTAAGATACCCGATATACTTCTTGTAAATACTTAATGTTCAATACTTATGATTCATTTATTTTTGTGGGGACCAATTTTCCTGAAATGAGGAACATGTTTTTGTGTGGATTTGTGATTTTGTGGTTTTGCCATAGTCTGCACACAATCCTACAGAAAATTTATAATTCGTTGAACCTTTAAATTCGTGGTATGCCTGTAACAACGAAATTCAAGAACATTGGTTTCCCACGAATAATAATGAATCCACAGTATAATAAAGAGTCATTTATGTTTGTGTAACCGGAACTACGCTTACAGAATTGCAAATAGTGTGTTTGTGTGTGATAAATATATAACTTATATTCGTTTAGTTCGTTTACATGATATGCTTCGTCTTCACCCACTTGTTGTATACATTTAAAACAAAGAGTAACACTCATGCTTGAATTGCTTAAATAAAAAAAATATCAACCTACGACACATACCCCTAC
Source organism: Mytilus edulis (assembly GCA_019925275.1). Lineage (NCBI taxonomy): Eukaryota > Metazoa > Mollusca > Bivalvia > Mytilida > Mytilidae > Mytilus > Mytilus edulis. Next base: position 140,532 of record JAHUZM010000015.1, on the reverse strand, counting down.
ACCAGGACGACTGGATACGAACTCTAAGTTATATAACATATTTAAAGGAAGTATTTAGTTATTTTCATCAGTTGGTCGAGTTGACACACCTTTATTCAGTGGGATTTTAACACTTTTCATAAATACGGCGAGTTGTCAGACTGATTTTTTAATGGGATTTACCCTTTTTCATAAGTGTGACGAGTTGATAAACAAGAGTGGGGCGATTTTTTTAGAAAGTGGCGATTTAGTGTTGGCCGCTTGGCCAGTGGGGCGAGTTGACATGGTTTGATATTTAAAAATCGGGTTAGGAGGTCATAAAGGGTATATATTAATATATAGTAATGCATAAAGTATATTCAAACGGTTGTGTGACGTCACGTTCTAAACTATATTTTATGAATGGTTTTTCGTCTAATCTTAAACAGTTGGGATATAAAATAGTTATCCCATTCTGACTTGGTGTGTCAGTGTTAGATCACCTTCTGGCCTTCGACCATCGGGTTGATCTTACACTGACACACCGAGTCCTCATGGTAAAACTATTACTGATAGCTCAATGTGAGCTTTTAAAGTGACATGTGTGATGTAAGGTTCGAACTGAAGCAAACAAGAAGTAAAATAATTTACCTTGCAGGCTTTTAACCTTACAAAAACACCAACGTCATGAAGTTAATGGCAAAGTAAAACATTTGTTTACAAATTAGTTAGTATCTAACTTAAATGTCAGGTTTGCACTCAATAGAAGTACATTTAATATGTATTGTTGAAAAAATTTTAGGACCTTTTTTCGGCTAGAAAAATCATAACATATAATTAAAATGCCCACTTTAAGAGTTCCTGACGTGGAACATGTATATTATACAGGTGCTGTAAAGTGTAAAGGTAGGACATGTTTTATGCTGTATTAATTCTCCCTATCAATTGTCTATCATAAAATGATAGTAAGATCAAAAGCTATGTACTGATATATTTGATGTTGGACTTATCAGTAAAACATAGACATGGCAAATTATTGTGTGTTGTATGTTAAATTAGGATAAACTAAAGACTTAAGATTTCTTTTTGTAAGCAAAATATACTCCAGGCTATTTAAAGAAATTTACAAAACGACTGACACGAGTTAAAATACAAACAAGCAATGTTTAGCCAAATGTTTCACCCACACAAGAGAAGTAAGGGGTTCCAAATCAACCAAAAGGTTACGAATGAGTCTGAAACGACAACGAATTTATGAATACCGGTCGACAAATGGAAACATAAAGGCCACACCCAATAGGCTGGTTGCAGTCTGGTTTGAAAAAAGTATTCAATATATCAGTTCGTTGAAACAGACATTCCGGTCAGACATGGAAACCCGGCCCTTAAAAAAATACGCCCGTTTTTATTAATCATGTTCATTTATTGCTAAATAAGTATGTTGGAAATTGTCGTTTCTAATAGTAAACAAATGTGGACAAGATAATTGTTTTCAATCCAAATACGGCCAGAATTTTTGTTTAAGGCAGACATCAGAGTTAGATTTTTTTTCTCAAATATCTCAGACTGCCTCCTCAAATCTAAGTACCTTAGACTTTAAATATATCTAGAGCTTTAAATACTGACTGGGAATCATTGCTCAGTTATATTATTTTGAAATAGACTAGGACGTTTGGGGTTAAACAAGTTTTCGTATGTTACGCCCCCCTCTGGATCCGCCACTGGCAATTTAGTCCTATAAGATATGACTTCGCATTCTTATTCAATTTTTAACGTTTTTATACTGATATTTTCAATTCTTTTTTTGAATGCATACATATAGCGTGAAAAAATATTTATTATTTTTGGCGATCAAACAGGGGGGTCTTACGTCCTCTACCCCCTTTTCCCATTGAATTAACCGTTTTAAATGGGTCCAATCAATCCAATCGACTTGCCCCAATCCCGAAATTCGAGCAGTGTCTCGTTTTGACAAAACTTCCGCGTTGCTGCTATCGACAAACTGCAAAAAAATCTTTTTCACCAAGAAGACGTCATTTCGCGGGCTTTAAATGGTAAGTTTTAAATATTTCTGTTATATCTGACTCATGTGAAGAAAAGACATACTCATTTTAGCTCATTTTGAAAATATTTTTTACATTTTTAACACAGCAGCAGGTCGATGGAAATATTTCCTGGTTTCCATATCTTTTTTTCTTCGCATTAAGACGAAATGTTCTGAACAAGTACAATGAAGTACAGAAGAAATGATTAATTAATCATTTAACTAAGTGATTTTATTTTCTTCAAGGTAAAATTGTTTATGGAAACAAATTTGTAAGTTAAAAAGTGCATTTAATAAAAGTGTAAGAGTTTTTAGACACCAGGCGGCGCTGATGTTTGTCACGTTTTTTTTTGTTTAAGTTTTCTTTTTTAAAAAGCTTGCCTGAACCTTCATTTATAATGCGTATAGAATCAAAATTGTGCATACAATATATAATCTTTGTATTTGAAAATTAAAAAAAGCTAATAACTGATTATTAACATCAAGTTAGGTTCCTCATGCACAGGAATGAGACAATATCAATTAAAGTTGTTACATTATTATATACCACCAAAAGTATACATGTGACTTAAACAAGTTATTTCAGGAAATAACAGGCATACTGTTATTGGGGGAATTCTTATAGAGTTATCTCCTCCTGTCGTGAATTGTGTTGAAATAACCCGTTATTTTACAATGAAACAATGTATGTATGTAATAACGCCTTTCAGTCATCACAGTGGGTCTCATTGGGGTCTTACTAAGTTAGCGTGATGCAGGATTGGCCGATTTTTGTTAAACGTGACACGAGAAAGTAAAATTATTTTGCGTGAAAACGGGAAACAAAAGTCGAGCGGGACACATGAAATTACTAAAAAAAAAGCAGGGAATCCGGGAAAATCCTAATTGTATTAAGCGTGATATAAAAATTTCTTTCAAAAGTAGTGATGACTTGTTCATGTTGAGCCCATTATTCCGACAGCATATTATTCCAACAATGCATCTGTCTATCGGTAAATTTTCTCTAAAAAAACCCAACTCCGTTCTCTATAATATTTGTGGATGTCCGTTTTGATTCCGATTATTCTTCTCCCGGGATATTTGTATCAGTATATTGGGGTTGGTACTTGTGCTTATTGCAACTGTTCAGTCCTTACCCTCGTTCCTTTTTCGTTTTACAGGTCTTGGTATTTTATCTGTCTTTATATTTCGGAGTTTGTGTATCCACTGTCATTCTGTGCTGTTCTAGGTCGCTGTTTTTTTTTTTTTTGTCTTGATCTATCTCAATTTTACTAGATCTTCGATTTCTCCCTTTCACGTATCAGGGGAGTGAGGTTTCATCACTATTTACTACAGAAATAAATATATCTGAGTTGGATAACACTACCCGCCCTCTTTGGTCGCAACACCTTCTACCCCTTGTATCACTCATCTGAGTTTTATTTCAATTATTTTTGTCGCGGACATTAGCAACTACTGTAGCGTCGGTCAATATAAGAAAAAAAGAGACAAATACAAACCCAGGTCCTAAAAAATAAGATGATAAATAGGACAAAATATGTGCTCCAAAAAGATGGGCAATTCCAGATTCTACCAAGACACCAACCATGCCAACCTGTGCGATTTTATGAATATCATATTAGGGAATGTGAATCTACGAAATACAGAGACAGTACACAGCACTTCCAATAACGATCGATCAGACATAGTATTTTAATAGCACAAATCGATGAACACACATTGAGGATCTAGGAACTGTTGTCTGTAATTCAAACAATTGTTAAATGTGGTAACGATGGCAATTTCAAAAATGGTACCAAAAACATCCAGTTCTTTTCTGTTACCAAAGTGAATCAATTTAAAAAAAGTTTCTAATGGGAATAAGGAATAAGCTTAAGACACTATTTGTGGTTTACTAGTATATCCTGTAATAGTTTATCAAATGTCAATCATTGATTTTACCATTTGCAATACAAAAGGTTTCGAAATATACTAAAATATAGTCAGATATGTCCACCGTGTATCATCGTACAGCAGATATAGGAACTAACCAAGCGGGCGTGAGTGATTTTGATCTTACATTGTAACGAAAATCTTTGTTTTGTTCACATTATATCAATGTGTGCTTTAATTTAAACATAATTGCTGTTTTAAGAAATGATTTGGTCGTAGGTTGATGATTAGAGATGTCTCATTATTTTCCCAAAACAAGAACAATTACTTAAAACATGTGCAAATACTTGTCAATGAAGTTGGCCCTCCTCTCATCCGATATAATTCTATATGCATTTCAACTCTTTTGCTGATAGAAGTCCACTGTGTTTGTGTAATAAGTATAGCTGTTTCAATAATTGGCATTGAAATCTTTCATACATATGTTATTTGTCGATATTTTATCCCGAAAGAAGCGTTGTGTACGGTGTTTAGCTGACCACATAAATCCTTATGTACGATGCATAGTTAAGTTGTTGTACACCGTGCACAAAAAACTTTATTTTCATACTCGTTTATTACCCAAGAAGTTTCAAGGAATGAGTGATCACAGGTAGGTTTACCCTGTATTAGGATTCTTTCAGATAAAACATGTAAATGTCTCAAGAACTGTATCGAAATTGAAAGTTGGTGTTGACATTCACAACTATTTGCGCATGTACAAGTTAATTGTACGTATTAGAATATCAAAGTTGTTTTATGAAAAGGCAAAAATCGCATCGAAAATTATTTGGGAGCAGGAATTTAAAATGCTGAGAAATATACATTGAATATTGATCAAGCAAAACAAAGATTTTCGTTACCATGTAAGGTCAAAATCGAACATGCCCGCTTGGTTAGTACCTATATCCGCTGTACTGATGATTCACGGTGATGTCGGTAACATGAAAGAATCTTGAGTAACAGGACAAAGGTAACAGAAAGGATTTTTTTCTCAAAAAAATGCATTATTTTATAGTTTAAGAAAAAACATCATTTCAGAAGATAACAGCAAACAATGTCATCTATTCTTTGAAACTGCCTAGGCATTGAAAAATTCTAAAATAAGTTCCGTTCTGTTACTATCTACTATACTAGAATTGCTCAATGTTCTCTGCTGTTATCAAAAACAAAAAAAACCTATTTTTTCATTCAATATACTGTATATTACTTTGAAATTTATTTAATATGGTGATGATAACTTATATTAAATGAAATGGTTGGCATATAGTATATTAACTTTTTTATTCATCAGTGAAATTGTCTTGAACATCCTTCAGTCAGTATAGGGTTATTCCAGGAAATAACTTGTGTGTGTTATTATAGATACTTTCACCTTAAATTTTCTAAATCTGTAATAACATATGCTTGTTATTTGTAAAATTATTTCATTTATAGTAGGCTCTAGGGAACTCTTGAGACTGCGCAGAAACTAAATACATAGTCTTGATAACATTTTTTTAATTAAATTAATACATTTTTGATGGACCATCGTAAATCAATAAGTCCAGGCTATTAAGGGATAAACTTAGCTGTGATAACAAGGCTCAGTTATTAAAGGAATGTTATTTATTATATAAGACACTTGGAAATTACTAAAAACTTGCGCAGAACCTCATTACATGTTCTAGTCATTTGATCTTACAATAATTTAATCTACATTGTAATTAAGCATGATGTATGTCTGAGCAAATGCTTTGAAGTGATATAGAGAAGCTGTGATAACACCCTTTAGTTATTACAGGCATATATTTTCTGTAATAACATATAGGTGTACTATGCAAAATTGGTAAACTATGAACTGTTATATCTTTAAATAGTGAAGTATACATATAGAAAAAAGTAATATCAATAGAATTTTTATACATTTTAACTAATCTAATGATGTGTATTGTCCCTTTGAAACATGTAACATACATACGTTTTCACAGTTCTTTGATTTTTTAGTCCACAATAACAAATGTATGTTATTTTCCTGTAATAACCCTATAGAGTTATCTGCCACCAAGAGCCAATGCACGTCGAGTTTAAGGAGGACTGTCGAACATGCACACCCCAAGGCACAGGAGGTCAGTCTTTCGCAAGACTCAAGCAATGGCAGGCACAACTATAAAGCAAGCAGCAAGTTGTAACAGTTTTATATAGTAACAGGTCCAAATCATAATAATGATGCCAAAACAAATTACAAACAAATAAAGTCCAAATGTTCCAAATAATAAAGTCACTAATTTCACTAATTCTCAGTTAAAGTTAAAGTCCAAAATGTTCGTAATATTCCAAGTTGATGTTGTCTTGCTTGAATAGTTACAGTTATGTTGAGCTGTCTTTTGAGTTAGCGTTTCTCCCGAGTAGCTGAACCTGGTTGACTTTGAAAGCACTCCTATCTGGATAAAACCGACAAGACTACGCTAAAGAATAATTGTTCGACTTCAAATTTTAAAGGCGAATGCTGAAAACTACTCATAAATGGCAGACATTGATAATTTTGATAATTTGAGTATTAATATTTCAAATATTAATAGGTGAAATATGAATAATGTCAATCAGAGAGATACAAGTTAATTACATTTATAATCCTAATTAAAATATAATATTGCTCAGATTAATTAATGACAATTGACAAGGTACCAAAGTGTTGCTCTGAGCAATTATTGACAAGCTACATGTTTCACAAAATTTACCTGAGTAATTAAATTAAGATTTGTGATAAAATATTTCATTATTTCATATTTTCTAAAATAATATAGTTTCTCAATAAAATTCACTATAAAAACTTACACAAATATCCCTGACTGTCCTTCCTGTTACTGATTATGGTTATGCTGTTACTTTTTATCAGGTAACATGACAGAACGTAACGGAAAGGAATTACGCAGTACTTTTTGTGCATTTACTCGAATTGTGTAGAAGTTTACTTCCATCTACATATCAATTTGATAAGATACTATAAAAACACATGCACTGTTATAGTGCTGACAATGAAATATTCTCAGAAGGTACACAAAAAGGCTGTAACAGGAGAGAACAACACAATTATTTTTCTCCAAATTCTGATCTTTGGGAGTTCAGTTTTTTTTAAACTGGCTGCTATTCACCTAAACAATTTTTGGGCGTTCAAACGTGTACACAGGTGGAAAAAAACAGCGGCAACAGGAGGGAAATTTCCCTTGGGGACAACATTTAAAAGACCCTTTAACATGCAAAATTTTCTTACAATACATGCTTAAGTTATAACAAAATCAGAGCAGTAATGGAGAAGTTTTTTTATATAATCTATCAGATTTGTGAAAATCGAAAGGCTGTTTTCTTAATTTAGATATTCTTTGAATGATTTAATTTTTAGAAAATAATAGGGGACAACATGATTTTTTGGAGGTTGACCATTTAAATTATAATATTTTATGAGACGAAATATTAAAAAGAATGTTTAATTGGTTGCAGCTGGTGCATTATATACGCGAGTTAATACTGAAACTTAAAATTTTCCAAAATGATGCCTGAATAAAAAAATAAATGCTGGTGAATTATAGGACATGGAAATTAAACTTTTTCAGATATTGTCTCATTTACATTTGTTATTGTGGACTAAAAAATCAAAGAACTGTGATAACATATATGTATGTTACATGTTTCAAAGGAACAATATACATCATTAGTTTTGTTAAAATGCATACAAGTTCTATTGATATTACTATTTTCTTTATGTATACTCAACTATAGAAAGATATAACAGTTCATAGTTTTCCAATCATGCATAGTACACCTATGTTATTACATAAAAAGTACATGTATGTCAGTAATAACTAAAGGGTGTTATTACAGCTTCTCTTCATCACTCCAAAGCATTTGCTTAGACATATACATGCTTAATTACAATTCCTTTTAATTTATTGTAAGAAATAATGATCAGAGCATGTAATGAGGTTCTGTGCAAGCTTCCCAGTAATTCCCAAGTGTCTCATAATATAGTAAGTTACATGCCTTTAATAACCAAGCCTTGTTATAACAGTTAAGTTATTTTATCCCTTTAAAGCCTCGTCTCATTGATTTACCATGGTTAATGACAAATGCATTAATTTAATTCAAAAATTAGTTATCATGGCTATGCATTTAGTTTCTGCGCAAAGTTTCAAGAGTTCCCTAGACATTTGCTAGAGCCCACTAAAAATTATTATATTTATGATTTATTTTACAAATAACAAACATATTTGCCTTTACTTTGCTGAACTAGTAATCATTATTGTTTAGCCTTTAGGGGCCAGATCAAGTGTGCCTCTGGGTGCGGAATTTTCTCGCTGTGTTGATGACCCATTGTTCATATTGTTGACCTTTGGCTGTTTTCTGCTCTCTTGTTAGGTTGTTGTCTCTTTGACACATTCCTTGTTTCCATTCTCTATTCTGTTTTATCTGTTAACATGTTTTAAATTTTATAACTTTTTTTCAGATTCTAATTGACTGGTGGCAGAAGGGGTATGGATATAAAGTGGCATTAAGGCCTTGCAGACAGACTTAACAATAACTGATGTTGCAATAACAGTTTAACGAAGACCCACATGTAATCCCACATTGACGGTTGTAGAACTCGTACCAACAGATTTCATTTTGGGTATTTAATTGTATTGTAATTAGTAAGGGACTTCACTTTAACACGTTTCTTTCAAAATCAACCTTAACCATTTTTGTTAAGAAGTGATGTTGAAATCGAGGATCTTTTAACAAGGTTGACTGTTTTTTCGAGGGGTACAAATCTGCTCTATCATCCTCTCAGCTATGTGTTATTTAATTTATGAGTCCCCTACCGATGAAGTCGAAGGGGTCTCTAGATTTGCACTTCGTCCATCCGTCCATCTGTCTTTTCGTCTGTCAGTCCTTCTGTCAGTCCGACAAATCAGTTTTCCACAATTAACTTAAATATTCGGTTTTCCACACTTTTTTCCGTCATGCTTGAAGACATTGATTTAATAATTGATATATTGTTTTATCATGATAAGTAATTACAAATGAAGTTCGAATTTTGTTCCGGTCTGATGATTTTGTGCAAAGTTATGGTCCTTGGACTTAAAAAAAGTAAAAACACAAAAATACTAAACTCCGAAGAAAATTCAAAAAGGAAAATCAAAAATCAAAAGGCAAAATCAAAAGTCCAAACACATCAAACGAATGGATAACAACTGTCATATTCCTGACTTGGTACAGGCATTTTCTAATGTAGAAAATGGTGGATTGAACCTGGTTTTTTAGCTAGCTAAACCTCTCACTTTTATGACAGTCGCATCAAATTCCATTACACTGTCAACGATGAATGAACAAAACAAACATACTCAAAGAATAAAAATGTCAAAAATAGGGTTAAAGCAGTCAATAATGTGTTACCATCTTAATATCACTGTAAAAACCATAAATGTTACAAAGAAGCACAAAAAGGCATACATCAAATTTAACATACTTATTTTGTTATTCTTATACGACTTGATTTATGTATGTAAAGTCTACCAGAAATCCACTCAAATATTCAGTTTTCCGCACTTTTTTTTCATCAGGCTTGAAGATATTGATTTGATATTTGGGATATAGTTTTATCATGACAAGTTACAGACCGAGTTTGAATTTTTTTTCGGTTTGATGATTTTTTGCAGAGGTATGGTCCTTTGACTTAGAAAATTCACTTAAATTATCAGTTTTACACACTTTTTTTCGTCATGCTTGTAGATATTGACTTCATATTTGTTATATAGTTTACACCATAACAAGTTATAGATCAAGGTATCATTTTGTTCCAGTACAATTAATATTTAACTGGTATGGAACTATGTATTGCACTGCAATACTCTCAGAATGCTTGTTATACAAAATGTCTTATCCTTATTGTCTTTTACTGTTGAATTTTAAATTTAAGGTATTTTAATATGACATCACGTATGTAACAAGGTTACTTATGTAGGAGCATGGTTTACTTCTGTAAGATGTGTTTGAGATACGGGGATACTGATTTGATTCACTAACTTACATATAAATGTAATTCATTATATAACTAATTGTTAATAAAACATTAAACAGGCATCCATAATAATTTATATGATATAGGTTTAGAATAATATATATAATTCCAGAAATTGATGTTTCTCTGGCAAATACAATTCTAAAAGTGACATAAAACAATAAGACCTAGCTCTATAATTAAAATAATTGACCCTATTGCTTAATATTCTATAACTTTATCTTAAGTATGAAACCTTTGACCTTTTAATTACCAAATAGAAATGCTGAATTGGACAGCACGTATTTATATCAGAATCATTAATGTCTCAAGTAATGGTCAATAGCATGTAAAATAAACAATTAATTACTTTCTACCATTTATCTACTAAAGACACTAAAATCAACATCTGCTGTTTACAAGTAAAACTAAGCATGCACATTCTTTTATTTTTAACATGAAATTAAATCGAAATACTGAAAATTGTTTGAAATGTAACTTTTCAATTTGTAATGTAAATTAACTCCATTATCAGGACTATATGCATGCATTAGAAAGATCAACAGAAGTAAAGCAATATGTTTTTGTATTTTGTTTTTATTTTGACAGTCTTTTTTTTATTGGTCTGTACGAGAGGGTGTCATTAAAAAAATTGTCTCCCGCTCAGCCATAGGATAGAGTAAATTATCTCCCTCGTATTTGCCAATCAAAATCTGGCATTTAAACGTAAAGTATAATAAATACATGATATAGAAGAAGAAGAAGGTAGAAAGATAATAATCGATGGAAACATTTGATTATATCATGTACATTTGTGTATATTGAGACTTATTTTAATAATTTAGTATGTTTATAATCCAAAACAAAAAGCAAACATTTATCTTCTCCTTTAGACAACAAAAAAACTTGTGTATTTATGGTAACCTGACCAACCCTAATTGTTGAGAGGGAACCCTGAAAGGCTTTTTTCACTGAAATGTTGGCAAAATATATTTTCACCATCATTCATGTTCATGTCATTGTTCTTGACATCAATCTTCTGTATGTTCAACAGCTGATTTATTCTGAATATTGGTCAAGAAGTGTTCCCTATTGTTTTTTGGTATTTTTTGGACAATGATGTTCCTTTTGCACCAACTTGCAGCATTTACTTCATGTATTTATTGCCCGATCACTATGCCCTTATCTGTAGTTTTGGATTTCAATGAAACTAATCTATGTTTTACCATGATTACTGGTACATTATTAAATCAAGGTTTTCGTTACCACAAATTGCTTAAAACCTTTACTAAATTCCTCATTGAGACTTTAAATTTAGAAATTATTGCCTACATTTATTATTGTGATTTTTGGAGAATAGACCGTAAATGAAAGATTAATTATTGCAATTGCCGGAAATTCTGCATATGGATATATTTTTATCCATTTTTATATGGTGTTTATCTCAACTTGTTCAATTAGCTTGTGTATGTAACACTGTATTTGATTTTAACAAAAGAAATCTCTGTATTACTGAACAATTATTACCACTGTACTTATAGATCTTTGAATATTGTGTTTATCTGTATAGATATTGATTTTGTTATCAGTAAATTAAAACCAAACTTTATATTATTGGTATACACATATACGTACATACACGGTCTTACAATCTGCTGATATCTATATTTTAGATACATGATTTTTTTTATTTTTGTTATTCGCTTTGAACTAGCTTTCAGTAACTGCGAGTTCTCTCAGACCTTGTGTGTGTTTGTCAAAGTTTTTTGTGCTTTGTATCAATCTGATGAGTTCAGCCCTTTTCAACTGATCTTTATATATATAGTTTGTTTATAAGTTGTAATGTTACACCACTGTCCCATTCGGTATTTGCATGTCCTAAGTTAGGAGCCTGTAATTCAGTGGTAATGCCTTTAGTTGCTGTACATGTATATCATATTTGTTTTTTGTTTCTTGATTTGTACAAAAATCAGGCTGTTAGTTGGTCCGAGGACACAGTTATCGTCCTTTGCTTTTTGTTTTCTACAGATTTACTCCCTGGTGTGGATAGTGTATAACTTGCAAATGTTTTTCATACACTTTCCAAAGTTATTTTTTTATATTTTATGCCTGAATTATTAAGTATGGGGATGAAATTACGTGTTAAAAAAATTTGGGTGCAGAATTTTTTTGTAAAGTAGTGATTTGGTCCTGTAAAAAAGGTCAACAATTAGTATGTCTGAAGCTGTCAAACTGAATTATAGACCCCTTAACATAGAATTGTTCATATTTTGAGTTAGAGCTGGTAGACTTTTCTATAATTTTGATATTTTTTGTCCCAAAAGTAGTACACTACACTGTAAAAATCTTTTTGAGAAACAGCAGGTTGGATTTTTTTAATTTGAATTTATTTTCTAAAAGAAATGCACTATGAAATAACTGTTCTCAGGCCTTTCTCGTTTGAATTGTTTTACATTTGTCATTTTGGAGCCTTCTATAGATTGCTGTTTGGTAAAGGTTTTGCTTATTATTGAAAACTCTCTGGTGAAGAGTCTGTCCCATTAGCAATCATACCACATCTTCTTACTTTTTAACATTATTTTACAAAAACAAGAAAAGCCATTTCAGACTGAAAAACCTAATTTCAACAAACTGTTGCTACCAAAACTTTAACATTTTCATATTATGAATTAAGTGCTATGGTCCTTGTGATTGATTGAAAAATGACTGTTTATGACATTTCTGTGTAATAACTTGCGGAACATTTAACCAAACCTTTTAAAGTTTTCATATTTGTTTTGTCTCATGTCAAAATGGAGGTCAAGTGTGAGAGTGCCAATTTTCTTTATGCTGTTGAGGAGTTATGGCCCTTCATTGTTTCAACAATGACACTAAAATGTAAGCAAAATGTGTACATCATTTTTATAGCATCTATTTAAAAAAGAGTAACTTTGTTTGAAAGTTTATCTAATTTACTTGTATACGGTGGAATGTAATAAGAGGTCATGGTTAGAGGATAATCAATTTGGAGAAAATACAGATTTTATCAATTTCAATATTTAATAGTATTGGGTCAATCTAAATATGACATCATGATTTCAACACTAATCAATGTAGTCTTCCTAAAATTACAACTCCTGTATACAAACATGTTCAACTCCTCCTCATGCTTTATGTGCCTGTTCCACGTTGGGAGCTTGTAGTTCAGTGGCTAGTACTGGTTCTTGTCTGTCATATTTGTTTTTCGTAAATAGTTTTGTTATAAATTAGGCGCAAGTTTTCTCAATTGAATTGTTTCATATTTTCATGTTGAGGCCATTTATAGCTGACTTTACGGTATGGCTTTTTAACCAGATTTTCGAAGTTAAATCAGTTATTGATTTTGGGATGTAAGGCGGCCGTGCAGGCAGGCGGCTGCCAATTAGTGTCCATTCATTTACATGAAAACAAATTTATATATATGTTGTTTCCTGTGACTAAATGAAGGTCAAGTTCAATTTTCATGATTTTAGCTTTCTTGATGTTAAGTTATGTATTTGGCAAAACTTTTAGGAATTTTGGTTCTCAATGCTCTTCAACTTTGTACTTTAATTGGCTTTTTTAACTTTTTTGGATTCGAGCGTCACTGATGAGTCTTTTGTAGACGAAACGCGCGTCTGGCGCATATACTAAATTTAGTCCTGGTATCTATGATGAGTTTAATTATAACCCTTTCCCAAGAATTTAATTTTTGATGGTTTAATCCATTTCTGTACAAAACATTTTTAAAAGACATTGTATCAATGATAAATGACATTTTAAGTTTTTTTCTTGTTTCTTTGGTAAAATGTTGGACAATTGTTTGAAGAATTTTCTGAACTTAAGTTGATAGTTGTCTCATATGTAATTATACCCCCGCTTTAAAAAGGGGGGGGGGTATACTGTTTTACCTCTGTCTGTCCGTCCATCAGTCCGCCCGTCCGTCCGTCCGTCAGTCAGTCCGTCCCATGAAACTTTCGTCACATTTTTCTCAGGAACTACACATCCACCCTTTCTGTAATTTGGTATCAACATTTATATGTCAGCCATACCGTGTTATGCGTTTTCAGATTCATCACTTGACAACTTCCTGTTTACCGAACATTTGTCTGATTTTACTCATGATAGCCAAGTTGAAAATTTTCGTCACATTTTTCTCAGGAACTACAATACAAGGATTTCTGAAATTTGGTTTCAGGATTTATATAAGTCAGCTTTACCGTGTGATGCGTTTTCAGATTCATCACTCGACAACTTCCTGTTTACCGAACACTTGTATGATTTTACACATGATAACCAAGTTGAAAAGTTTACGTCACATTTTTCTCAGGAACTACAATACAAGGATTTCTGAAATTTGGTTTCAGGATTTATATAAGTCAGCTATACCGTGTGATGCGTTTTCAGATTCATCACTCGACAACTTCCTGTTTACCGAACACTTGTATGATTTTACACATGATAACCAAGTTCAAAATTTTGGTCACATTTTTCTCAGGAACTACAATACAAGGATTTCTGAAATTTGGTTTCAGGATTTTTATAAGTCAGCTATACCGTGTGATGCGTTTTCAGATTCATCACTCGACAACTTCCTGTTTACCGAACACTTGCATATTTTTACACTATTAATATTATCCACTTGCGGCGGGGGTATCATCAGTGAGCAGTAGCTCGCAGTTTCACTTGTGATATCTCCTTATTTTTATAAATATACAAGGATTTCATTTTCTTTTACAGGATATAATGGCAAGTTCGGATGAGGTAAGTTTTTTTTCTTAAAAGTCATGTGACCTATGTCATGTGACCT